>OX465317.1:2045488-2085488 GCA_949987585.1 Pipistrellus pygmaeus | reverse complement strand
ACCCAGGAGCCCAGGCCCCAGCCCTCCTCCCTCAGACCCAGGGCCCCAGCCCTCCTCCCTCACACCCAGGAGCCCAGGCCCCCAGCCTCCTCCTCCCTCAGAACCCGCCCCCTCCTTTTTAAAATCTGGACACAATTCACAAAACAAATACTCAATTCCATGGCACTTAGACCTTCCCACTGTATTGCAACACCCCGATTCTCCGTCCAGTCCTAGAGCTTTTTCATCTCCCCGGAGGGTGGCCTGGTTCCCAGGGCAGCCCTCCCGCCCGCCCCCGCCCGCCCCCGCCCTGGCCGCTCCCCGCTGCCCTCTGTGGCCCGGGACGTGCCCGCGGGGGACGTTTTCCCTGAGCCAGCTGCGGTCCTGCCTGGCCTCCCGGGGACCTCAGTGCTCTGCCTCGCCCACACCCGGGCCGGCCTCGCCCTCTGGCTGCGTCATCAGTTCCTCCAGGAAGAGATGGGGAATTCCTTGGGAATGACGCCAGAGGAAGATAAAGGGGAGCCCTGGCTGGTGTGGCTCAGTGGATAGTGCGTCGGCCTGTGGCCTGAAGGGTCCCAGGTTCGATTCCTTTCAAGGGCACATGCCCAGGTGGCAGGCTCCATCTCCAGTGGGGGACTTGCAGGAGGCAGCCAATCAGTGATTCTCATCATGGATGTTTCTCTCTCCCTCTCCCTTCCTCTCTGAAATCAATTAAATGAATAAATAAACAGAATAAACATTATATATATATATATATATATATATATATATCCTCCAAATGAAGCACAGCCCAGCCAACATCTTGATTTCAGCTCAAAAAAGAAACAAACTGCCGAATTCGGTGTGGCTCAGTGGATAGAGCCTCGGCCTGCGGACTGAAAGGTCCCAGGTTCGATTCCCATCAAGGGCATGTACATTGGTTGCGGACACATCCTCAGTATGGGGTGTGCAAGAGGCAGCTGATCAATGATTCTCTCTCATCGATGTTTCTAACTCTCTATCCCTCTCTCTTCCTCTCTGTAAAATATCAATAAAATGTATATTTAAAAAAACAAAACAAAAAACTGGTGTTGAGTTCTAGCCGGTGTTGCTCAGTGGCTAGAACATCGGCCTGAAGACTGAAAGGTCCCGGGTTCGATTCCAGACAAGGGCACATGCCCAGGTTGCAGGCTCCATCCCCCGTAGGGGGGCGTGCAGGAGGCAGCCGATCCGTGGTTCTCTCTGATCATGGATGTTTCTCCCTCTCCCTCCCTCTCCCTTCCTCTCTGACATCAATAAAATATACATATATATATATATATATATATATATATATATATATATATATATATTATTGATTTTTAACAGAGAGAAAGGGAGAGAGATAGGAGCTAGAAACATCGATGAGAGAGAAACATCAACCAGCTGCCTCTTGCACACCCCCTACCTGGATGTGCCCGCAACCAATGTACATGCCCTTGACCGGAATCGAACCTGGGACCTTTCAGTCCGCAGACCGACCGACGCTCTACCGCTGAGCCAAACCAGCTTCGACAATAAAAATATATTAAAAAAAAAAAAAAAGAGAGAGAGAGATAAGGAGAGAGCGCACAGGGAGAGGCAGAGGAAAGCCTCCAGCCTGGGCCACAGGCCAGCGGTCTGGAACGGGGACCAGGGTGGGAGCCGCAGCTCAGCCCTGCCAAAGCCCAGCCCACCCCGTGGAGTCCGGGCCGGGAGCGCCGGGTCACCCTCGGGCACGAGGCCGGGGACGCAGAAACGGGCTGGTGGCTGCTGGGGCCGGGGGCCGGGGGCCGGGGAAGCACACTGACTGCTTAGTCACTTCCGCTGGGGAGACAAGGTTGTGGGCGCCACAGACAGGAAGGCCGCGAGATCACACACCTGCACCCCGCGGGAGGGGGGTGTTGTGTTCTGTGATTTTATTTTATTTATTTATCTTTAATATATTTTATGGATTTTTTTTTTTTTTAGAAAAGTGATTTTAAGAAAAAGTTTTTTAATATATATTTTTTATTGATTTTTTACAGAGAGGAAGGGAGAGAGATAGAGAGCCAGAAACGTCCATGAGAGAGAGAAACATGGATCAGCTGCCTCCTGCACCCCCCCCCACCGCGGATGTGCCCGCAGCCAACGTACATGCCCTTGACTGGAATCGAACCCGGGACCTTTCAGTCTGCAGACCGACGCTCTACCATTGAGCCAAACTGGTTTCGGCTATATTTTATTGATTTTAAAAAATATATATTTTATTGATTTTTTACAGAGAGGAAGGGAGAGAGACAGAGAGCTAGAAACATCAATGAGAGAGAAACATTGATCAGCTGCCTCCTGCACACCCCCTACTGGGGATGTGCCTGCAACCACGGTACATGCCCTTGACCGGAATCAAACCCAGGACCTTTCAGTCCGTAGACCAACGCTCTATCCACTGAGCCAAACCGGTTTCGGCATGTGTTCTGTGATTTTAGAGAGAAGGGAGAGGGAGAGAGAGGAACATCCATGGGGAGAGAGAATCCTGGATCGGCTGCCTCCTGCATGACCCCCTACACACACACACTCCCCACGGGATGGAGCCTGTAACCCGGGCACGTCTCCTGACCGGGAATCGAACCCTGACCTCCTGGTTCCTAGATAGATGCTCCGCCACTGAGCCACGCCGGCCGGGCGCCAAGTGTATCCTGAATCAACCCGCCTGCTCGGCTTCCTGAATAAAACCTCTTGCTTGCCAAAACCGGTTTGGCTCAGCGGATACAGCGTCCACCTGTGGACCGAAGGGTCCCGGGTTCGATTCCCAGTCAAGGGCACATGCCCGGGTTGTGAGCTTGATCCCCAGCGTGGGGCGTGCGGGAGGCAGCCGATCCATGATTCTCTCTCATCGTGGATATTTCTCTCTCTCCCTTCCTCTCTGAAATCAATAGAAATATATATATTAAAAAAAAAACCCTCTGCCCTGACTGGTTTGGCTCAGTGGATAGAGCATCGGCCTGCGGACTGAAGGGTCCCGGGTTCGATTCCGCTTAAGGGCATGTACCTTGGTTGCAGGCACATCCCCAGAGGAGGATGTTTCTCTCTCATTGATGTTTCTGACTCTCTACTTCTCTCCCTTCCTCTCTGTGAAAAATCAATAAAATATATTAAAAAAAAAAAATCTCTGCCCTGACTGGTTTGGCTCAGTGGTTAGAACATCGGCCTGCGGACTGAGAAGTCCCGGGTTCAATTCCGCTTAAGGGCATGTACCTTGGTTGGGGGCACATCCCCAGTGGGAGGTGTGCAGGAGGCAGCGGGTCGATGTTTCTCGCTCATCGATGTTTCTGACTCTCCATCTCCCTTCCTCTCTGTAAAAAATCAATAAAATATGTATACTTTAAAAATCCCGTGCTTTATTTCAACACCGCTTTCTGTCACTCGTCTGAATTCTTTCTCAGGAGCGTGAGAAGACCGAGGAGGGCTCAGGCGGCTCTTCAGGAACCCAGTCCTCTGAGGACCTGTTCTTGTCTGTGGGCATTCATTCCCTTAGTATCTCACCCCCCTGCCAGCTGCCCCTGCCTCTCTACTCAATCATTTATTCAGATCACTCCTGCCTCCCCCAGCCCCCCACCCTGCTCTCCAAGGCTCTATCCATCCAGTGAGCTATTCTCTTCTCCACCCAGGTTCCCTCATCCTTTAATCCATTCATTATTCCCTCTTCCCAGGAGCCCTGGAACCCACTGCTCAGGTGAGCCACCCGCTCTCCGTGGATCCAGTCACTTCACCGGCCGTCTGTATTCCTGCTGCGGCTGCCGTAACAAACACCCACAAACCCCATGGCTCGGACCAGGGACACCTGCTCCCTGACAGTCTGGGTGGGCCGGATCTCAGCATCAGGGGAAGGTGTCCCCCAGGAGGGGGTGCTGGAGCAAAGACCTGGATGGAGAAGGGTGGACGGGGAGCTCTGAGTGAGGGGAGGGGAGCTGAGCCTCCAGCACGGAGACCAGGGAGAGGGGGTCACGGGAGGAGTGATGGGAGGGAAAGGAAGGGTGAGATCGGACAGACAGTGAGGGGCAGGCATGGCAAGGACATGGAGGGGTGTATCCGTTAACGACAGGAGCCTAACACAGCAGGAAGCCTGGATCTGCCCCGGTTCCTCTGGGTCCGGATTCAGGAGTGGGTTCCGGTGGGTGGGACTGCCTTGGAGTAGCGCTCCTCAAGATGTCCATCAGGCCGAAACCGGTGTGGCTCAGTGGATGGAGCATCGGTCTGTGGACTGAAGGGTCCCGGGTCCGATTCCGGTCAAGGGCATGTACCTTGGTTGCTGGCACATCCCCGGTAGGGGGTGTGCAGGAGGCAGCTGGTCGATGTTTCTCTCTCATCGATGTTTTTGGCTCTCTGTCCCTCTCTCTTCCCCTCTGAAAAAAATCAATAAAATGTATTATATAAATAAATAAGATGTCACCAAAACCGGTTTGGCTCAGTGGGTAGAGCGTCGATCTGCGGACGGAAAGGTCCCAGGTTCGATTCCGGTCAGGGGCATGTACGTTGGTTGTGGGCACATCCCCGGTGGGGGGTGTGCAGGAGGCAGCTGATGGATGTTTCTTTCTCATCAATGTTTTTGGCTCTCTGTCCCTCTCTCTTCCTCTGTAAAAAAATCAATAATATATTGTATATATATTAAAAGATGTCCCTCAGGGCACCGTCCCCGAAGGCCTGGCGGAGGGAGGAGGGCTGTGTCCATGCTGACTCACTCACATGACTGCCAGGCCGCTGGCAGCAGTTTCAGTTCCTCTCTGGCTGTGGCCTGAGGCCGGGTTTCTTCACGTGCGGACTTCCCCAGAAGGTGGCTCCAATGGCCTCTGGCCCCGGGGCCAAATTCCCCCGGTCGCTGATCCCAGGAAGCCAGGAGGAAGCCCCGCCTCTGGTGAACTGGTCCTGGGCATGTCCTGGGCTCTGCAATGCGCGTTGGGTCACACAGCTCAGTCCCCTCCGAGGGGGGAGGAGCTACGTGAGGACAGGAGGCGGGGCTCAGGGTCATGGAGGCTGGCTGCTAAGATGCGGATCCATTGCATGATGATGGTGATGATGATGATGGTGATGATGGTGATTGTGATGGTGGTGGTGATGGTGATGGTGGTGATGGTGATGATAGTGGTGATGATAGTGGTGATGATGATGGTGGTGGTGATGGTGATGATGCTGATGATGGTGGAGATGATGGTGGTGATGATGATGGTGGTGGTGATGGTGATGATGCTGATGATGGTGGTGATGGTGATGATGATGGTGGTGGTGATGGTGATGATGATGGTGGTGATGATGGTGATGATGGTAATGATGATGATGGTGATTGTGATGGTGATGGTGGTGGTGATGGTGATGGTGGTGATGGTGATGATGATGGTGGTGGTGATGGTGATGATGCTGATGATGGTGGTGATGATAGTGGTGATAATGATGGTGGTGGTGATGATAGTGGTGATGATGATGGTGGTGGTGATGATAGTGGTGATGATGATGGTGGTGGTGATGATAGTGGTGATGATGATGATGGTGGAGATGATGGTGGTGATGATAGTGATGGTGATGACATAGATAGATAAGTGTGGTATAAATAGATGGAGATATATGTATAGTAACATAGAGTATGTAATACATTTTATTATATACATTAAAATATTTCTATTGAGTTCAAAGAGGAAGGGAGAGGGAGAGAGAGATAGAGACATTAATAATGAGAGAGAATCATTGATAGGCTACCCCCTATACTCTCCCCACTAGGGATGGAGCCCGCAACCCAGGCATGTGCCCTGACGTGAATCAAACCATGACTTCCTGGTTCATAAGTCAACACTCAACCACTGAGCCACGTCTTTCAGTGTCTGACTTATTTGTTGATGACAAAGGCAGGTTTCCTTTTCCTCGAAGCTGAGTGGTAAGGTTGCACTGTGTACACACCGTGTTTTCTTTAGCCATTCACAGGGGGACACTCCGGTGGTTTCCACGGCTCAGCTGTGGTGGGTAAGGTTGCAACAGACACGGAGGGGCGGGGCACAGCTACCCCTTCAAAATCCCCATTTCATCTTCCTTTGGGTTTACACCCAGAAGTGGAATCACTGGGTCAGTAGAAGCTCTATTGTGTTGCTGTTTTTTATTTTTATTTTATTTATTTATTTTTAAATATATTTTTATTGGTTTCTTACAGAGAGGAAGGGAGAGGGACAGAGAGCTAGAAACATCGATGAGAGAGAAACATCAACTAGCTGCCTCCTGCATACTCCCCACTGGGGATGTGCCTGAAACCAAGGTACATGCCCTTGACCGGAATCCAACCGGGGACCTTTCAGTCCGCAGACCGATGCTCTATCCACTGAGCCAAACTGTTTAGGGCCCTAGTTGATTTCAGAGAAAAAGGAAGAAGGAGAGAGAGACAGAAATCTCCATGATGAGTGAGAATCATTGATCAGCTACCTCCGGCACGCCCGAAGCTAGGGGCAGAGCCCACAACCCCAGCATGTGCCCTGACAGGGATCGAACCATGACCTGGTCCATAGGTCCATGCCCAACCACTAAACCACACTGGCTGGACTTTCCTAGTTATTTTTTTTTAATATTAATTTATTTTTTAGTTGATTTCAGAGAGGAGGGGAGAGGGATAGAGAGATAGAAACATTAATGATGAGAGAGAACCACAGATTGGCTGTCTCCAGCAGGCCCCCTTCTGGGGAGGATCAAGCCAGCAACTCAGGCATGTGCCCTAGGCCGGAATTGAACCTGAGACCCGTTAGTCTGCGAGCTGACACTCTATCCACTGAGCCACACTGGCCAGGGCTCTAGTTGTTTTTTAAACAATGCCAAGATCCACATCTTTTTTTAAAAAAAATCTATTTTTATTGATTTCAGAGAGGAAGACAAAAATAGAAACATCAATGATGGGAGAGAAACATCGATGAGAGAGCAATATCCACCTCGGGGCTGAACAATGACAAATGTCTTTTGTAGCTTTCCCGATCGCATGCCTTCAGGCCTACTAGGGCCTCTCACCTCTGTCACACTTGAACAAAAATAAATAAATAAAAATTATATATAAAAATTATATTGATTTTTCACCAAGATGAAGGGAGAGGGATAGAAAGTTAGAAACATTGACGGGAGAGAAACATGGATCAGCTGCCTCCTGCACACCCCCTGCTGGGGATGTTCCCGCAATCAAGGTGCATGCCCTTGACTGGAATTGAACCCGGGACCCTTCAGTCCCCAGGCCGACGCTCTATCCACTGAGCCAAACCGGTTGGGGCATCTGTCACACTCTTGACATTCATGCAGCATTAGATGTATCCATACACAGCCCTTGCTTTCTGCGTATTTAAACTTCTACATTTGCCCTGGCCGATTTGGCTCAGTGGATAGAGTGTCGGCCTGCGGACTGAAGGGTCCCAGGTTCGATTCCCCTCAAGGGTACATGCTCAGGTTTTGGGCTCGATCCACAGTGTGAGTGCGTGCAGGAGGCAGCCGGTCAGTGATTTCCTCCCATCATTCCTGTTGCTCTCTCCCTCTCCTTCTCTTCCTCTCTAAAATCAATAAAGAAATATATATTAAAAAAAAAAAAAAACCTCCCGAAACCAGTTTGGCTCAATGGATAGAGCGTCAGCCCTTGGACTGAAAGATCTCAAGTTCCATTCCAGTCAAGGGCACGTACCTTGGTTGCAGGCACATCCCCAGTAGGGGGCGTGCAGGAGGCAGCTGATCTTTCTTTCTTCCTTCCTTCCTTCCTTCCTTCCTTCCTTCCTTCCTTCCTTCCTTCCTTCCTTCCTTCCTTCCTTCCTTCCTTTCTTTCTTTCTTTTTAATATATTTTATTGATCCTTTTACAGAGAGAAGGGAGAGAGATAGAGAGCTAGAAACGTCGATGAGAGAGAAACACCGACCAGCTGCCTCTTGCACACCCCCTACCGGGGATGTGCCCGCAAGCAAGGTACATGCCCTTGACCGGAATCGAACCTGGGACCTTTCAGTCCGCAGACCGACGCTCTACCATTGAGCCAAACCGGTTTCGGCCTGATCCATGTTTCTAACTCCCTCTCCCTCTCCCTCTCCCTCTCCCTCTCCCTTCCTCTTCCTCTCTGTAAAAAAGCAATAAAAATATTTTTTTAAAAACCCAACAAACAAACAAAACCTTCTACATTTGACTGTGGAGACTCCTGCCGCCGGCGGTATGTGCCGGGGGCTGTCCCGGTGGCTGCAGGCCCGGCCCGCGCCTCCTTTCCCGGCTGGGTGGCGCCCCCTGCAGGATGAGCACGCCTCGTGCCGCACATTTTCTAGAAATGCAATCATCTCAGAACTATGTGCACCCTCGGGTCAAAGGGGTAAACCTTTTAAGATGCAGACAAGCTGCTAGGGCTTTTCCGGCCGCTCAGCTGGGCGGAGGGTCCCTCCTTCCTTCCCGCCTCTGGAGCCGCGGCCATTCCTTCCGGGCGCGGGGCGCGGGGCGCGGGGCGCGGGGCGCGGGGCGCGGGGCGCGGGGTGCGGGTGTGTCTCGGCGCTGGGAGCTGATAAATGAACACTATAAACCGAGGGCTGGAGGCTGGGAGCAAGGATGGAAGACATATAAAATTACAAAGTTTGGTTACATAAAATTAAAGAGCGAAATCCAGTACTTTGGTTTTGTTAAAGGCTTTACTTAGGGTTCATGTTTTTGTTACTGTTTTTTTTTGTTGTTGTTGTTTTTTTAAATAATGCACTATCAAAGTTTGACCACAATCTGGAGCCCAGATAACAGTGCTGTAGTTGGAAATGGCTTTACTCTGAAAATAAGGTTAGTGGGTTGGTGTAAATTATTATTATTATTTTTTGCTTATGTGCTTTTGTCTTAAAGCTTATTTACCCCAAAATTTATTATTTTGAATACAACAATTTTTTAAAATATATTTTATTGATTTTTTACAGAAAGGAAGGGAGAGAATAGAGAGTTAGAAACATTGATGAGAGTTATCCATCAGCTGCCTCCTGCACACCCCCTAATGGGGATATGCCCGCAGCCAAAGTACATGCCCTTGACAGGAATCGAACCCGGGACCCTTCAGTCCGAAGGCTGACGACGCTCTAGCCACTGAGCCAAACAGGTTTCGGGAAAATATACAGCAATTTTTAAAATTTAAAAAAATAATAATAAAAAAAGATGGAGGACACCTGGGAAGGCCCAGAGAGGGCAAGCCACTTCCCCAATGACACAGAGCGGCGGCGCCGAGAAAGCACCTACTCGGCGCAGGACGGACACGTAGCAATCCACCACACGAAGGTCCCCCCGCTGCAAGCGCGGAGCTCGCGATTCTGGGCGTAATGAAGATGCATGGCTAATTATGTTTGCTTCTAGGATGGGAGCTGGGAGGGGGGGGGTGATGCAAATTGGGGAGAGTGTGGGGGGTGCCCCGTGGGAGCACCTGTCCCCCTCTTTCCGATCTGTTCACCCCGTGTTATAGTGGGCACTCCCGAAATTAAATGGGGACTTAGAGGGAAGAGAAGATCGACCAGGAGGGAGCGTGAAGAGCCCTTTGTACCCGGACAGCGTTGTCAATAAAGTTTTGTCGCCTTGGCAACCGCCGGCCTCTCCAGACGGCGGGGCGGGGCACGGAGATGCGCGCGCATTCACCCCTTCAGTCCTCTCCCGGCTTTCTGCCTCAGAGGGCTGAAGGTTTCACCGGAGGAAAAGAATAGGGAGGGCCGCGGCTTCTGGTGACGGGCGGAGCCAATGGAAGGATGAGCCCTGCCAAGGCCAACCAATCACGTCTTACTTCTGGAGCCGGCGGAGCCCGCCTCCTTCCCACTTGGACCCGAATAACCTGACCCGTACTGGAGTTACGGCGCTTTTAGCCAATGAGGGAGCCGCCTGCGGGCCGTGGGCGGGGATACGTCTCCATGGCAGCACGGGAAGGACAGCGGCGGGAACCAATCGCAGCAATTGGCGGCGCGGAGGGGGCAGCGCGGGCGTGGCGGGGTTTTGTGGGGGCACTGACGGGGTTTTGTGGGGGCGGGCGGAGAGGCCAGAGCGCGGCTCGGCCAATGGGAGAGGCGCGAATGCCTCGGCAACGGCAGAGTGGCGGCGGCCGCAGCCAATGGCAGGCCGCGGCGGCCGCGGCGGGGCGGGCCCGGCGGGGCAGACGGGAGGCGCGGCGACCGAGCCTGAGGCTCGCTGAAGAGGCAGTGGGAGGTAGTGGCGGCGGCGGCGCGAGCGCCAGAGGCGGAGGCGGAGGAGGAGAAGCGGGTGAGGGGCGGCGCGGGGTCGGACGTCTGAGCTCCCTCTCGACCCCCGCCCCGCGCCGCCTTGGCTCCCGGGCGCCCCCGGCCCCGACTGTCCCCCGCCCGGCCGGGTCCCGCGTGCACAGGCGCCTCAGTGAGCGCCCTGCGGGCTCGGCGCAGCGGTCCCGGTGCCTCCTCGCCAGGCCCCTCCCGCGCCCGGTGCCTTCCCGGGGCTCCCCCACGCTCCAGGCCCTGCCCTGCACGCTCACCGCCGGCCCAGGTCCCGGGAGCCGCCCGCCCGCTTCCCCAATTCCTCCCCGGACCCTCCCTGCCTGCCTGCCTGCCTGGGCCCCCAGGCTCCGTCTCCGGGGCTCCCCACGCTCCTCCCGGGATCCCCAGGACGCCCCCTGCCTCGCTGCTTCTCCAAGGCCCCCAGCTCCTCCCGGGACCCTCCCTGGACCCCACGCCCTTCTCCGCCTTCTCTCCCCGCGCCCCAGGTATCCCGCCGGCTGTCCTCCCGGCCCCGCCCGTACCTGTCCCCTCCTTCCCCCCGCGCCGCCGCCCCGCAGCTTCCGCCCGGCCCGCGCCCTCCGCGCTGACCCCCTTCCCGCGCCCTTCCTCGCCGCCTCCCGCAGCCCCGCGGGGTGGGTGCCCCGCAGGCCTCCCGCGGACGGGGTCAGGGGTCATGTTTTGTTTCGGATCGCAAACCCCCTTCTCGCTCCTCCTCTGCCTCACTGTGCCCTGCCTTTTCTCTCCGCACCCCCCGCCCCCGCTTTGTCCTCTGAGCCCCCCCTCCTTCCCCCAGAATGGAATCCTTGGAGAGGGAGCAGGTGCTGGGATCCCTCCTCCGCCCCCCCCCAACCCCCCCTGCAGGCCGCCTGGGGCTTCACCCAGGGCCTCCTGCGGCTCCCTGGGCTGCTGGGGAGGGAGGTGGGGACTGTGGGTGGGTGGGGGGGTCCCCTGCCCTCGGGGAGGGCCAGAGGGGGAGTGAGCCTCTTGACTCCCAGCTCCTGCAGGGCTGTAAGCCTTCAGGGTCCCCTCAGCCTTGCAGTCCATCAAGCTCAGCCTTCCGTGTGTGTGCGTGTGCATGTGTGTGCGTGCATGTGAGTGCGTGTGCGTGCGTGTGTGTGCGTGGCGGGGCCTTTGTGTCTGCGCTCCGGAGCGTGCGAAGGAGCTGCCGGTGAAGGGGACCGTCCCTCGTTTTGGGGGCGTTCCCCCCCTGGCAGGCGCACTTGTTGCACCGGGGCCGGCGCTGAGCTGAGCTGCTCTTCTTCTCCCCCGACGTGCAGATGAGGGTCCGGACGGGCGCCGCAGCGGCCCGGCGCCAGCGCAGGCCCTCCCCGCGCCCCGGCCGCGGCAGCATGGTGTGTGCGGCACCATGGGCCCAGACAGAGTGACCGCGCGGGAGCTGTGCGAGAACGACGACCTGGCCACCAGCCTGGTGCTGGACCCCTACCTGGGCTTCCGCACGCATAAGATGAACGTCAGGTGAGGCCGCCGGGCGGGGCGGACGGCGGGCCGGGCCCCTCCCCCGCCTCCGCTGCGCCCCCTCCCCCCGGGCGGGTGGGGGCGGGGCCCGGGAAGGCCCGGAGGGAGTAGGCCAAGGCCCTGGGACCCAGGCATGCCCTCTCCCCCAGCCCTGTGCCCCCCCTGCGGCGACAGCACCACCTGCGCTCAGCGCTGGAGGCCTTCCTGAGGCAGCGGGACCTGGAGGCTGCATACCGGGCCCTGACGCTGGGAGGCTGGATGGCCCACTACTTCCAGAGCCGGGGCCCGCGGCAGGAGGCTGCCCTCAAGACCCACGTGAGGGCGCCCTTCCTTCCCCCGCTCACTCACCCACCCGTGTGTGCGCGCCCCTCACCTCGGAGCCCCCCACCGCCGGCCACTGCGCCCCTCCGCGCAGCACAGCGGGGGGCGACTCCCCCCGACTTCCTAGCTCTGGGGGACCTCCTGAGACGGGGCCTCAGAGCATCCCTAGGAGAGGAGAGCCGGCGGGCCCTCTGAGACGGCGTCCGACCTCTTCATTTGACAGATGGGGAAACCGAGGCCCCGAGGAGGGGGCGTGAGTCCCCCACCACCACCACCACCACTCAGCGAGTCAGTGGTAGAGCGGGCACTAGCGCCCAGGAGAGAGGGGGCGCCGAGGTCGGCCCTGCCCCCCCACCTCACCCTGCCCACCCCCTCACCTCCCCCAGATCTTTCGCTACCTCCGCGCCTTCCTGCCTGAGAGCGGCTTTACCATCCTGCCCTGCACCCGCTACTCCATGGAGAGGAACGGAGCCAAGATCGTGTCCACGCGGGCCTGGTAAGAGGGCGGAGCGACAGGAGGTCTCCCGGGAGAGGAGGAGGAGCGGGGCCGGTCGGTCCTGAGCTCCCGAGCTCCACAGCCCGGCTGGGGCGCACAGCAGGTGCTGCGGGGCAGACAGGAGCTGGATGGAGCAGGTGGGGGGAGCGGGCCCTGCCCGCTCGCTCATCCTAGCGGAAGGTAGATGGTGGCGGAGTGGACAGGCAGACACTGGCCATAGCTGCCTCGAGCTTCAGGAGCCAAGGAATTGGGGGTGTTGAGGGGAGCCCGGCTTAAGCTGGAACCCCAGGGATGAGGGTCCGGTGGAGACGGGCTGTCAGTGGCTGGCGGGGCCTTGAGTCCAGGCAGAAGGACCGGCTGCCCCAGGCAGGACGGGGGTGGGGGGTTGAGGAGGGAGGGAGGGGGGGGTCTGGAGGAGCGAGGGGAGCAGATGCACGATGTTGCCCACGTGGGCGGTCGGGCCGGGAAGCCCCGCCCCGCCCGCAGGTGGGAGATCAGGAGGCGGCCGCCTGCGGGCGGCCCGGCCCGGGTCGGGTCGGGGAGGCGGCGCCCACAGCCGGCCTCTCGGCAGGAAGAAGAACGAGAAGCTGGAGCTGCTGGTGGGCTGCATCGCGGAGCTGCGCGAGGCGGACGAGGGGCTGCTCCGGGCCGGCGAGAACGACTTCAGCATCATGTACTCCACGCGCAAGCGCAGCGCCCAGCTGTGGCTCGGGCCCGCCGCCTTCATCAACCACGGTGCGCGGGGCGGGGCCTGCGGGGCGGGGCCTGGGGGACGCCCCCTTTCCCGGCTCCGTTCACAGTCCCTTCTCTCCCCCCTGCGCCCGCACCCCGCCGTCTGCAGACTGCAAACCCAACTGCAAGGTGAGAGCTGGGGCCCGCCGGGCGGAACGGGCAGCGGGGAATGGGGCGGGGGGGGGTGCTTTTCTGGTCTGTGAATCGCCCCAGACTGTCCACTGTCTCCCCAAAGCCGGTTCTGGTTGGGGAGGGGGGTTTTGGCTGGAGTCACCTTGGGACAAGGGCTGCCACCTGCTGGCGGTGTCCTTCCCTCTGTGCTGAGCTGGGGGCCCGGCCAGTTTGGGGGTGGTGTGTGGTGATGGGGACCGGGGCCTGGAGCCCTAAGCCTGGCCAGAAGGCACTCCGGGCACAGTGGTGCTAACAGGAGCCGGGGACTGAGAGGCAGGAACCTGGGGGCCCTGGCTCCCTGGGGTGAGGCCTGAGAGCCCTGGCGGTGGGGGAGGGGCCCCTGCACAGGGGAGGAGGTTGGGGGTGGGGCGGGGTTGGTGGCTGCTGCTCCGGTGGAGCCCAGGGGAGTGGGGAGTGGAAGGGAGACAGCCCCTGGGGTGCTCCCTGCCAAGCCTGAGCCCCTGCAGGAGCCCCGAGGCATGGGGGGGGGGTCCCAGGTGCCGGCGTCAGAGCTGGTTTGAGGTTGATTTTTCTGAGATGGGCCAGTGAGAGCGTGCCCCCTCGCAGGCTGTGAGGGGCAGGTGCGCGGGGCACAGGCGTGGTGTTGGCAGTGTTGCTCTGATTCTGCAGGCCCCCCGCAGTTACATAGGTTTCGGGGTGCGTGACATGGGCCCAGTCTGGGCCTGGGCACAGGCAGGGCTGCATGAGAAGCAGGCGAAGCCGCCTGGGGCCCGGGAGCAGCGTGGACGGGGAGCGGGGTGGTCCAGGGTTGCAGGAAAACGCGGGCAGGTTAGGGTGTCCCAGACAGGACACGTCACGGAGGGTCAGGGGGCGTGTGGCGAGCTCGGGTCTGCCCACTGGGAGTGCCCACTCTGTGAATAAGGGACTGGGGGGGGGGGGGCTGGAGGCTGGGCCGCCCGGGGATGCTGGTGTTGGACCTGGTTTGTCCTGAGTGAGAGGTGGTGGGGGGCGGGGCAGGTCTCAGGGACCGAGAAGACCTGGGGTCAGGCAGGAGGTTGGCTCGGGCCACGCCCCAGCTTGTGTCAGTCTGGAGGGGGGTGAGGGGTGGACAGACAGGCCCCTGGGGGCAGGAGCGGGCAGGTAGGGGCTGTGGGGTGGCTTCCAGGAAGCGGGTGGCCGCAGGGTGCAGGCCGGCAGGGAGCGAGGGGGCGGGTGTGGGGGAGGGCCGGTGTGGGGGAGGGCCGGTGTGGGGGAGGGCCCGGGGCTGAGCACGGCCCGGGGGTCAGAGCCTCCTCCCGCAGGAGGGGAGGAAGGTCAGAGATGGCCGGGGGCTCCTGGCCCCTGTCTGTGCCAGGGGAGTACCTGGGGACCAGGGGCCCGCGGCCAGGGCGCTGAGCGGCCCGGCCCCCAGTTTGTGCCCGCAGATGGGAACGCGGCCTGCGTGAAGGTGCTGCGGGACATCGAGCCCGGGGACGAGGTGACCTGCTTCTACGGTGAAGGCTTCTTTGGCGAAAAGAACGAGCACTGTGAATGCTACACCTGCGAGAGGTGCGCGGGGGCGGGGCGGGGCGGGCCAGGGGGGCGGGGGCGGGGGGGCTGGGGAAGCGGGGAGCCCGGAGCCCGGAAGCTCAGCCTCAAGGCCTCTGCCCCCCAGGAGAGGGGAAGGAGCCTTCCGCCTGAGGCCCGGGAAGCCCCTCCCGCCGCAGCCGCTGGACAAGTACCAGCTCCGCGAGACCAAGCGGCGGCTGCTGCAGAGCCTGGGCGGCCGGCTCAGCCCCTGGGCCTGCGCCCACTCGTCGCCGCTGCGCCAGAACCCGTTCTGCGGTGAGCCCGGGGCAGCCCCCTCCGGCCGGCCCGTCTCCATCAGACCCCCCCTGCCCTCCCCCCTGCCCTCCTGTCCTGTTCCTGGGCGGCCTGGTGGGGGGTGGGTGGGGAGTGGCCTGACCCGGACCTCCCCCTTCCCCCTCCTCCCCTCCCCCCTTCTCCCCTCCCCCCAGCCGGCTCACAGGGTCACCCTGTCTCTCCCTCCCCCGCCTCCACAGCTGCCTGCCAGCCCCTGCACCCCCTGACCTGCGGCGCGGGCTCCGACGCTGCGCCCCTCTGGGTCCAGTGGCTGCCGCAGCCCCAGCTCTGGGTGCGCCCCCGGAGGCGCAGGCGCCCCCCGGCCCGGCGGGCCCCCGCACCCCCTGTTCTCCGCGCTGCCCGCGTGTCCCTGCACCGGTGGGGGGGCTGCGGCCCCCACTGCCGCCTGCAGGCGGAGGCCCTGGTGGCCCTGGGCCCTGCCCCCCGCGCCCGCTGGACGCCCCGGCAGGACTGGCACTGGGCCCGGCGGTACGGGCTGCCTTACGTGCTGCGCGTGGACCTGAGCCGCGCGGTCCCAGCCCCGCCCGCCACCTCCTCGCCCAGCCCCGCCCCCGCCAGGCCCCCAGGCCCCCTCCCCGTCCCCAAGCAGGCCCTGGCCTTTGCCCCCTTCTCCCCACCCAAGCGCCTGCGGCTGGTGGTCAGCCACGGCTCCATCGACCTGGACGTCAACGGCGACGGGCCCTGAGGGGCCCCAGTCTCGGGACTCGCTGATCTCCAGAAGGGGTGCTGGGGCCTCTGAGAGGCCACTGACCCTTGACCCCAGCACAGCTCTGACCCCAGGGGGTGGGGTTGCGTTGGACACCCCCCAGGGATCGGACCCCTGACCCTTTGTGACTGCTGACCCCTGAGCCACCCCAACCCCAGCAGGGAGCCCTGGCCATAGCTGCCCCCGCCCCAGCCTCAGGACTGCCGCCGCCATTCCCGCCCCGCCCCCTCCTCCTGCCCAGGGAGCAAAGCCATAGGGGTGGGGGCACCCCTGGCGGCTCCCAGAGCCCAGCCTCTGGAGGAGGGGGACGGCTCGGGGTGGGGACTGGCCCACGTGGGGGGGTGGGTCTGCTCCAGCTCTGTGACTGACTGAGGGGGGGCGAGGCGGGGTGTCTCAGGGAGGCCGGGTGTGACCTCATCTTTCTCATGGTGCTATCCCTGGTGCTACTGGGGTGTGGGGGCGCCCTCCCCTCCCCCACACCGGAACGGGGTATGTCTGTTGGGGGATTGGAAGCACTTGAACTTTTTATTTTATTAAAACCTTGTTACAAGCTTCACCCGTGGGAGCCTCTCCTGTTTATCTCTGCCTTGAGGGTGTGTCCATCAGGAGGGCGCAGGCGGCCCTCAGTCCGGCTGGGGGCCAGGCCAGAGGCGGCAGCCCAGGCTTTGGGCCCTGAGTTTGGGGTGTGAAGAGGCCCTTCCCCTGGGAATCCCTCTGAGAAAGCATGCTCCCGGCCCCCTCCCAGCGGGAGGTGTGCTGCTGCCACCGCGGCTCATTCTCCCGCTGAGCAGCAGCTGCTGGCCTCCGCCCACTAGGTGTCAGTAGCACCCCCTTAGCTGTGACAGAAACCTCTGGAGACCTCCCCCCGGCCGGCCGGAGGGATCTGATCTCGGGAGGGACAGCGCCCAGGACCTGCAGTGCAGCGGACAGCCACCGCCCACCGCCTGCACCGGGCCCGTCTCCGGGACGGGACGGCCCGGCCGGGATTACCCAGGTCGCACCGCTGGTGTGGGCCCTGGGCACAGGGTGTCCAGCAGAGGTTAGAAGTGTGGGGAGTTCAGGTCCGCTCCCCTGAGCAGGCAGGATCTGGGGGTCCCGGGGAAGCTGGGCTGGCCTCGGGCCCAGCTTGGCAGCCCGCGCCCGGAGGGAGGGGCCTGTCGAAGGGGCCAGTCCTGGGGCTGCGGCCAGGTGACTTCCGCCATCGCATGCGGTTTTGGGCCACACATGCCGAGTGCCTCCCGGTGTCTGTCTGTCTGGAGACCCCACAGGCCCTGCAAGAGGACACCCCCAAACCCTCCCCCCTCCCCCCCTGAGCAGGGAAACATTTAATGTTTTTAACATTTTTTATTGATTTTCAGAGAGGAAGGGAGGGGGGAAGAGAGAAACATTCATGTGAGAGCAGCACATCATAGCTCAGCCTGGCGGCGTGGCTCAGTGGCTGAGCGTTGACCTATGAACCAGGAGGTCACAGTTCGGCTCCCAGTCAGGGCACCTGCCCGGGTTGTGGGCTGGAGCCTCGGGGTGAGGAGTGCAGGAGGCAGCCGATCTCTCTCAACGGTGATGTTTCTCCCTCTCCCTGCCTCTCTGAAATCAATAAAATTCTTTTAAATATCTGTTTTTAAAGTACATCACTTTAAAACTGATTAATTAAAATGTCCCAGAGGTGACGGAGGGATGGAGGGGGGGTCCCTGGCCCAAGAGGGAGTGAAGGAAGGGGACTGGGAGGGGCAGTGGCTCATGGGCCGAGTGCGCCCGAGGCCGGTGCTCTGGCCCGGAGCCGGGCTGGGCGCACAGGTGTCTGCCCTGCGCTCGGCCGCCACCTGGGTGACCTCACCGGCGCTCTGACTCAGAGCTGCCCTGACCACGTGGCCTGCCGCCCGCTCCTGCGGCCTCTGCCCCGAGTCCCCAGAGGCCCCTCCCGGCCGCCACGTCCCCCTGCCTCCCCAGTCCTGGTCCCAGAGAGGATCCCTGGGGGCCACGGTCTTGGGGGTGGGCATCTGGGAGATGGCACACTGGGGTGTGCCCAGGGGGGGTGCTGAGGGCATGGAGGGGGGAGGGGGTGGGACGGAGCTGGCTCTCCCCTGAGCTGACCCAGCCCGTCCCGTCCCGTTGTCTCGGTGACAGCTGGGCAGTGAGGTGCGGCAGGTGGGCAGGCCTGTCCGGGGTCACCCCGGAGGGGGTGTGACTAGCAGCAGCCACCTCTGAGCGCTGGGGCTGACGGGCCTCTGAGGAGGTGACCGCTTTGGACAGAAACTGTGATTCCACGGTCCCCTGCTGGGGCCTGGGCTGGCGGGCAGGGCTGCGGGTGGGCGGGCAGGCCACGCCCAGTCCCGCCAGGGTCCCCCTCCGCCCGGGGCGCGGGGTGAAGGGCCGGAGAGGTGACATGGGGAGGGGGTGTCCAAGTCGGGGAATCTTCTCCTTGTCATCTGAGCCTGGCTGTGGGAAGCAAAGAACAATTCAGGGTGCTCGGCCGGCTGGCTCCGTGGTTGAGGGTCGCTATGAACTGGGGGTCACGGTTCAATTCCTGGCCAGGGCACATGCCCAGGTTGCCGGCTCGATTCCCAGTGTGGGGCGTGCAGGAGGCAGCCGATCCATGGTTCCCTCTCATCACTAATGTCTCTCTCTCCCTCTCTGAAAACAATAAAAATACCTTTTAAAAGTAATTCAGGTGGCGTCTGAGCGTCCTGGAGCTCAGTCTGCAGGGGTCTGCGGGAGGAGCGGAGTGAGGTCCAGAGAGGGCGGGAGGGACCCAGGCCGCAGCGGGAGGAGCGGTGGGGATGGCTCACCTGCGGGGAGGGGGTGGGATGGACGTGGGGGGGGGGCGTGGAGTCACGCGGGGGCAGGAGAGCCGGGAAAGGGTTGGGGTGTGGGGGGGATGGGGTTCTTAGCGCGCTGGGTGGGCCTGAGGCTGGTGGCCTGGGGCAGAGGGCAGAAAGCCTGGGGGTCCGGGAGGGGGTCCAGGTAAGGGAAGAAGATGCTGAGGGGGATTTGGGGTGCAGGTGACGGGAAGGTGTGGCGGCTGAGAGGCGGGAGCAGCTGGTGGGCGAGTGTTGCTTCGGGAAAGCTGGCGGCGGCTGCCAGGGGGCGGGTGGGGCCGGCGGGTTCGCTCCCACCCCAGAGATCTGCCGGTCCCCCTTCACCCCAGCCCCGAGGGGCAGGCCGCGCCCTCACCATCGGACTCCCCGCGCCCCTCCGCGCAGTGGGCGGACGGAAGGAAGGAAGGACCGGCGACAACAGCACGGCTTTATTTGCGGCTCAGGCCCGGGTGGGAGCCCGCCCGGTCTCCGGGAGAGAAAGGGACGGGCCACTGGCCGGGGCCCCGGAGTAGCCGGCGGGCAGCCGGTCAGATTTTCCCCGCGAAGGTGCCGTCCTGGATCTGCTCGGTCCAGCGCTGCACCTGAGGGCGGGCAGGGCGGCTCAGCTCCCGGCCCCGCCCCGCCCCGCCCCCGCCGGCCCCCGCCCCGCCCCCACCGGCTTCTGCCCCGCCCCCACAGGCCACGGCCCCGCCCCGCCAGTCCCGGTCCCGCCCCCGCTCCCACCGGCCCCAGCCCCGCCCGCCAGCTCCAGGCCCCGCCCCCACCGGCTCCGGCCCCGCCCCGCCGGCCCCAGTCCCGCCCCCGCCGGCCCCCAGCCCCGCCGGCCCCCAGCCCCGCTCCCCCAGCCCCGCGCCCCGCCGGCCCCCAGCCCCGCTCCCCCAGCCCCGCGCCCCGCCGGTCCCCCGCCGGCCCCCAGCCCCGCCGCTCACCCAGCTGCTGGGGCACAGCGAGTGGAACACGTGGTAGTAGTACTCGCAGGGCTGCGTGCTCTTCCCGCGGCGGTTCATCTTCTGCACGCAGCGGTGGAAGTCTGCGGGGAGGGAGGCGAGGCGGGCGGTGGGTGAGGGTGAGTGCGGCCGCGCCAAGCTCCCGCTCCTCCTAACCTGGTCCCGCCCCCTCCTGACCAGACACACACACACACACACACACACACACACACACACTCTTTCTCTCTCTCTCTCACTCTCAATATTTTAAAAAAATATATTTTATTGACTTTTTACAGAGAGAAGGAGAGAGGGATAGAGAGCTAGAAACGTCAATGAGAGAGAAACATTGACCAGCTGCCTCCTGCAAAACCCCCACTGGGGATGTGCCCGAAACCAAAGTACATGCCCTGGACCAGAATCGAACTGACGCTCTACCACTGAGCCAAACCGGTTTCGGCTCTCTCTCTCTCTCTCTCTCTCTCTCTCTCTCTCTCTCTATATATATATATATATATATATATATATATATATATATATATATATATATAATTGATTTCAGAGAGGAAGGGAGAGGCCGATGGAAACATCAGTGATGAAAGAAAACCACTGCTGCCCGGCCACGGTGGCTCAGTGGCTGACCTATGAACCAGAGTCACGGTTAGATTCCTGGTCAGGGCACATGCCGGGGTGCAGGCTCCGTCTCCAATGGTGCAGGAGTGAGTCAATGATTCTCTCTCATCCTTGATGTTTCTGTCTCTCCCTCCCTTTCTCTCTGAAATATATATATTAATATATAATATATATATTTTTTTATTTCAGAGAGGAAGGGAGAGGGGGAGAGAGACAGAAACATCAATGATGAGAGAGAACCCCTGATCGGCTGCCTCCTGCACGCTCCCCACTGAGGATCAAGCCCGCAACCAGGGCATGTGCCCTTGACCAGAATCGAACCTGGGACCCTTTAGTCCATATGTCTACGCTCTACCCACTGAGCCAAACGGGCCAGGACAATAAAAAAAATATATTTTTTTAAATAAAGAAAATAAAATCATTGATTAGCTGCTGCCTGAACGCCCCCTACTGGAAATGAACCCACAAACAGGGCATGTGCCCTGACCGGGAATGGAACCGTGACCCCCTGGTTCATACCATTTCCCCGAAAATAAGACATCCTCCGAAAATAAGACCTAGCGCAACTTTGGGAGAAAAAATTAATATAAGACACTGTGTTATTTTCGGGGAAACAGGGTAAGTTGATGCTCAACCATCTGAGCCACACCAGCAGGTCCCCGCCCCTCCTGACCAGGTCGCTCCTCCTCCCCACCAGACCCCTTCCTTTTTTAAAAAAAACAAATTTCTTTATTGATAAAGGTATCTTTTCCTCCCCCCCTCCCCCGGCAGGACAGGACCCCTTTCTCCACCCCCTGTCCCTACCAGCTCCGTCCCAAGCCCCGCCCCACAGCCGGCCCCATCCTCTCCGGAACAGGCCCCGCCCCCTCCCTGTCACACCCAATCTCTACTCCGCCCTGGCCACCACTTGGTCACGTGCCTCCAGGATAGGCCACGCCTCTCCAAGATCCGGCCCCAGCCCTCCCTGCCAGGCCCCAGCTCCATGGCCCCGCCCCCACGCGACTCAGCCACGCCTCCACCATAGGCCCCGCCCACTCACGACCCGGCCTCACCCCTGACCAGGCCGCATTTCCCTCTGCCTCCTTGGCCCCGCCCCCGACCAAAGCCCCGCCCCTAACCGATAGCCCCGCCCGCCCGTCGAGCCGGGCTCGCTCCGCCCCCCATCCAACGGTCTCCCTCCCAACGGGAGTCGGGGCCCCTCACGCGTCCTCAGGAGTTGGGGTGCGCCCCGTTCCTGCCTCCCCGCCTCCCCGCTGCCCTCCCCTGCCCGCCAGTGCTCACCCAGGAAGTTCTGGTAGCAGTTGCGGGTCTGGTTCTGGTTGGGGAAGCGCGGGTCGAAGGGCGGCGTGGGCCTTCGCGCCTTGGGCTTGTCCGAGTCGAACATGCTCCTGCGAAGAGGAGGGGCTTCATGGGGCCGAGGGGGAGCCCCTTGCTTCGAATCGCACATAACTTCTGGCGCCCCCCTCACCCCGAAACCCAGGCCCGGTCCCCCCGGCTCCCCCGTCCTTTCCTCACTAGGCTGACCGGTCGCCTGACGCCTGTGGTTGCGTCCGCGACGCCCCTCGTTTCGGAGTCTCGAGGGTCCCAGCCCAGGCACACCGCGGCTCCGCCCTATTGGCTGAGACCCCTGAGCCCCAGCCAATGGGAGCAGCTGCGCCGCGTGGACACGCCCCCTCCCTCCCGCCCCGCCTCCAGCCCTGCGCCCCGCGCTCCCAGGGACCAGTGCGCACACAGGCTCCAGGCTCCCCGACCTTTGCCACGTTTGCCGCGTCTCAGACTCAGGCTTTTATTTTATTTTATTTTTAATACACTTTATTGATTTTTTACAGATAGGAAGAGAGAGGGACAGAGAGTTAGAAACATCGATGAGAGAGAATCATCCATCAGCTGCCTCCTGCACAGCCCCCCACCGGGGATGTGCCCGCAACCAAGTTACATGCCCTTGACCGGAATCGAACCCGGGACCCTTCAGTCTGCAGGCTGACGCTCCATCCACTGAGCCACACCGGATTTGGCTCAGACGCAGGCTTTTAATCTCCGCGAAGCTGGGCCACCCCGCGGGATGTCCCCCCGGCCCGCCCCCCGCCCCCCAATATATAAATGTATAAATAGCTCTGTTCTCTACGGCAGCCCCGAGGCCTTCCTCCTGATTCTTGGAGTCCAGCGCACTGCGCCTGGGGCCTGCGGGGAAGAGCCAAGAGCGCGCGGGTGGGTCCGGCGCCAGGACCCAGCGCCAAGGTGGGGAAGGCAGGTTTGGGGGTGTCGGGGGGGCTACCTGGCCACACTCGATCACTCTGGACCACGTAGCGATTGAGTGGCGTCTGGGATCCTGTGACGGGAGCCGCTGGGTTCAGTGCCTGCTGGGGAGAGGGCAGGAGGGGCTCAGTAAGCACACAGAATGGAGAACAGGCAGGCCTGAGCCGGAATCCGAGCTCCCACCGCCGCCCCGCGCCCCTCCCAGGTCTCTCCAGCAACCAAGGTACATGCCCTTGACCAGAATCGAACCCGGGACCCTTCAGTCTGCAGGTCGACGCTCTATCCACTGAGCCACACTGGTCAGGGCTGGGCGTCCTGTTTGCAAGGGTTGCAGCGCGAGTCCCTGCCTCCCATGCGCCCTAAGCTTACCCATGTCACCTTGCTCAGAGCCCCCCCTTTCCCCCCTCCCTGTCCTTCCTCCCCACATGCCTGGGCCAGGGCCTGAGGACCTGCGGCCTCTCCTCGCTCTGCTGCATCCAGCCGGCCACGCTCCCCATCTTCTCCAGTTCCAGGAGCTTGGGCACGCCCGTCTCCGGGGGCAGCCCCGCCTTGGCCACGGGGCCCTGGCCCGACCTCCCCTCCTGGGTCCCCACAGCGTCTCTGTTGAGCTTCAGGGGCGCCCTGGCCGCCTCCATCTGTGAGATGGGGGTCAGCACGGTGGGCCACGGCGGCACCAGGTCCTCCCACCTCGTCGCGGGCAGGGGGATGGGGGCCTCCGAGACTCTGTCCTCCTTGGAGCTCCTGGGGGTGCTCGGGGCGCGGGGGCCCAGCGTGGAAGGGCCCCTCTGGGCCCAGGGCAGCTTCTCGGGCTCCGCCTCCGACGCCTGCGCCCTCCGCGTCTCCTCCACCCACAGACCCACGCCCCCCTCCACCCAGGAGCCCACCCAGGAGCCCACCCGGGGCGCCCTCGGGCCTCCCCGAGCACCCCCCGGGGATCCCTCCGCCATGGACACCCGTCTGCGGCCGAGGGGCTCCAGGCCCCAGGCCGACCCCGCAGACACCTGGGACATCAACAGCCAGGACGGCAGCCCCAACGGTCTGGGCCCCGGGGCCCTGTCCACGGCCAGCTGCTGCGACCTCACCCACTCCCTCCGCTGCCCCGTGGCCTGGGACCGGAAGCCGGGCAGGTCCACCCGCCGCTCCTCCCTGGAGCTGCGGACCCGGTCCTCCACCTGCCCCCTGCCCCTCAGGCCGTCCAGGGCCCGCACCTCCGTGACCTCCGCCTCCTGCGCGCCCACCAGCATCAGGGGCTCCGTCTTCCCCGAGGGCTGCCCGCCCGCGGGCCCCGCGCCCGAGGCCGCGGAGTCCCAGGCCGTCCGGTAGGGGGTGCGGGGCATCAGCGCCTGGGACGATGGGGCCGGCAGGGACAGGGGTTCCGGGCAGAGGACAGGAGCCGACGAGGTCTTCTGGGGAGCGGCGGGGACCCGTGGGGTCTTCGGAGGGGCGGGAGCCAGAACCCCGGTCTTCTTGGGGGCCGCAGGTCCCGCCGGGGGCTTCTGAGACGGAGCCGGATCCGCTGGGGCCTTCCGGGGGGCGGAGGCCAGAACCGGGGTCTTCTTTGCCGGGGCCTTCTGGGGGTGTTTGAGGGGGGCCCTCTGGGCGGGCGGGGGCCGCGGTGTCTGCACGGGGCGCGGGGGCCTGGGCTGGCCGTCCTGCCTGGGGCCGGAGGCGGGGCCGGCAGGCGGGTAGGAGCCGGGTGGGTAGGCGGCCGGGCCGAGGGAGCAGGAGGACAGGATGTCGGAGTCGGGGTCCGCCAGGCCTCCCAGGGTCCCTTGCACGTACAGCTGCTTGTAGGAGACCAGCAGGGAGGGCTCAGGGCCATGCGAAGGAGCCTCAGCCAAACCGCCGAGCATGGCCGCCCTGTCCGCTGAGCATCCCTGAGACAGAGGGAGGAGAGGGAGAGGGGGTTAGGGCGGCAGCCGCTCAGACACAGACCAGGCCCCAGCCCCTCCTCCCTCAGACCCAGGAACCCAGGAACCAGCCCTCCTCCCTCAGACACAGGAGCCCAGGCTCCCAGCCCCTCCTCCCTCAGACCCAGGCCCCAGCCCCCTCCTCCCTCAGACCCAGGAGCCCAGCCCCTCCTCCCTCAGACCCAGGCCCCAGCCCCCTCCTCCCTCACACCCAGGCCCCCAGCCCCTCCTCCCTCAGACCCAGGAGCCCAGGCCCCCAGCCCCTCCTCCCTCAGACCCAGCCCCTCCTCCCTCAGATCTAAGAGTGGGGTCCTGGCCCCCCGTGAATAGGTGCCTGGGAGGAGGACAGCGGTGGGCTGAAGGATCTGGAAAAGATGCTGAAGATGGTCCTGATGGTGACGCTGGGCTTCACTGGGGCAGAGGGTTCCCGGCCGGTCAGTGGGGGCGCTGGGGGGGGGGGGCGGGGAGAGCAGTCTGAGCCCTGGGAAAGGACCAGAACTTCGGGGTGCATTATCGGAGGCGAGGGGAGGCGGTGCTCACCAGAGGAGGGTTTGGTCTGAGAGCCGGGGCCGGGGTCCGGGTGGGACCTGCGGGCACAGCGGGTGGGACTCAGCGGCGCCCCCCTCCTCTCCACCCCCCCACCCCGTGGCCCCCGGACCCCAGGCCTACTTCTTCTCCCCGCCTCTCTGCCCGGAGCCCAGAGGCTCCAGCTGCGACCAGACCAGAGGCACCGAGTCGCCCACGGCCCGGGACCGGAATGGGCCCCGGCTGGGCGGGGCGTGGGCGGCGGCCGCGGAGGGTTCGGGGCGCAGCGCCCCGCGGTCCGGCTCGGGCCTGCCCGCCTTGGCCTTCTGCTTCGGGGCCGCCAGCATCTTGCGGGGACCCGCGGCCGTGGCTGCAGAGAGACGGGAGGGAGGCCTGGGCAGGGGTCCCTGCCGCCGGAGGGGCCGAGGGAGGGGCGGGGAGGAGGCGTGGGGGCTGGGCCAGGGCCCGGAGGGAAGGACTAGGGGGCCAGCGCAGGAACCCCCACCCCTCAGCCCCAGACCTCACCCCACCTCCCACCCCACCCTCCACCAGCCCCGCCCGGCCGCGGTGAGAAGGTGGATGCGGAAACCCGAGGGATGCAGTGATGCTCACCCGAGCGGCTCCTGTGGGGCTGGTCCTGTGGGCCAGGGGTGGGGGGAGTCAGGAGACCACCGATTCCTGGCTCCACAGCCCCTTAGTGCCGGGACTGAGCCTCCAGGCCCCCTCCTCCTCCCTCAGACCCAGGAGTCCAGGCCCCCAGCCCTCCTCCCTCAGACCCAGGAGCCCAGCCCCTCCTCCCTCAGACCCAGGAGCCCAGGCCCCCAGCCCTCCTCCCTCAGACCCAGGAGCCCAGGCCCCCAGGCCCCCAGCCCTCCTCCCTCAGACCCAGGAGCCCAGGCCCCAGCCTCCTCCCTCAGACCCAGGAGCCCAGGCCCCCAGCCCCTCCTCCCTCAGACCCAGGAGCCCAGGCCCCCAGCCCTCCTCCCTCAGACCCAGGAGCCCAAGCCCCCAGCCCCTCCTCCCTCAGACCCAGGAGCCCAGGCTCTCCTCCCTCAGACCCAGGAGTCCAGGCCCCCCTCCTCCTCCCTCAGACCCAGGAGCCCAGGCCCCCAGCCTCCTCCTCCCTCAGACCCAGGAGCCCAGGCCCCCAGCCCCTCCTCCCTCAGACCCAGGAGCCCAGGCCCCCAGCCCTCCTCCTCCCTCAGACCCAGGAGCCCAGGCCCCCAGCCCTCCTCCCTCAGACCCAGGAGCCCAGGCCCCCAGCCCCTCCTC
This sequence comes from Pipistrellus pygmaeus, assembly GCA_949987585.1. Taxonomy (NCBI): domain Eukaryota; kingdom Metazoa; phylum Chordata; class Mammalia; order Chiroptera; family Vespertilionidae; genus Pipistrellus; species Pipistrellus pygmaeus. The sequence continues at coordinate 2,059,232 of OX465317.1, read as the reverse complement.
CCTCAGATCCAGGAGCCCAGGCCCCCAGCCCCTCCTCCCTCAGATCCAGGCCCCCAGCCCCTCCTCCTCCCTCAGACCCAGGAGCCCAGGCCCCCAGCCCTCCTCCCTCAGACCCAGGAGCCCAGGCCCCCAGCCTCCTCCTCCCTCAGACCCAGGAGCCCAGGCCCCAGCCCCACCTGGAGCTGCCAGGTGGAGGCGGGCGGGGTGGCCTGGGCAGGTCGGAGGGCGGGGTGCTCAGGGCCCCGGGGTCCCCGGGGGGCGGCGGGCCTGCAGCAGGTTGATGAGGCGCACCCAGCGCTGGAACAGGAAGGCCTTCTCCCGGTCGGGGGCGTTCAGCTCCAGGTAGTAGTAGCGGCCGGGTGGGCAGGCACAGCTTCAGGCAGCGGGCCGGCTGGCTGTGCACGTACAGGCGGACCAGGGCCAGCGGGATCATCCTGGGGCAGGAGAGGGGAGGGGGCAGGAGAGAGGAGGTGGGGGAAGGAGAGAGGAGGGGGGCAGGAGAGAGGAGGGGGGGCAGGAGAGAGGAGGTGGGGGCAGGAGAGAGGAGGTTGGGGCAAGAGAGAGGTGGGGGCAGGAGAGAGGAGGGGGGCAGGAGAGAGGAGGTGGGGCAGAGGAGAGGAGGTGGGGCAGGAGAGAGGAGGGGGGCAGGAGAGAGGAGGGGGGCAGGAGAGAGGAGGGGGGCAGGAGAGAGGAGGTTGGGGCAGGAGAGAGGAGGTGGGGGCAGGAGAGAGGAGGTGGGGGCAGGAGAGAGGAGGGGGGCAGGAGAGAGGAGGTTGGGGCAGGAGAGAGGAGGTGGGGGCAGGAGAGAGGAGGTGGGGGGCAGGAGAGAGGAGGTGGGGGCAGGAGAGAGGAGGTGGGGCAGGAGAGAGGAGGTGGGGGAAAGAGAGGGGAGGGGGGGCAGGAGAGAGGAGGTGGGGGAAAGAGAGGGGAGGGGGGCAGGAGAGAGGAGGTGGGGGGCAGGAGAGAGGAGGGGGGGGCAGGAGAGAGGAGGGTGGGGGCAGGAGAGAGGAGGTGGGGCAGGAGAGAGGAGGGGGGGGCAGGAGAGAGGAGGGGGGGCAGGAGAGAGGAGGTGGGGGGCAGGAGAGGGGAGGGGGGGGCAGGAGAGAGGAGGGGGGGGAAGGAGAGAGGAGGGGGGCAGGAGAGAGGAGGGGGGCAGGAGAGAGGAGGTGGGGGAAGGAGAGAGGAGGTGGGGGGAGAAGGTAGAGGGGTAGGGGAGGAGGCCGAGGGAAGGTGGAGGTGGTAGAGGGGGAGGTGGAGGAGGTGGAGGGGAAGGGGAGGCAGAGGGGAAGGGAGGAGGCGGAGGGGGAGAGGGAGGAAGAAGGGAAGGGGAGAGGAGGAAAGGAGGAGGGAGGGAGGGAGGAGGGGGCGGTCCAGCAGGGCCGGCCGGCCGGGCACCTGGACAGCAGGAGGTTGGGGCAGTCCCCTGTCCTCCGAGGGCCTGGCGATGAGCAGGAGGTCCGGCAGCGGGGCGCCCGGCAGGGACGCGGCCACGCCCATGGTCAGGTGGTTGCTGCTGTGGTGCACGTACACCGGGGCCCCTCGGCTGGTCACCCTGGGGGCCGCGGCCGGGGGCTGGGGGCCGGTCCTCCCTGCAGCACCTCCGGACACCCCCAGACCACGCCCCGGCCCCCCCGAGCGTCCAGCTGCCCCGGCCCCCCAACCCAGGGGCCCCTGCCCCCCAGCCCAGGAGCCTCACCCCCCAGACCAGCTGCCCCGGCCTCCCCCAACCCAGGGGCCCCGGCCCCCCAACCCAGGGTCCCTGTCCCCACAGCCCAGGGGCCCCGGCCCCCCCGGCCCCTGGGGCCCTGTCCCCCCCAGCCCAGCTGCCTCCGGTCCCCTGAGTGTCCAGCTGCCCCGGCCCCCCCGGCCCTGGGGACCTGCCCCCCCAGCCCAGCTGCCCTGGCCCCCCAACCCAGGGGCTGGCCCCCCCAGCCCAGGGGTCCCTGTCCCCCCAGCCCAGGAGCCTCACCCCCCCAGCCCAGGAGCCTCACCCCCCAGACCAGCTGCCCCGGCCCCCTGAGCGTCCAGCTGCCCCGGCCCCCCCAACCCAGGGGCCCTGCCCCCCCAGCCCAGCTGCCCCGGCCCCCCCCCCCCCGCCCAGGGGCCCAGCCCCCCCCCCCCCCCCCGGCCCAGGGGCTGGGACCTGGACAAAGTCACTCTCGAACATGGGCAGCGGGCGGAGGGGCGGGTAGTCGCCCTGACCCAGGGTCCTCTGCAGCTGGCCCAGGATGGGGACCCACATCGGGGGGGCCCGGCGGGGGCTCCACACGCCACAGGTTCCAGAGCCTGTTCATTGGCGGCCGCAGAGAGGGGGGGGCGCCCGCCGGCCGGCGGCTGCAGAGGGAGGGGCTGCCCCGGGCTGGGCCATGGCCCTCGGGCGCCCCTGCCCGGCCGGGGGAGGAGCTTCCGTGGAGGCCCTTTGTGACCTCATCGGACCCTCTGAGGCCTCTTCCTGGGCTTCTCCCCGGCCACGGCCACGGCCACCGGCCACGGCCACGGCTCCTCTGTCCCCTGAGCTGGGTGCACCCCAAGACCCTGCCCCAGACGCCACCTGGACACAAGACAGGAACCCCCGGAGGGTCTGTTTGTGATGTTGCAAACGGATAGTTAAGCAAAGGGCTTCTTAAAAAAAAAAAAAAAAAAAATATATATATATATATATATATATATATATATATATATATATATATATATTTGTATTGATGTCAGAGAGGAAGGGAGAGGGAGAGGGAGAGAAACATCCATGATGAGGGAGAATCATGGACCGGCTGCCTCCTGCACGCCCCCCATGGGGGATGGATTGTAACTCCGGGGGCCTGAGCCCTGACGAGGTGGGGGAAATGGAACTGTGACCTCCTGGTTCATAGGCTGATGCCCAACCACTGAGCCACAACCGGCCACAGGCAACCAAGGGGTTTCTGGCTCGTAAGAGGGGAGTCCGTCCGGAATGCAGGCCCCCGCTCACCAGGACCCTGCTCCGGACGCTGGGTGAGACCCAGCCGCCCACAGAGCCGGGTCTCCCCGTCGAGGAGAGAGCTGTTGCTGTTGACTTACTAGTGGCCCGGTGCACGAAATCCGTGCACATGAAAAGGGGATTGATTAGAGCACATGTGTCAAACAGAAGGCCCGCGGGCCAAATCCAGCCCGCCAGGCCTTGCAACGTGGCCCGCACTGCGCTGTCATCACTGCACTCTGCTGTCAGTTTATGACATTGTCAGTTTATGACTGTTCAGTAAACCATTCGGCCCGAGATTTAGGCTGGATTTTAGATTTTGGCCCCTTCTCTGATTGAGTTCGACACCCCTAGATTAGAGGAAATAATTTAATGCTGCTATTTGCCCTTTCTCTATAATAGAAGTGTCGGAGATGAGTGAAAATTAGTAAAATGTATATGAAAATGTATATGAAAACCTTCCTCCTGTCAGAGTCTGGGGCTCACCATGGGACTGAGAATCAAGTCTCTGCCCACCCACATGCACCTCAAAATTGCATGATACTCAGACCCAGCTGGTCCCCCTGAATTCGCCTTGTCAAGCCCTGCTGGCCAGGGGGCATAGCCTCAGGTCCCCTGCCCAGCACTAGGATGGGGGGTGTGGCCTGGGGTCCCCCAGCCTAGACTGGGGTGGGGGGCGTTCCTTGGGGTCCCCCGTCCAGCCCCGGTGGGTGGGGCCACGGCCTGAGGTCCCCTGTCAAACCCGGACAGGCATGGGGCTCAGCCTCAGGTTCTCTGGCCCTGTGTTGGGGTGGGGGGCGGGGCCTGAGGTCCCCCATCCTGGTGCCGGGATGGGGGTGTGGCCTGATGTCCCCTGTCAAGCCCCACCTGGTGGGGGGCACGGCCCAGGTCCCCTGGCTTGGTGCTGGGGCTCTGGGTGCAGCCTGAAGTCCCAGCCTGACACAGGGCAGGGGACGAGGCCTGAGGTCCCCAGTCAAGCCCCATGGGGGCGGGGGAGGGTGTAGCCTCAGGTCCCTGCTGATTGCTCCTTAAGGCTCCTTATGGGAACCTGGCCTCAGCTGTGGGTGCAGCTGTCTTTGTGACGGAGTGATGGTCAATTTGCATATTCCCTCTTAGACAGGATAAGGAAAGGAACCCACACTGGCTGAGCCAGAGCGGTGGCAGGACCGCTGTGGTCTCTCTAGCAGCATGACCTTGAGCCATAGGCACCCCAGCCTCAACTTCCCTCACCTGTAAAATGGGTGTATTAGGACCCAGGGGGGGTCAGAGTCAAACCCTGCCCCCGAGGCCCAGCCCCGAGCTGGGGGTCCTATTGGGGATCCAGCCCGCAACCTGGGAACTGAACCAGGACCCTTCAGTCTGCAGGCCAACGCTCTGTCCACTGAGCCACACCAGCTGGGGCAGTTTTTGTTGATTTTAGAGAGGAAGGGAGAGGGAGGGAGAGAAACATCGGTCAGCTGCCTCCTGCACGGCCCCCACTGGGGATCAAGCCCACAACTGGAGCCTGTGCCCTGACCCGGAATCAACCAGCGCCCTTTGTGTGCACAGGGACCATGCTCAACCAACTGAGCCCCCGCCCCCCGGCCAGGGTCTCCCATCACCCTGCCCCTCAGGGTTCAGGGTCGCGGATGGTCTCCCCTCCCCGGCCTTGGCCTTGCCCACTCAGGGTCCCTCCCTTCCCCCCCGCCCCCGGGCCCCGGCGTCCATAGAAACAGCCTCCGAGCGGATGTGTGTGACAGGTTTAATTCCTCCTCCAGCTCACAACGGCGTCTCACGTGTTCGTACAAAAACCCAGGCCTGCCTCCCCCCTCCCTCCCTCCCTCCCTCCCCACCCCATCGCAAAAAGGAATAGTTTAATAATAAATAACATATGCCCCTGCTCAGGCCCAGAGGAGGGGGGGGCCAGACGGAGGGACCCAAGAATGGGGACCCCGAGCCCCTCCCGCTGGGGACCCCCTGAGTCCACCTTCATCCCGCCCACCCCCCCCAAAATAAATAAGTATAAATAAGGCACAGGTGTCCCCTGGAGGGGCTGTCTCTCAATTGGGGGGGGACAGGGGGGAGGGGTCCTCTGGCTGCCACGTCCCCAGTCCCGAAATAAATAAATAAATAAGGTCTGGCGGTGAAGGGCGCGGTGGGGTCAGGGGTCAGGGGTCAGGGGGCGGGGTCAGCGGGTCACAGCCTCGTCTTGAGCAGCAGCAGGCCCCGCACGGCCCAGTCCAGCGTCAGGTGCAGGCCGCCCAGGATGGCGTGGGCCGCCCGGATGCCTCCCCAGGCCGAGGCCGGCGGGGCCAGGGGGGGCGCTGGCGGGTCTGGGGGCGCCGGGGGCAGGGCCAGGCGGGCCATCTGTTGGGAGAGGACAGGACGGAGGGTTAGCCACAGGCCTGGGGTGCAGCAGGGGAGGGGGGACGGTGAGGGGTGCTTGCAGCCTCCCCTGAATCAGATGGGGGTCCAGGCTGTGCATTTACAGAGCGTCTCTATCTCCGGGGCAGAGTCTATTTTTTCTAGGATTTTTTAAAAATTGATTTTTGCAGAGAGAGTGAGAGAGAGGGATAGAGAGTTAGAAACATTGAGGAGAGAGAATCATCCATCAGCTGCCTCCTGCACACCCCCCACTGGGGATGTGCCCGCAAACAAGGCACATGCCCTTGACCGGAATCGAACCTGGGACCCTTCAGTCCGCAGGCCGATGCTCTATCCACTGAGCCAAACCAGCCAGGGCTGGGGACGTTGTTGTTGTGAATCCTCACCTGAGGCTATTTTTCCACTGATGTTTAGGGAGAGTGGGAGGAAGAGGGAAAGACAGAGAGAAACATCGACGTGAGAGAAACACGTCGACTGGCTGCTTCCTGCAGGGGCCCTGACCAGGGCCTGGGCTGGGGAGGAGCCTGCAAGCGAGGTACATGCCCTTGACCGGAATCGAACCCGGGACCCTTCAGTCCGCAGGCTGACGCTCTAACCACTGGGCCACACCGGCCAGGGCGAGGCCTGGGGGTCTCACAGTCTCCCACCTCAGAGTCCAGCCAAGGCAGCTGGCTCCTCTCGCTTGGGGGGCCTGGGAATCTCGGGGGGCTGGGGGCTCGGTTTCTGGGGTTCAGAATCTGGGATGCACTGTCTTGGGCCGGGGTCTCCCCCTCTTCCCCCGGGGCCTCCATCAGGTCTGGGGTCCCCAGTTCCCCGCTCTCTGGGTTGGGGGTGAGCCTAAGCGTTTCCAGGCAGGATGGGGGCGTCTGGGCCTGGGGGGTGGGGGTCTCAGGCCCCCAGGGCCGCGGCGCAGGGGCGCCCTACCAGGAGCTGCAGCCGCCGCAGCAGCCGGTCCAGGCGGGTCTGCAGCGCCCCCAGCTCGGGCTCCAGGGTCCGCAGGGCCGGGCCGCCCGCCCGGCGCAGCCACTGCACGTGCCTCAGGTAGGACAGCAGGTCGGCCCGCAGCCGCGTCAGCACGCCGGGGAGCTGGGGGACAGGGGCGCGGGGTCAGGGGTCAGGGGTCAGGAGCGCCCGGGGCCCATACCCCCCCCCCCATTCCCCGGGGAGAGATGGGGAAGCAGGGGGAGGGGACGGGGCTACGGAGGGAGCCAGGGGGGCGGGCTTGGGGAATGATGGATGGGTGGGGATGGAGAGAGACAGACAGACAGACAGACAGACATGGAGACACGGGGTCCTCCCTCTCCCCGGCCGCTACCTGCAGGGCTCCCAGCGCGCCTGCGCTCATGGCCAAGGTGGGGAGACTGTCCAGGTTGTGGTCTCCGTCGGCTGGGAATTTGTCTCTCTGGTGGGGAGGGGGGAAAGGCTATGAGAGGCGCCCCTGCCCGGCCCTGGGGGTCCCCGCACCCCCTGCCCCCCGGTCTGGCTCCTACCAGCTGCGCGGCCAGCTGCCGGGTGTCGGCCAGCAGGGAGCGCGTCAGCAGGACGGCGCCGTCCAGCTCGGCGCGGGGGTCCGGGGAGGCCCGCGGGGGCCCGGGCGGCGGCCCCGGCGCGGCGGCGCGGTCCGGCCAGAGGCTCAGCGCGGCCAGGACCAGGCAGCACACACCTGCGGGGGGCGGGGGCGGGGGTCAGGCCGGAGGAGGGGGGGGGGACTGGGGTTGGAGAGGGTTGGGGGGGCGGCTGTCGTGCGCCCCGGCGCGGAGGGCGCGGTCCGGCCACAGGCTCAGCGCGGCCAGGACCAGGCAGCACACACCTGCGGGGGGCGGGGGCGGGGGTCAGGCAGGAGGAGGGAGGGAAAGGGGGGAGGACTGGGGTTGGAGAGGGTTGGGGGGCGCGGGGGGCGCGGAGGGCGCGGTCCGGCCACAGGCTCAGCGCGGCCAGGACCAGGCAGCACACACCTGCGGGGGGCGGGGGCGGGGGTCAGGCAGGAGGAGGGAGGGAAAGGGGGGAGGACTGGGGTTGGAGAGGGTTGGGGGGCGCGGGGGGCGCGGAGGGCGCGGTCCGGCCAGAGGCTCAGCGCGGCCAGGACCAGGCAGCACACACCTGCGGGGGGCGGGGGTCAGGCCGGAGGAGGGAGGAGCGGGGGGGACTGGGGTTGGAGAGGGTTGGGGGCGCGGAGGGCGCGGGGCCGGCGGCGCGGGCGGGTTCCCGCTGCTCCCTCTCCCGCCCCGGCTCCGGCTGCCCCGCCCGTCGGAGCAGACGCGGCCCCGGGCGGGGAGACGGGCCGGGCGTCTCCCGTCCGCCCCCGGACGCCGGAATCTGGGCCCCGGGGCGGGGCGTGAGGGGGCGGCACAGGCCAGGACCTGCCCCCTCCCCGGCCCGGACCCGGCGCCCAGAGCGCCCAGGGGGAGCTCCGCGCGGGCCGGGGGCGCGGGGCCCCCTCCTCCCCGGGGAGACGCCCCCGCCCCCGGGGCCGGCGCGGCGGGGATGCCCGCTCACCTGGGGGCAGTGCGGACCCCGGCGGCCCACCCCCCCGGGCCCAACCCCCGCTCCCGCAGCCAATCAGCGCCCCCCGGCCGCCCGGTCCCGCCGCACACCCCCAGCCCGCCCCCGGCGCTCCCGCCGCCCTCTGTCCGTTGGTCCATCCATCCGGCTCCCGCTTCTCTCTGCACCCCTGCCTCTGTCCTCCTCCTCCTCCTCCTCCTCCTCCTCCTCCTCCTCCTCCTCCTCCTCCTCCTCCTCCTCCTGGCTCTCACCTCCTCTCCTCCGGGCCTCTGCCTCAGTTTCCCCGGGAGTCCTGGGCCCTCGGGGGTCCCCTGGCTGCATCAGTCCATCCGTGCGTCTCCAGGTCTCCGCGCCTCGGAGCGTCCGTGCGTCCATCCCTCCTCCCTCCGCCCGTCCCGGCCGGAGCCTCCGTCCTCCCCGCTCTCTCCCCTCCCGCCCTGTCCCATCCCATCCCGCTGCCTGCCTGCCTGTCTGTCTGTCTGTGAGTCTGTCTGCTCCACACCCTCCCGTCGGCGGTCCCTCCCTCCCCTCCGCTCCTCCCCGTCCGCTTGAACCGACTCACTGTTCATGTCCCCGCCGGGTCGGGGCTGCCCAGCGCAGAGGGAAGGAGCCGGGGCCTCGAACCCGCGCCTGTCCGCTGCGGGCCCGGGGTCAGTGGCCGGGCCGGGCCGGGCGGCATGTGCGGCGCTGGCAGCGGCGCCCAGGGGGTTATATAGGGGCCCGCGGCGGCAGGGGAGGCGGCCTGACACATCCTGACTCACCTCCCGCCGCCTTTTCCATTCCGCCGGGGCGCGCGCCGCCGCCGCTCCGAGGAGGCCCGGGCCGAAAAGTTGGAAAAGTTGAAAGGGAAAGGAGGGGGGGGTCGGAGAGGGGCTGGTGAGGTCATTGGCGCCCCTCCCTCCCGCCCTCCGCCGCCCAGGCCGCCCGCCCGCGGGGCAGACACACGAGGCGCAGGAGCTGGGGGGCCGCTGCAGGCAGGCGGGGCGGGGGGTCCCCGCTAGCCAGACCCCGGACAGGCAGAGAGATGGGGAGGCTGGGGGGAGGGGGGACGGGGCTACCGAGGGACCAGGGGGGCGGGCCTGGGAAATGATGGCTGGGGGTGGGGGATGGAGAGAGACAGACAGACAGACAGACAGAGACACAGAGAGATGGAGACATGGGACCCAGGACTCCAAGGGGCTGGGATGGAGACAGAGACACACAGACACACAGAGACAGGGCGAGATGGAGACACGGGGACCCAGTCAAGCACTCAGGACCCCAAGGGGCAGGGATGGAGACAGACAGACAGAGACAGGGAGAAATGGAGAAATGGGGACCCAGGACTCCAAGGGGCAGGGATTGAGAAAGACAGAGACAGAGACAGGGAGAGATGGAGACACGGGGACCCAGGCAAGCACCCAGGACCCCAAGGGGCAGGGATGGAGAAAGACAGAGACAGAAACAGAGACAGGGAGAGATGGAGACACGGGGACCCAGGCAAGCACCCAGGAGCCACAGCGGACAGAGGGGGTCACTGGGGCAATGCAGAGTCTGAAAGGGGGGGGGGGAGAGAGAGAGAGAGAGAGAGGGAGGGAGGGAGAGAGAGAGAGAGAGAAAGAGAGAGAGAGAGAGAGGGAATCCAGGGGTGCAGGCAGAGAGGACCAGGGCCGCCCGCAGTCAGGGACGAGAGGAAGGGTGGCGGGCGGGGACAGGGAGGGTGAGCGAGAACCTGGAGACACCCGCAGCAGCGGTGGGACCTCGGGCACCTGGCTTCCCCGCTCAGTGCCTCAGTTTCCCTGTGCAGCAGGGGAGGGGCCTGGACCCCCTGCGCCCCCCCCCCGCCCCCGCCTCCATGTGCACAGAAGTGAATTCTCTCATGTCACGCACACACGCTCAGATCTCCTCTGCCAAGGGTGGGTGGGTTTTTATTCACACATTGCGGGGGGGGGGGGGGAGGACAAGATGGGGCGACTGGGAGGCCCCATGTGGCCCCTGGGGAGCGCGGTGGAGGGACGGGGTGCCCCCGGCTGGCTGCAGGGGGAGCTGGGAGCAGGATGGCAGGGAGGCGCCTGCAGGGAGGACCGCGCAGCTGGGGCTCCGGGGAGGAGGCGGGTCCGGGGCAGACGCTGACAGGCGGGCAGGCGGGCGGGCTGGAGCCCCAGGGGTGCGGGCAGAGGTGGCCCTGGGTTCCGGGCAGAGCCAGCGAGGGACCCAGATAGAAGCCAGGTCCCGGAGCACCCCACCTGCAGGGGGAGGGAGGAGGGAAGCAGAGACAGAGAGGCGGGAGGGGAAGACCAGGTGATGAGTCCTCAGTGCAAAGGGCCCGGCCGCCCCCTGGGCCCCAGCCTGGGCCCCGCTGGCAGCAGGGGGCTCGGGTGATGGCAGCTGGAGTCATCCCCACCGCCGGGGGGCAGCGCCTCGGTCCCCGGGGAGGTGAGGTCACAGCCCCCCGCGGTGGGGGTGACCTCATCCGCTCAGGTAGGCAGGCTTGCGCTCCTCTTTGTGGGTCCGCCCCCCCCCCCCCCGGGCCTCCCAGCCCCTGACCACCAGGTTTCCACCCCTCAGGGGGCCTACTTCCGGCTGAGTCAGCCTGGGGGGCCCCGGCTGCGTCAGTGAGGGGAGAACTGACGTAGCCCCCCCAGACGCGGGGGGGGGGGCAGCCAAGGTGACTCAGGCCACCAGCCAGCTGGGGGGTGGACGGGCCTGAGGGGATGGGGGCTGGGCCTGGGGCCAGCGTGTCAGCAACAATAGGGACCTGGTCCCCCAGCAGCCTCCTGCCCCACAGAGACCCCGGGGGGACAGCCCCAGACCCCCCAAATCAACCCAGGAGCCCGGGCCCCAGCCCTCCTCCCTCAGACCCAGGAGCCAGGCCCCCAGCCTCCTCCTCCCTCAGACCCAGGAGCCCAGGCCCCCAGCCCCTCCTCCCTCAGACCCAGGAGCCCGGGCCCCAGCCCTCCTCCCTCAGACCCAGGAATCCAGCCCCCAGCCTCCTCTCTCAGACCCAGGAGCCAGGCCCCCAGCCTCCTCCCTCAGACCCAGGAATCCAGCCCCCAGCCCTCCTCCTCAGACCCAGGAGCCCAGGCCCCCAGCCCTCCTCCCTCAGACCCAGGAGCCCAGGCCCCCAGCCCCTCGTCCCTCAGACCCAGGAGCCCTGGCCCCCAGCCCTCCTCCCTCAGACCCAGGAGCCCAGGCCCCCAGCCCCTCCTCCCTCAGACCAGGAGCCCAGGCCCCCAGCCCCTCCTCCCTCAGACACAGGCCCCCAGCCTCCTCCCTCAGACCCAGGAGCCCAGGCCCCCAGCCCTCCTCCCTCAGACCCAGGAGCCCAGGCCCCAGCCTCCTCCCTCAGACCCAGGAGCCCAGGCCCCCAGCCCTCCTCCCTCAGACCCAGGTGTCAGGAGCCCAGGCCCTAAACCCTAGTGTCTAGAGCACATGTGTCAAACACAAGGCCCGTGGGCCAAATCCAGCCGGCCAGGCCTTGCAATGTGGCCCGCACCGCACTGTCATCACTGCACTCCGCTGTCAGTTTATGACATTGTCAGTTTATGACTGTTCAGTAAACCATTCGGCCCGCGATTTAGGCTGGATTTTATATTTTGGCCCCTTCTCTGATTGAGTTCGACACCCCTAGTCCAGAGGGTGGAGGAAGATGCTACCACAGTGCAGTCTGGGGGATGCTCTGTTGGGGGTGGGGGCTGCAGGCTGGGCAGGTCAGTGGTCCCTGGATGGAGACCAGTTTCCCCATCCGCCTAAACCCGCACCCTGGGCTGAGGGGTCATCTCCCAGGAGCCGCAGGAGGCAGAGGGAGAAGGGGGGGGGGGGTACAGGAGAAGAGGCGTGGCTCTGTGGTTGAGCTTTGACCTATGAACCAGGGGGTCACAGTTCAGTTCCTGGTCAGGGACATGCCCGGGTTGCAGGCTGGATCCCCAGGAGATGGACATGAAGGAGGCAGACGGTCAGTGTTTCTCTCTCATCATGGATGTTCCTCTCTCCCTCTCCCTTCCTCTCTGAAATCGATAATGAGATATATATATATATAAATGCACAGCCCAGCTGGTGGCTCAGCAGTTGAGCTTTAACCCCAGAACCAAGAGGTGGTTGGTTGGATTCCTGGTCAGGGCACAAGCTGGGGTGGCCAGCTCGATGGCCAATAGGGGGCGTGCAGGAGGCAGCCGATCACTGATGCTTCCCTCTCATTCACATTTCTCTCCTTCCTCTCTAAAAGTCAATAAAAAACACCGCGTGTGCACACACACACACACAAACACACACACAGACACAGAAAGGAGGGCAAGAAAGAGAGGCAGCCCTGGCTGGTGTGGCTCAGTGGGTAGAGCGTCTGCCTGCGGACTGAAAAGTCCCAGGTTCCATTCTGGTCAAGGGTATATTCTGGGTTGAGGGCTCAATCCCAAGTGGGGGTGTGCCAGAGGCAGCCGGTCAGTGATTCTCTCTCATTACTGATGTTTCTATCTCTCCCTCCCTCTCCCTTCCTCTCTGAGATCAATAGAAATATTTATGTATTTATTTTTAAAATGCATTTTATTGAGTTTTCACAAAGAGGAAGGGAGAGGGATAGGGAGTTAGAAACATCGATCAGCTGCCTCCTGCACACCCCACACTGATACATGCCCTTGACCGGAATGGAACCCGGGACCCTCGAGTCCACAGGCCGAAGCTCTATCCACTGAGCCACACCAGTTAGGATATCAATAAAAAAAAAAATATTTTTTTTTTTTAAAAGAAGGAGAGGCAGGACTGGGGAGTCCCAGGCAGAAGTGGAGACGGGGCCCTGGGTGAGGACCAGGCGGATGGCACCCCAAGGAGACTGGACCGGCAGAGGCCAGCCCAGAGGCTGGGGGCCACGGGGCTGAGGCCATGATGGGGGCTCAGGGCGCCCTCCGGAGGGTGCCGGGGGCCCCTGCTCCTGTGCCGGCCCCCAGGCCCTGGGCCAGGCGGGGCTGACAGGCGTGTGAGGTCAGCAGGTCCGAGGCTGTGTGTGTGAGTGTGTGTGTCCGTCTGTCTGTCCCTGGGGGGTCCTGTCTGGCCTCTGGGGGGTGACGGGGCAGGCGGGCCGCAGAGGCAGCCCAAACCTGTCATTAGCGGTGAGGGCCCTGACGGAGGCCCCCCCAGGCCCGGCCGCGGCCGGCCGGCGGCCCCGCCCCCTCCCCCTCCTTGATCCCTGAGGAATCCCGGGCATTGGAAGCGGGTCCGGGTGATGTTGACACAGGAAATGGTCAGCAGCTGCCCGGCCTCGGCCCCGCAACCCTCTGACCCCCACCCCCGGCCCCCCGCGGAGCCCCCTCTGACCGGTGTCATCTCTGACGGAGGCTCGGGCCCACTCAGCTCCCCCAGGATGTTTATAGAGGCCGGCCAGTCAGCCCGGGGCTTCCCCGGACAGGCCGGGCTCCGGAGTGACCCTCCGACCACTCCCCCAGACCAACCCGGCCCCCCTCCCCCAGACCAACCCGGCCCCCCTCCCTCCGACCCAGACCCCCAGCCCTCCTCCCCCGACCCATCCCGGCCCCCCTCCCCCAGACCAACCCAGCCCCTCCTCCCCCAGATCCACTCCTGGCCTCCTCCCCCAGACCCAGGAGCCCAGGCCCCCAGCCCCTCCTCCCTCAGATCCAGGCCCCCAGCCCTCCTCCCTCAGACCCAGGGGCCCAGGCCCCCAGCCCCTCCTCCCCCAGACCCAGGAGCCCAGCCCCCCAGCCCTCCTCCCTCAGACCCAGGAGTCCAGGCCCCCAGCCCTCCTCCCTCAGACCCAGGAGTCCAGGCCCCCAGCCCTCCTCCCTCAGACCCAGGAGCCCAGGCCCCCAGCCCTCCTCCCTCAGACCCAGGAGCCCAGGCCCCAGCCCTCCTCCCTCAGACCCAGGAGCCCAGGCCCCCAGCCTCTCCTCCCTCAGACCCAGGCCCCCAGCCCTCCTCCCTCAGACCCAGGGGCCCAGG
>OX465317.1:1709402-2045288 GCA_949987585.1 Pipistrellus pygmaeus | reverse complement strand
CAGGCCCCAGCTTGCTGGGCGGCCTCAGCGTACTGACCCCTGGCTCTGCGGCCAGGGCTCTGGGCCCCCTCCTTGGAAGCCCCTGTGGGTCAGGAGGAGGCTGACACCCCAACCACCAGCTCTCCCCCGGCACTCAGACCTGGGAGGCCCGCCCACCCCAGAGGCCCTCCACCTGCTCCTCAGGAAGCAGCCACTGTGACACCCCGTCCTGCCCTCCCGGGGCCCAGGGGCCCCCTGGCAACAGAACTTAGAACCCGGGCGCTGGGCGGGCAGGCAGGCGGGCCCCGCTGTTGCTGGGGGATGGCCTTCGGGGTCTCGGCCAGAGGCCCCAGGAGTCCGGGGAGGAGACATGGTGGGCTGGGGGGTCCCAGCCTTGAGCCTCTTCCTGGCGATGCAGGGCTCAGTAGGTGAGGGGCCCGGAGAGGGGCAGGGGCTGAGCGGGGCCGCCGCGGCCCCCACGGGCGCCTGAGGCCTCTCTTTCCTCCACAGATGGGAACGGGATCCAGGGATTCTTCTATCCGTGGAGTGAGCGGAGGCCGGCCCTGGGCTCCCACAGACGGGGAGGGGCTGGGGGCCTGGGCTCCCGGGTCTGAGGGAGGAGGGGCTGGAGGCCTGGCTCCGGGGTCTGAGGGCGGAGGCTGGGCCTGGGCTCCTGGGTCTGAGGGCGGAGGCTGGGGGCCTGGGCTCCTGTTTCTGAGGGCGGAGGCTTGGCCTGGGCTCCGGGGTCTGAGGGCGGAGGCTGGGCTCCGGGGTCTGAGGGAGGAGGCTGGGGGCCTGGGCTCCTGGGTCTGAGGGAGGAGGGCTGGGGGCCTGGGCTCCGGGGTCTGAGGGAGGAGGGGCTCGGACAAGGACTCCTGGGTCTGAGGGAGGAGGCTGGGCCTGGGCTCCGGGGTCTGAGGGTGGAGGCTGGGCTCCGGGGTCTGAGGGAGGAGGGGCTGGAGGCCTGGCTCCGGGGTCTGAGGGCGGAGGCTGGGCCTGGGCTGGGTCAGGCGGAGCCCGCAGCCGGCAGAGCTGGGTGTGTGCCTGGGCTCCTGCGCCCGCGGCCCTGGGTGGGCTCTGACAGCCCTGCCCGCAGGCTGTGAGGGAGATGTGTGGAACCGGGAGAGCTGTGGGGGGCAGGCGGCCATCGAGAACCCCAATCTGTGTCTGCGCCTGCGGTGCTGCTACCGGGACGGCATCTGCTACCACCAGAGGCCGGACGGTGAGTGCTGGGCGGGCGGGGGCCGGCCGGGCCGGACGGTGAGTGCGGGGCGGGCGGGGGGCGGGCCGGGCGGGGGCCGGCCGGGCGGGCTCACGGCCGTGTCTGTGCAGAGAACATGCGGCTGAAGCACCTGTGGGCGCTGAGCTGGACGTGCGCGGCGCTGCTGTTCGTGATCTTCAGCGTCCTGCTGTACTGGCGAGTGGGCTGGGGGCGCCGGCCAGCAGGAGGGGGGGAGGAGGAGGGGGAGGAGGGGGAGGAGGGGAAGGAGGATGAGGGGGAGGGGGAGGGGGAGGAGGGGAGGGGAGGGGAGGAGCAGGAGGAGGAGGGAGGGGAGGAGCAGGAGGGGGAGGAGGGGGAGGAGGGGGAGGAGGGAGGAAGAGGGGGAGGAGGGGGAGCAGGAGGGAGAGGAGGGGAGGGGGAGGAGGTGGAGGAGGGAGAAGGAAGAGGAGGGGGAGGAGGGGGAGGGGAGGAGAGGAGGAGAGGAGGAGGAGGGAGGGGAGGAGGAGGAGGGGGAGGAGGGGGAGGAGGGGGAGGGGGGAGGAGGGGAGAAGGAGGAGGGGGAGGGAGGAGGAGGACGGGGAGGGAGGAGGAGGACGGGGAGGGAGGAGGAGGACGGCAGGAGCAGGAGGCGGGCAGCGCCGGGCGGGCGGGCGGGGCTGAGCGTGCTCCCCGCAGGTGGGTGAAGAGCCTCCCGGCCAAGGGGAAGCTGTCGCGCCGCCCCACGCCCTGGCCATCCACCTCCGCGCAGGCCAAGAAGAAGACCAAGTCCCAGGCCAGCAGCCAGGCGGCCAGCAGGTCTGCGAAGGACGCCTCGGCCACGGAGGCGGAGGACACGGCGGGGGAGGGGTAGGGCGCCCGAGGGCCCCTCAATAAAGGCGTAGAATGCAGCCCTGGCCGGCTTCCGCGGCTGACCGCGACCCTGGGGACCGAGGTAAGGGTTCGATTCCCGGCAGCGGCACAGGGCTGGGGCTGTGGGCTCGGTCCCCAGGGTGGGGCGTGCAGGAGGCGGTGGTCCTCGATTCTCTCCCGTCGCGGATGTTTCTCTCGCTCTCTCCCTCTCCCTTCCTCTCCCCGCCGCAAAAAAAAAATTTAGAAAAAGAATAAAGATGGCTCAGCGGGTGTGGCTCAGTGGTTGAGCATCAACCTAGGAACCAGGAGGTCCCGGTTCGATTCCCAGACAGGCCACGGGCCCAGGGTACAGGCTCCATCCCCAGTGAGGGGCGTGCAGGAGGCAGCCCATCCATGGTTCTCTCACCTTTGATGTTTCTCTCTCTCTCTTCCTTCTTCTCTGAAATCAATATAAAAAAATATTTTTGAAACAAGAGAAGAAAAAAGAGTAAAGACAGAGCGTACAGACACCTGGTTCTCTTTGCTGAGAGCCATGGGACCTGGAGGCACGGGGTGTGTGTGTGGGGGGGCGGTGGTGAGTGGCAGGGCTTGGGCTGTGGAAGGGGGTCTGGGAGGAGGGAGTTAGGGGTGGTCTGGACCAGGCTGAGGGGGGCTGACACCCCAGCTCCCCACCATGGGCCTCCCAGCATTCCCAGGCCTCCCCAGTGGGAACAGTGTGTGTGTGTGTGTGTGTGTGGGGGGGGGGGGGGGGTCCCTGCAGGACGTGAGCCTCCTCTTGCACCCCCCCAGCATCCCACCCCCCAACAACCTGCCCTCTCAGAGCCCTGGGGTCCAACAGACGCTTTCTGGGACCCGGGATACCGTTCCATCAGCCACCTGAACCCTGACCCTCCTTGCCCCCTCCCCCTCTCAGCACCAGAGCCACCCCCACCCCCTCCCTCTGTCTCCCCGCCTCCCCTCCAATAAGCATCTTTGCAGGTCTGATTTGCCCCTCCCTTTGCTTCTAGGATAAGGTGACCAGACGTCCTGATTTTTAACAATCTGTCCCGCGGGGTTTTATTTTTATTCATTTTTTTAAAAAATGTTATTGATTATGGTCTCACGTCATTGTCCTCATCCCCCCATGCCCATCCCAAACCCCTCCCCACATATGCCCCCGCCCCCCTCCCCGTTGTCCATGGCCGCTGGCCAGGCCCATCGGCGCTCACACAAGTCCTTTGGTTGATAATCGGGACTATTTTTTGTTGCTGTTGTTGTTGTTTTTTAATTGGGGCTGTTTTTAAATGCCATGGGACGTGGGACAAATTGGTAGAAATGGTCACCTTATTCTCGGAGGGTCCCGGGTGGGGGCGTCTGGGCCCAGAGGGTGGGTCTGGGCTGGAGAGCCGGCCCCGCTGGGCGCCCTGTCCCCGGGGCCTGGGCGTGATCACGTGCACCTGGCTGGACCCAGTCCCCTCAGCCGCCCGGCCCGCCCCGCCCCGGAGGCGCCCGCCCAGAGAGACAGGCGGAGCTGGGAGGCAGTCCTTTATGCAGGGACAGGGAGCATCCTGGTGGGGAGGCGTCCTGAGGCCACGGGAGGGGGCAGCTGCTCTCAGTCCGGTCCTCACAGGGCCATCCTTGGCTTTGTCTGCAGGAGGGCGGGAGGGAGGTGTCAGTGGCTGCTGGGGACCCCAGAGCCCTGAGTCCTCTGCACCCACCACCCAGCGGGCCAGGGGACCCCGGGGAAGCCCTCTCCCCCCGCGTCAGCCCCTCACCCTCTGCCTGAGGCCGGCCCAGGTCTCTTCACCCCTCCGCGCCCGATGGCTGCAGTGCCCAGGTGGCTTTCACTCACAGACACGGTGGTCCAGGTGGGGACCGAGACCAGGAGAGACAGGTGCAGGGACAGAGATGTGGGAGACAGGGGGAGAGAAAGGAAGAGAGAGAGAGAGAGAGAGAGAGAGAGAGAGAGAGAGAGACTGAGAAGACGGGACAAGTGACAAAGGGTGGGTGCATGGCCACGCAACTAATGTTGGTTGCGGAGTGGGAGGAGAGGCACTGGAGCCAGGACCTGTGGGTCCTTCTGTTAAAATTCATGACCTTCCCATGAGGAGGAGTTCTGTGTCTGAATTCCATCCACCCACCCATCAACCCATTCATCCACTTATCCATCCATCCAGCCATCCATCTATCAGCTGCCTCCTGCACACGCCCCACTGTGGATGTGCCCACAACCAAGGTACATGCCCTTGGCTGGAATCGAACCGGGGACCTGTCAGTCCGCAGGCCAACACTCCCGTCAGGGCTAGACTTTCTTTTTCTTTTCTTTTTAAAAAATCCTTGCCCGGGGATACCTTTCCATTGATTTTCAGGGAGAGTGGAAGAGAGAGGGAGAGACAGAGAGAAAGATGGATGTGAGAGAGAAACAATGGGTTGGATGCCTCCTGCATGAGCAGCAACCAGGGCTGGGGCCAGTGGGGAGCCTGCTACAGGAGTACGTGCCCCTGACCCAAATCGAACCCAGGACCCTTTGTTTCTCAGGCCGGCACTCTATCCACTGAGCGGAGCCAGCTAGGGCTAGACTTTCTTTCCTTTTGGAATTTTTTTTTTTTTAATTGATTTCAGCCAAGACCGGTTTGGTTCAGTGGATAGAGCATCGGCTTGGGGACTGAAAGGTCCCAGGTTCGATTCCGGTCAAGGGCATGTACCTTGGTTGCGGGCATATCCCCAGTAGGGGGTGTGCAAGAGGCAGCTGATTGATGACTCTCTCTCATCGATGTTTCTAACTATCTCTCTCTCTTCCTCTCTGTACAAAATCAATAAAATATATTTTTAAAAAATAAAATAAAAAATTGATTTCAGAGAGGGAGAGGGAAAGAGAAACATTCTCATCATTGATCGGCTGTCTCTTGCACGCCCCCTATTGGGGATTGAGTCCGCAACCGGGGCATGTGCCCTTGAGCGGAAGCAAACCAGGGACTCACTCTTCAGTCCACACACAGGACAGCGCTCTATCCACTAAGCCACACCAGCTAGGGCTCTCCTTACACCTTTGGTCAGGAGAATCCCAGCTGTGTGCCCTTGGGCAAGAGGTGGCACCAGCCCTAACCGGTTTGGCTCAGTGGATAGAGTGTTGGCCTGCGGGCTCAAGGGTCCCAAGTTCAATTCTGGTCAAGGGTGTGTACCTTGGTTGCAGAAACATATCTAGTGGGGCGTGTGCAGGAGGCAGCTCAGCTGAACGAGGTTTCTCTCTCTCCGATGTTTCTAGCTCTCTATCTCAAGGTGCCTCCCACGTCTGCACTCCTGCCTGGCTGCCCCCCCCCCCCCCCATCCCCAGGGACTCTGCTGCTCTGTCTGGGCCTGGGTGTCTCTCTTGCTCCATGGTCTCTATCTCTCTCTTTTTTAAAAATAACATATTTTATTGATTGTTTATAGAGGAAAGGAGAGGGATAGTTAGAAACATGGACCAGCTGCCTCCTGCACACCTCCTACTGGGGAAGTGCGCGCAACCAAGGTACATGCCCTTGATCGGAATCGAACCCGGGACTTTTCAGTCCGCAGGCCGATGCTCTATCCACTGAGCCAAACCGGTTCGGCAGTTTTTTGTGTTTTTATTGTTATTATTATTATTATTATTATTATTTTATTGATTTCAGAGAGGAAGAGAAGAAGGAGAGAGAGCAACACGAATGATGAGAGGGAATCTCATTGACTGGCTGCCTCCTGCACACCCCCCACTGTGGATGGAGCCCGTAACCAAGGCACGTGCCCTTGACCGGAATCGAACCTGGGACCTTTCAGTCCACAGGGCGCGCTCTAACCATTGAGCCACACCAGCCAGGGCATGGTCTGTCTCTCTCTCTCCATCTCCCCCTGGGTCTCCCTCATCCCACCTCCCCCGAAGCCCCGCCCTCCTCTCGGCCCCTCCCTCCCTCGCCCTCCCAGGTCCCTCCACCTCTCCATCCCCTCTCCCCCCCCCCCAGCTCCGCCCCTCGGCCTCCCCTCGGCCCCGCCCCGCCCCGCCCCGGGCCGCTCACCTCGGGGGGCTCAGTCGGAGCCGGCGCCCGCGGACCCGGCCTCGAGCGTGGCGAGCTGCAGGCGCACGCGGCGGGAGCCGGCGCCGGGCGGGGGCGCGCGGGGGGCGCGGCCGGCGCCCCGGGCCCCGGGCGCGCGCGGGCCGGCGGCGGCGGGCGCGGACCAGCGGCGGGACAGCTTGCGCGCCAGGCGGGCGAGCGCCGAGGGCCGCAGGCCGTAGTCGCGCTCGAGCTCCTGGCGGGAGATCTCGATGTTGCCGGTGTACCAGAGGATCCAGCCCAGCAGGCTCACGAACACCAGCAGCGCGCCCGAGTAGATGAGCAGGTCGCCGAAGTCGCGGCCGCGCACCTGCAGCTGCGCGAACACGCCGGTCAGCAGCGCCGCCATGCCCGCCACGTCCAGCGCCACGGCCAGCAGCAGCGCCGCGCGGCAGCGGCCCAGCCCGGCGGCGGGGGGCGCGGACGTGGGCGCGGGCGCCGCGGACGGGGGCGCGGGGGGCGCGGGGCCCTGCGGGACGCTCACGGCCGCCGCCGCCGCCATGCCGGGCTCCGCGCTGGCTCCGGGCCGGCTGTTCCGGCGCCGCCCGCCCGGCGGGGCGGGGTCGGGGCCGGCGCCAGGTGCGCCCCGCAGCCGGCCAGCTGGTCATCGGAGCCGGCGGCGGCGGCGGGCCGGCCCTGGCCGGGGTTTCCGGTGCGGGGCTCGGGCTGGGGGTGAGGGGGACCCCGCTGGGGTATGAGGGGGACCCGGAGGGCCCCGCACCCCCAAGGAGCAGGAGCAACACGTGGCCAGCGCTCAGGACGCGCTAACGGAGTCCGGGAGCGCAGGGCGCGGGGCCCTGCTGTGTCCTCTCCGCCTCCAGCGCCTTCCGTGCACCCACGGCGGGGCCAGGTGGGGTCAACGCCAAGGGCCAGCCGAAGCCGGGTTTGCTCAGTGGATAGAGCGTCCGCCTGCGGACTGGGGGTGAGGGGTGAGGGGGTAGGTCCCAGGTTCGATTCCTGTCGTGGGCATGTGCCTCGGTTGGGGGCGCGTCCCCAGTGGAGGGTGTGCAGGAGGCGGCTGATGGGTGTTTCTCTCTCATCTATGTTTCTGGCTCTCTCCTCCCTTCCTCTCTGTAAAAAATTAATAAAATAAATATTTTTTAAAGAAGGAAATAAGCAGAAAGTAGACTCGCAGGGAGTTTAATGGGGTGCAACATAGTGGGCTCAAGGGGAGGATGGGCAGGGGGCTGGGCGGCAGGTGCGGGACCCCTAAAGGGAGGGACCAAGGGCTTTCCTAGGCAAATCCCTTTTCCTGCAAACAGTTCGCTCTGCAAACAGGTCGCCCTGAGGGGAAACCCGCACTCCCCGGGGGGCGGTCTGCGACGAGTTGAGGTCTGGCTTCTCCGTAGACCCAGCGCTTGGAGAATTTATTCCAAAAGGACCCCGAAGAGGGGGGAAACGAGGGGCCTGTCGGGCTTCTGAAAGGTCCACAATGTGCCCGAACAGACCCGAACCCCGCAGGGGCCGATACGAAGGGCGGCCACCGTTTCCGAAGAGCATTTCCGGAGAGTTCCGAAGGCGCCCGAGCGGGCCTTCCGGCTACAGCCGAGCGCTCACGGAGAAGGCCGGAAGCGCCGGGGACTCCGGGGCTGGGCTTAAAGAGTTCACGCACTCACACGTTCATTCATAAACATAAACCCCAAAACAAATGTTTGCTGAGCGCCCACCCTGTGCCAAGCGCTGGGTGAGCCATCCTAGGGGGAGAGGATGGACCGCTGACGAAAGGGCCGGGCCCCGTCGGAAACCCAGCCGTAGAGTTCCGGAAACAGCCGAGCGTCCCGGAACGCCTTCGGGTCTCCGGCCGAAGAGTTCCGAAGCTCCCGAACGAAGGAGGCGGAAGTAGCCGAACGTCGCCGAGCCGCCCAGGGGGCGGGGCCAGGAAGCCTCGAGCGCGTCCCCAGAGAGGAAACGGAAATGCGTATCGGTATTAAAGGCGTCGCCCCGCCCCTCGCGAGCCTCTTTCCGTCTCCGGCTGCCGCAGCGCGAGGAGGTGAGTGAGGCCTTGTGCTCCCCGCGTGGCCGCGTCCCGCGCCCCCCGCCCCGTGTTTGTCCCCCCGCCGGCCCTTCTCATCGCGCCCCTCGCGTCCTTGGCTTCCCCCCGGCCCCGCCACCGGAAGCCGCTGCGGATTCTCCCGTCCCCTTCTCCCCCCGGAGTTAGTCTCGGCGCCTAAGTTCAGCGCCTCCGCCTTAGGTCGGCCAGCCCGGCCTGGCAGATCGCTTGGCGCTGTCTGCCCTCCGCTGGCCTTGCTTTCGCCAGGACCCGGCTCACATCCCCCTCTGTTGTCCTGGGGGGGGCCCGGCGCCAGCCTGCGGCCCCCCTGGACACCTCCCGCGCCCCCTCTCCCCGCAGCTGCCGCCATGTCCGCCCACCTGCAATGGATGATCGTGCGGAACTGCTCCAGCTTCCTGATCAAGAGGAACAAGCAGACCTACAGCACCGTAAGCGCGGCGGGGACTCGTGGGGCGGAGGGAGGCACTTGGGCGGGCTCCGGGACCCCCTCCTCCCCCTTCACCCACCACCCGCCATGCGCCCTCCCTCCCCAGGAACCCAATAACCTGAAGGCCCGCAACTCCTTTCGCTACAACGGCCTGATCCACCGCAAGACGGTGGGCGTGGAGCCGGCGCCCGACGGCAAAGGCGTGGTGGTCATCATGAAGCGCAGATCCGGTGAGCGTTGCCCTGGCCCGGGCCCACGTCGGGGCAGGGAGCTGTGGGTGGTCCGTGTTGGGCAAGGGGAGGAATTGTGCCCCTGGCACTCCGGGGGTCAGGGTGTATTCCTCGGGGAAGCTGCCCGCCCTCCTTGTGAGCTGGCCGGGTGTTTTTAACTTGCTTTGTCCTCTGCAAAGTGGAGGAATTCACAGGACCTGCCCTTGTGTCCTGGTGGTAGTGATTAGGGTGAAATTACAGGGCTGCTGCCCTAGCCAGGTTGGCTCAGTGGTTAGAGCATCGGCCTGCGGACTGAAGGGTCCCAGGTTTGTTTCAGGGCAAGGGCATGTACCTTGGATTCAGGCACATCTCCGGTAGGAGATGTGCAGCAGGCAGCTGGTTGATGTTTCTAACTCACTTCTATTCCTCCGCTCTTCCTCTCTGTAAAAAAACAAAAGAAAACAAAAAAACTATAAAACTTAAAAAAAAAAAGTTACAGGGTTGCTCAGGAGCCAGAGTTTTAAGGTTAAGTCCTCCAAACAGCCCAGCGGGGGGGGGCGGGTGTCTCCATCTCTAATCCGGTGGGAAAATGGAGGTAAATCCGGCGAGCCTCCCGCCAGCTCCCACTTAGATGACAGGCTGGTTGGAAACAGCAGTTTGATACCCCCCCCCCCCCCATTTCTCTGGGCTCAAGGGGAGCATCCACCCCATAAACTGCCCCGTAGACATTCTGGTGTCTCAGGAGCTCGGGGGGTTCAGAGTCACGGCCTCGGGCTGCCAGCACGGCTGCTCCTTGCGTTGGTTTTTAAGAGGAACGAGCTTTCCCAGGTCCCGGCGAGGGCCAGGCTCTGTTTGGGGTCGGGTTTCAGGGTCCTGTTCACGGTCAGCAGGGGCCGGGGCCGTGGCCTGCCAGCTCCCGATGGCAGGGACCCGGCCCGCCCTGGAGGAGGAAGAGGAGGAGGAGGTCCCAGTGGCTTCTCGGGCGTTCATGCTCCTCATTCTGGTGTGGTGGGTCCTAGAACCTTCCCTCAGACTGCCCGGTGGCCTTTCCCAGGCTGTCGGGAGCTAGACTGACCTGGGCAGCTACTGTGGGCCGTGCCCGGGGGCAGTGACTTAGCCATACCCCTGGCATGGGGTCCTTGGCTGAATTCTGGGCAGTGGTGCCCGGACTCCCTCTGCGCCAGGTCTCCCCAGCGTCAGGGCCAGGCCTCGGCTTGGCCTTTCAGACCCTCTTCCAGAGCTGGGGCCTGGGCCCAGGGGGCGGGGCAGGGAGAGGAGGCGCTGCAGGGCTCGGACTGGCAGTAACTGGCCAGCTCGGTGCCCAGTGCCCGCCTCACCCTGTGCCCAGGCTCAGGCGGCCTGGGTTCGAAAACTGCTGTGTGTGTGACTTTGGACAGGAGTCCTCCCTCATCTGCTCAAGCGAGATGGTGGGTGTTGCTGTGTCTCAGACACAAAGGAGGAGTTGCCATACCTGATGGGGTGTCCTGGAAAAATTTATTTTTAATATATATTTTTAAATATATTTTTAAAATATGTTCATATTTTACAGAGAGGAAGGGAGATGGATAGAGAGTTAGAAACCTCCTGCACACCCTCTACTGGGGATGTGCCTGCAACCAAAGTACATGCTCGTGACCACAATCGAACCTGGGACCCTTCAGTCTGCAGGCCAAGGCTCTATCCACTGAGCTACACTGGTCAGGGCTTATGGTTTTTAAATATATGTATATTTTTAAATTGATTTAAGAGAGGAAGGGAGATAGAAACATCAATAATGAGAATCGTTGATTGGCTGCCTCCTGCATGCCCCCTGCTGGGGGTCGAGCCCACACGGGCATGTGCCGTTAACTGGAATCGAACCCGTGATCCTTCAGTCTGCTGGCCAGTGCTCTATCCACTGAGCCAAACCGGCCAGGGCTGTCCGGGAATCTGTGGAGATGGAGCAGGCTGCCTGCCAGGCTCACAGCCAGGGCACTCAGTTCTCGGGGTGCCATGTGCCCTCGCCCCTGGGGGTGCCCAGGCCATCTGACGGACTCTGTCCACCCCCACCCCCAGGCCAGCGGAAGCCGGCCACCTCCTACGTGCGCACCACCATCAACAAGGACGCGCGGGCCACGCTGAGCAGCATCCGGCACATGATCCGCAAGAACAAGTACCGGCCGGACCTGCGCATGGCCGCCATCCGCCGGGCCAGCGCCATCCTGCGCAGCCAGAAGCCCGTGGTGGTGAAGAGGAAGCGGGCGCGGCCCACCAAGAGCTCCTGAGCGCCCCTCCCCCAGACAATAAAGGCGGCGCGCTCGCCCCCGACCCTCTCCGGCCTCCAGTGTGTGTGTGTGCGCGTGACCCGCCCGCGGCTGCAGCGGTCAGCTGTCTCGGGGGGCTCCCACGCCACGGGAGCCGGACAGAGCGGGTTGGGACTGGAGGGGCCGGATCGGGGCAGGGAGACCCAGCGAGTAACTAGGCCAGCACACGGGGCCGTCCGCTCACTGCAGCTCCGCTCCAGCCCCGTCTGTGTGGCCAGTGGGGGGAGGAGTGGTTACCATCCAGGTCTTCTATTTTTATTGATTTTAGGGAGCGAGAGAGAAATACTGAGAGAGAATCGTGGATCAGCTGCCTCCTGCATGCTTCCTTCTGGGGGTGGACCCTGCGACCCAGGCATGGGCCCTGACTGGGAATCGAACTGGTGGCCTCCTGCCCAGTGTGGGAAGTATATTTTAAAATATTCTTCTGGCCTCTCACCACTCTCCTCACTTTACTCTCTGCCTGCGGGCCTCGAGTCTCTTGGTGTTGATCAGCCGGTGATCACAGGTGTCAACCACCAGCTGTGTGTCCGCAGGCAAGTAACTAGACCTCTCTGTGCATCTCGTCAAAATCCAGGGGGTCAGCGAACATAGTGCCGAGGTCAGAGCCTGCACATAGCGAGTGCTCCATTTAGTGGAGCAGCTGGGCCTCGTCTCATACATGCCCCGTGTGTGTACACATACATACAGACATACATGTGTGGAATGGTCATTTCTCATCCAAGTACCCCAGACAGCCCAAAGCAGATGGCATCCCCACTCCACATACAGCAGCAGGTTTGTATTGGGGGATGATCGCTGACATCACAGGGCCTGATAAGTTCTTTTTCCTACCTGCTCTGTGCCAGCCACTGCCCGAGGCCAAGGCCTACCATCAAAGAGGCCCCCCCCCCCCCTTGGTGACCCGTGGGGAGATGAATCCTGCTCCTGTCCCACTCCACAGCGCTGGCCAAGGGCCACTGAGGACCCCTGCTGGGCTTGGGGCTGACCACGCCTCCAGCCCTCCCAGGGAGGGGAGGGGACCCTGCCCAGGTCTTGCCGGACCTGTTGTCTTGCCTGGACACAGCCTGCAACCTTGCCCACAGCCCTCCCGCAGTTCCCACACCTGCCAGTGCAGGGCAGACCCAGCAGAGCCACTCTGCCTCACCTCCCTGCACCCAGGTGCCCGCCCAGGGCATCTGCACTGGGAAGGTTATCCTTGACAGTATGGCCTGATATGAAGGATGGCGCACCTCTGCTATGGGTGTCAGGCAGGCGGCTAGGGCGGGGCAGGGCTGTAGGCTGATGGGGACCCTTACAGGGTACTGGACCCTGCTTGTTGATTAGAATATATGTATATACCAATATATAATATATTTATATGTGTATGTATAAGCGAGTATATGCATATTTACATATATATATATATATATATATATATATAAATTTTAAGAGGAAGAAACATCAATTTGCTGTTCCACCCATTTATGCATTCATTGGTTGATTTTTTAAAAAACAAACATATTGGAACTACCTTTGTTTTGTTCTTCCTCATCCAAGTATATTTTTCTCTAGGTTTTAGGGAGAGTGTTAGAGAGGGAAAGAGCAATGTGAGAGACACTTCGGCTGGTTGCCTCCTGCACGCACCCGACCAGGGAGGAGCCTGCAACCGGGGTACATGCTCTTGACCGACCGGAATCAGACCTGTGACCCCTGGGTCTATCTGTTGAGCCAACCTGGCTAGGGCTGGTTGATTTTTAAAAAAATATATTTTATTGATTTTTTTTTTTTTTTTTTTTTTTACAGAGAGTAAGGGAGAAGGATAGAGAGTTAGAAACATCGATGAGAAACATCGACCAGCTGCCTCCTGCACACCCCCCACTGGGGATGTGCCCACAACCAGGGTACGTGCCCTTGACCAGAATAGAACCTGGGACCTTTCAGTCCGCAGGCCGACGCTCTATCCACAGAGCCATACCGGTTTTGGCGGCTGGTTGATTTTTGTATGTCCCTTGATTGGGGATTGAACCCACAACCCTGGGGTATTGGGACGATGCTCTAACCAACTGAGCCAGGGCTAGAAGAACATATATTTAAATTTGCTGTCTGTCCAGTGTATGTAACTCAGGGGTTGAGTGTTGACTTAGGAACCAAGAGGTCATGGTTCAAGTCTAATTGATGTTTCTAACTCTATTCTTCTCCCTTCCTCTCTATAAAAAAAGATTACTGGGTGTTGGGAAGAAAGGACTTGAGGAGCCCTTTTTAAAAAAAATGTATTTTTACAATATTAATTTCAGAGAAGTAGAGAGAAACATCAATGAGGAAAATCATTGATCAGCCGCCTCCTGCATGCTCCCTACGGGGGATCGAGCCTGGAACCCCGGGCATGTGCCCTTGAATGGATTCGAACCTGAGACCCTTCAGTCCGCAGGCCGACACTCTATCCAAACTGGCTAGGGTAAGGGAGCTATTTCTTGGTAGAAACTTTTGCCTTTAAAATGAACAATTCTTTGCTTTTTTTATTTCAGGGAGTGAGGGAGGAAAGGAGAGAAACGATTGGTTACCTCCTGTGTGTCTCTCCACCAAGGGCCAAGCCCACAGACTATGTGCCCTGATCCACAACCTCCCAGTGCTGGGAGCCATGCTCCAAGCAACTGAACCATACTGGCCAGGGCTGTCTTTGCCTTAAAAAAAAAAAAAAAATAAATAATAATAATAAAAAATCAGCCCTGGCTCAGTGGGTAGAGCATCGCCTGCGGACTCAAGGGTCCCAGGTTCAATTCTGGTCCAGGACACATGCCTGAGGGGAGCATGCAGGAGGAGGCAAACTGATAAGTGATTCTCTCTTATCATTGATGTTTCTCTCCCCCTTCCTCTCTGAAATTAACTTTTAAAAATGTTCTAAAAAGACCTCCCCCCAAAAAGCGTCCCCATGCCCCTCCTTTGAGCCTCCCTGATCCCACACTGCCAACGACCTGACCTGCTTTCAGCCATGAGGGTTAGTCTGGCCTCCTCTAGAATGCCATACAAATAGCACTGCATGTTTTACACTTTCAGCCCGTTAATAGTTGTGAGACTCATCCATTGTCTTCGCGGAGATTTCATTGTAGGAGTTCACAATTCCTTCTCATTCAACTATTGAACAAATGGGTCATTTCCAGTTTTTGCATTTTATGGCAGCTTTTCTTAAAATCCTCACCCAAGGATGTTTTTTAAATTGATTTTAGAGGAAAGGGAGAGAGGAAAACTTAGGTCCGAGGTCTCCTGTATGCCCTGCCTGGGGATCGAACCCGCAACCTTTGGTGCATGGCCACCTGGCAGCGATAATGGTCATTTCTGACTCTGCCCTGGGGGCCCTACACACGCCCACAGAATTATGGAGAATGGACAGGAAACGGGGGCAAAGCCTGAAGTATCGGGGCAGTTCCTACAGTCATATCGCCTGGTTAGCAGGGCGCACACCAGCTGAGCCTCGGCGGACCCGGCCCTGGGCTGAACACTGGAGGCCAGGACACGCCCCCCCACCTGAAACCCACCACGACCTTGAGGAGGGACAGAAAGGCCTGTGGCAGGCCGGACCTCACCTGCCTGCACCCAGCAGCTCCCAGCACTGCTGGGGCTCTGACCACAGAGACCGGGAGACGGTGTCCGCTGTGCTGGCCGGGCTCGGTGACTTCTGCACACGGACAGGACACACGTGCCTCATTCTAGGTACAAACCGTAAGGCCAGCGCTGGGTCCGGGTGTGCGGGCAGAACTTCGCTCAGTGGACAGACAGACAAGGCCTGTCGGGAAGAGCAAGGCTCCCTACACCTGTCACCCGGCTGGGCAGGCCCGGGCCCCTCCTCTCCCCTCCCCATTCAAGATGGGATCTGACGAGGGGCTGTGACTACCCCCCGAGCTCGCTGAGGGGCCCCCGGAGCTGAGGGCCCTGTGTGTGGACCCCATGTGGCACCGAGGGTGAGACGCCGGCTGCTCTGAGCCCCGGCAGGGCTGATCCGGGCACTAAGAGGCGCCACTGCTGCTTGCTTTTCCAACTTTATTTAGAAAAACAAATCCAGTCCCGGTGCCCCCTCCCCCACCCAGCCATAACTTAAATAACTTAGAGACAGAGGGTCGAGCGCGGAGGCCGCACCCTACAGCCGCCGCAGCGCCCGCTTCTTGTCCGTCTTCTTCTTGGCCGCCAGCTTCTTGTCGCGCTCGCCCGCGTGCTTCTTGGCCATGGGCCCCTCGGCGCCGCCCGGGCCCCCGGGGGCCGCGGGGTCGGCGGCCTCGCCGGGCGGGGCGCGGCCGGCCTCGGGCCTGGCGCTGGGCCCGCCGGCGCCGCCGTGGATCTCGGTGAGCAGGCGGGCGCGGGCCGCGTACTCCTCGTAGTTCTCCAGCAGCAGGCGGCCCGCCTCCTCGTTGAGGGCGGACTCGGGGTTGGGGTGGATCAGCAGGCACTTGATGGTCTGCGGGGAGAGGGCCGGGTCAGGGGGCAGAGGCCAGACACCAGCCAGCCACTGAGGGGGGGGCGTCCCGGACCGGAGCGAGGGGGCCGTCTGAGGCTCCAGCTCCTCTTAGGAAACCACGGGAAGAGGCGAGAACCAGAGCGGTCACCGGCCTGAACGGGCGCCCCAAGAGCAGCCACAGCCAGACAGGCCCCGATGTCAGGGGCCCTCCACAGCCTCTAAAAGGTGGGGCCGGCCTGGCCCAGCAGACAGCACTGCGATGAGATAGATGAGCAGGCACCGGGCCTGCCCCTCATGGGCCCCTGGGGGTCATCAGAGGGTCATCCAAGTCCCGGGGAGAGGGGCTGAGGTCTGTTTACCTTGGCGCTCAGCCTCCCCGGGCCCTGCAGGAAGCCAACTCCCTGGCCTCCCAACCAGGCCCCAGGGGCTCGTTAACCTCCTCAGCGGGTGGGAGGCAGCAGCCCGCCAGGCCCTCGGGGCAGGTGCAGTCCAGACCGCCTCCATCTGCCTGTCCCTGGGCCCGCGCCCTGCTCTCCCCCCACCACACGCCATGATTACCCGGGTCCCCGGGGCGCCATCGCCCCTGGCTGAGAAACGAGGTCTGTGAGAACGTTCTGGAATGGCTGGGGACTGCACAGACTTGCTGACTACCAAACAGCCAGCCTTCAGAACGGTCACATCCCGTCCCTCCCACCACCGGTTCCCACGGAGTCACCTGGGTCTGACCACCCTGTACGGTGTGGGCAGGGTGCGGGGTGCGGGGCCCCCGGCTGGGCCAGCTCCTGCTTTTCCGGGAGAGCGGGAACCCGGCTTTTCCCACACAGTTCCCCCCCCCCCCCCCCGCGCCCCCTCACCAGCAGCACGTGCCGGATGCCCAGCTCCGCCGTCCAGTCCCGCTTGAGCACGTTGACGCAGATCTCGCCGTTGGCGCCCACGTTGGGGTGGAAGATCTTGGTCAGGAAGTAGCCCTTGGGCGGGGAGGCGGGAAAGTCCTTCCCCAGCAGGAGTTTCATCCGGAACAGGCCTCCGGCGTACGGGGTCCCCTCTGGAGCGGGGCAGGGGCGGGTCAGGAGGCACAGACAGGACCCCCAGCACCGTGAACCCCCAAAGCCGTTCTGGCTGTGATACAAGTACCCTGCCGCCGCCTCCAGACGGGACCAGGACACCCCCCCCACCCCCCCATCACCCTGGTCTGCACCGGGACGCCTCTCCTCTCCCAAGTGCAGCCCCAGACCCACTCCCTTCCCAGGAGGCACCGAGTGTCCTCCTGAAAAACATCCACCTGGACGCCCCGAGGGCGAGGGACAGCGGGTCTCAGGCCACGCACTCCGCCCAGCCAAAAAGCCAAAAGGCCAAAAGGCTGTGGGTGTTCGGACCCAGGGCCTTCCTCCTGCCCAGTCCCAACATCTGACGCCTCCGCACCCTCCGCACCGAGCAGCCCACCCCCAGGGCCTCCACACCGGTGCCCGCAGTGGCCGCCCACCTCCAGCTCCTGTCCCCCCTCCTCTCCCCCCCCTTCCCTGAAGCCACAGTGAGCGCTGCAGGGCCTTCACCCCTGCCTCACACCCGCCAACAGCTTCCTCTCCGAAGCCCTAGAGGCCCTGCTCCCTAAACGCTTCAGGGGCCCTCCTCCTCTGCTTCCCGGAGTGTCCGATGCCCCAGTGCCATCCTCATGAAGCACAGCAGGACTCACCCCACTGTGCCCCCTCCACTCCTGACTGGCCCTTCGCCACCTTCCCCTGTGGAGGTCGGGAACAGGAGGCAGTGCGTCTGAGCCCCCGGGCAGTCTGTGCGATGGGCCTCCACGTGTTCCACCTGTCACCCCGTGACCCTGTGACCTGACCGCCCAGCGCCTGTCACAGCCCAGAATCCGGTCCCGCCAGGCCCGCCTCCAGGCTGTGCTGCTGCTCTCACCCCCGGGGCAGCCTCTCGCCACTTCCCTGGACTCCGGGCCCCCCCCCCCCCGGAGGTCCTGGGGACCCTCTGACAGCCCCGCCCCAGGGAAGGTCCCCTCAAATGCCCCCAGGGCCACCAGGGCTGTCTCCCTACAGACGTGCAGGCGGTTACTTGTCACTTGTGCTGTCCTGCCCTGCAGACCGGGCGCCTGCAGGGGACGAGGCCTGCCCGTCCCGGCTGCCATCGGGCCCCCCCCGGCTGACAGACCGCCCACAGGGGAGCTTCCTGCTCTCGTCCGTCACCCAGCGCGCCCCTCCCTGCCCGCCCCGCACTCACCAGGGCCCTCGATGGTGACCTGCAGGTCCGTGAGGTCCTCTTCGTTGGGGAAGACCTTGATGCCGTCGGGAGGGTCCGTGGTCAGCGTGGTCACCTCCTTGTACACCAGGCGGATGATGTGGGGGGGCAGGTTCTCCACGTTGGAGTTCTGGGCAGAGAGGAGCAGGAGGTGAGCGGCCTGCAGACCTGGGACCCCTGCCGGATGCTGTCCCAGGCTGTCAACCACCCGCGGTTGGCAGACCCCACCCTGGGGTGCTGCAGTCGGCCGCCCCAGGCTGAGCGCCCCCGCAAACGAAGGGGGTTCTCGAGGGGGGCAGGCGGATGGCTCCATGGCCCCCCAGGAGCCTCCAATGCCCGTCCGTAGCCCCGCAGCGGCCGCCAAGGATTCTGGATTAAGCCGAGGCCTACCTTGGCCGCCTACCCCACCTAATCTCGGTGAAATAACCCCGCAAACCCCGGCTCCGGCCTGGAGACGGCAGCGGGGCGTCCTTGCTCCCCAAACACCCACGGACGGGCCACAAAGCCCGGACTGCAGCCCCCATCGCCCCGCGGCTCAGCCGGGCCTTCCCTCCAAGGGACCGGCGGGCCCCGGCTCCTGCCCCACCTACTGGAAGGCCGGTGGGCACATCCCCGTTTCGGGACACCCCAGGCAGGCCCCCCAAATTCCTAGGCCGCCCGCAAAGGGGCTCCCGAGACCCCGCCTCCTCCTCCAGGGGCCTCCCACCGCCCCTCCGGGCCTGGCCGCGGAGCTCACCATGACTGCGGCCGGCCGGGGGCGGGTCCCCCCGGCCCCCTTCCTGCGTTCTCCGGGCCGCCGGCCGGGGCGGGGGGCCCAACTGCTGCCGCTGCGGCCCTGGCGAGGACCCGGCGGCTCCGCTCCGCTCCCCGCCGCCTCCGACGCCGCCGCGCACTTGGTCCGCAGGTACGCTCGCCCCAGGTGCCGGCCGCACTGAGCCGGCGGCGCGCGCAGCCGCCCTTTTATAGCTGCCCGAGGCCGCGCCCCCTCGCGCCTCCGGCGGGCGGGGCCTCGTCCCGTGACGTCAGCGCGCACGGTCCCCGGCGTTAGGCGCGCTTGCCCCGTTTCCCGTAAGTTTAGAGCGGAAGCAGGAGACGTTGGGGAGAGGGCCCGGAGCGGGCCGGCCGACTGGAACACGGGGGGTCGGAATGGGGACCCTCAGACTGCAGAGGAAATGAAAAGGGGTGGACGAGGCGGAAAGAACGCGAGAGGTGGCGCGGCCGCTGATTGGCCCGTTTGAATGCGACGCCGCCAGGGCCGGCGTACGCACGCACGCCCTTACGCTCCGGAGGTTGCGCACGCGACTAACGGCCGGCAGGGGCGTCTGGGCGGGGCGAGGGCAGGCGGTGCTCGGGGGGTTTTAAACGGATGATGAGCGGCGCTCTGGCCAATAGGAACGAGCGATCCCGGGATGGCGTCACGAGGCTCACCCCGGCCGATTCTGGTAGGAAAAGGCGGTGCCGGGGGGGCGGGCAGGATGGAGAGCGACCAATGGGGCCCTGCCCCGCACGGACCAAGCCGCTCACAGCCGGCTAAATCCGTCCGTTTTTTATGTATGCAAATGAGGTGCGCGCCGGAGGGGGGGGATTCCCGCGACACCGCCTCCTCAGCCCCGGGAGAGGGTGGGCGCTGGGATCGATCTACATTCCCCCCCCCCCCCCCGGCGCCATTTTGTGTGGGTATGACCTATGACCTGTGTTCCCGTGTTGTGGAGACCAGTCAGGGCGGCCTCGAAGCCTGGGAAGCCTGTCCCTCCCATGTGTGACCCCTGACCCCTGCCAGGCCTACGTCACGCACGACGCCAGGTCTCAGTTATCGATCGTGGGAAATGTGTGTGGCGAACTCTCGCGATGCTGGAGAAAGAAGGCAGCGTTCCCAGGTCTCGGCCTCCCGGGTCTGCACCGGAACTCGCCTTCCCTGCCCCGGAAGTGGATGTGTAGCTGCAGGGACAGGGGAGCACCTCCAGGCCTCAGTTACAAAATGGCCCAGCGGTTGGAAAGGGGGACCTGTGGTGACGCCGGGAGAGGAGACCCGAGTGGCTTCACGGTTCATTAGGGTAGGGGGCCGGGGGCCCACGCCAGGGCCTCTCAGCCCAGCAAAGACCGCCCCGAAGAGACCAATGGCGACCAGATTGTGGACAAGGAGGCAGGAAGGCCCAGTGCCATCTACCGAGGTGCAGTCAGAAGCTGGGGGCCTTGGCAGGGCCCACGTCCCCCACGCCTGACCTGTGCCCAGCAGCCGGGGCTGGAGCCTCCATGTGAGGAGCAAAGCCACTCCTGGCTCCCTGGGCTCCGGGGAGCTCTCCCCTTGGCCCAGAGCCTGGCCCTCCGTGCCCACCCGCTTAGCTCATCGCTCCAGGATGCACTAGAGAGGAAGGTTTATGTTGGATTGTGTTTTTAAAAAATACGTTTATTGATTTCAGAGAGGGAGAGGGAGATAGAAACATCAATGATGAGAATCATTGATCGGCTGCCCCCTGCACCTCCCCCGATGGGGATCAAGCCCGCAAACCAGGCATGAGCCCTTGACCAGAATCAAAGCCGGGATCCTTCAATCTGCAGGCCGACACTCCACCCACTGAACCAGACTGGCCAGGGCTCTGTTGATTTTTTTAGGGAGAATGGAAGGGCGGGAGAAACATAGATGCCAGAGAGACCCATGGATTGATTGCCTCCTGTACTCGCCCTGTCCTTGACCTGGAATGGAACCTGAGACCTTTCGGTGTGGGGCCAATGCTCTAACCACTGAGCGACCAGCTAGGGTACCGAAATGCACTGCCCACATGCCCCACCAGAAGGATGTGCAAAGGCTGCAGGTTATAAGCACACACTGGGCCCCCACCCCTCCCCTGGGCCGATCAGGGAGTCCCCATAAGCACGCAGCTGGAAACCCCAACCTTCCCAACAGAGACTGTGAGCCTGGGGTCAGGAAAACATGTTTATTCCAAAAATACCAGCTTGCAGCCCAGCTGGCCGTCCTCACAGGACCTGGGGGGCAGTCCAGTGCCGGTCAGGGGGCGGGAGGAGGCAGCGCTGGAGGGTCTTCTGGTCCAGGACTGGTTACCTTCCTGTCTCTGCAGCGCCCCCCACTGCCCGCGATCGGAAGGGCAGGGGTGCGTGTGCGTGTGCGTGGGAGCGTGGGAAGACTCAGATGGTGAGGCCCCGGCTCCAGAGGCATCCGGGGATTGGGCGGGACACGCCCACTTCCTCGCCTCCTCGGACCTCTCCTCACTATGGCTTATTTGAGATAAGAGGCCAGAGCCCCAGAGTGGGGGCGAAATAGCTGGAGTCCAGAAGAGAGCAAGTGGAGGGGGGCATACAAAAGCTGCAGGGCCCGGAGCCCCCCAGGCGGGGGGGCTGGAGAAAGCGGAGCGCTTGGGGGTGGTGAGGGGAGGGGCAGGGGCTCAAGCTGGCTCTGTCTGGGGGAAGTCACAGTCTGCTCAGGGTCCCAGCATGGGGGCCCCTGGAAGGGATGGGGGTCCGCGGGAGGAGCTGTAAGCATGGCGTCAAAACTGGCGCTGGGCCTAGGGAGGTGGGGGGGCCGCGCCCAGTGTTCCCTCCGTGTTTGTGGGAGCCAGAGGCTGGGTAGGGGTGAACGGAGGTGCCAGTACTGGGGGCCAGGGGAGACAAGGAGGAGGGAAGGACCCAGAGGAGGGAAAATAGCCCCTCCTGCCTGGCCCTGGGGGCTGGGGAGGGGACGTGTAGCCCTTTAAGAGTAGGGGAATGGCTGCTCCTCCACAGCATGGCTGTGTACAAAGAAAACGGGGGGGGGGGGGGGGAAGAAGGGGGGATTGTGTATTGGGTGTTGGCAAATCCCGAAAGCCCTGGGGCCCTCCGGGGTGCGGGGGAGACGGAGGAGAGGACGCAGGGAGGGCGAGGGGCCCCCACACGTGGCGTGGGCAATGGCACGGCTGTCCAGCTGTGCCTGCCCCAGGACAGGCCGCGCAGGACATCACTGAAGGCCCGGGGATAGCAGCTGCGGCCCTGCCCCGGGGAGACCCTGACGAGGGTGGGCGAGGCCCAGGCCAGTGGGGACAGGTAGGAGGGGCCGGGCCAGGGCAGTGACGTGGCCCAGGGCTGGGAAGCTCACCCCCTCTGGTGAGAAGAGGTCGCCATGGTGACCCGTCACTGAACAGATAGTTGGGTGAAGGTCAGTGAGTTGTCAGGGGGGCCTGGATGCCCTCGCAGGAGGGGTGGGGGGGGCAGTCAAGGCCAAGTCTGTGGTGGGGTTGGTGCAGGCATCAGCCTAAGCCTGGAGTGAGGCAGTGACATCATCAAGGGGGCCGGAGTAGGCGTGGTGTCATCGGAGGGGTCCCTACCCTAATATAGAGGGAACGGGAGGATGGCCTGCGTTGAGCCAGGTTCCCATGGGAACAGTGGTTGGTGCCACCTGACCCAGAAGACAGTTGGAATACAGCTGCTGCAGGACTTGGCTCCCAAGATGAGGGGTCCTGGGAGATGGTCCAAGGTTGAAGTGCATCCTGGGAAATGATGGCACCACTGGGGGTCCTGGATCCTGGGAGATGATGGCACAGCTGTGGTGGATCCTGGGAGATGATGGCATGGCTGTAGAGGATCATGGGAGATGGTGGCATGGCTGTGGTGGATCCTGGGAGATGATGGCATGGAGAGGATGGCATGGCAGTGGTGGATTATGGGAGAGGATGGCATAGCTGTGGTAGGTCCTGGGAAAGGATGGCATGGTTGTGGTGGATTATGGGAGATGGTGGCATGGCTGTGGTGGATTCTGGGAGATGATGGCATGGCTCTGGTGGGTCCTGGGAGATGGTGGCACGGATGTGGTGGATTATGGGAGATGGTGGCATGGCTGTGGTGGATTCTGGGAGATGATGGCATGGCTCTGGTGGGTCCTGGGAGATGGTGGCACGGATGTGGTGGATTATGGGAGATGATGGCACGGCTTTGGTGGGTTATGGGAGACGGTGGCATGGTTGAGGTGGATTCTGGGAGATGGGACACCAGTGGGGTTTCTGGCTCCGGGGAAGGGGTGTCATGATTGTGGTGGACCCCAGCAGATGATGACCCCGTGGTTGAAATGGGTCCTGGGACAGCACTGGAGCTGTGGGGGTGACACCATGGCTGCAGTGTATCCTGGGAGGCGGGGACACCATGGCGGGTGGATCCATGGAGACGTGGATTATGGTTGGCGTGGGTCCCACAGGTGGATGGCACCGCAGTTCCGGGGTTTGGGGAATGTGGCGTCACCAGGCCTCGCGGTCCTGGCAGAGGACGCCGCCATTGGCCGCAGTGGGTTCTGGAAGGCAATGACGTCCTGATCACGGAGAACTCTTGGAGAGAGACCCCGCCAGCGGCGGGGCGCCCGGGAGGACGGCACAGTGGCTGCGGAGCAGCATGGGAGGTGGAGATGCCGCTGGCCACGGGGAAGCGCGGGCGGAGGCGACCCTCCGTGGCCACGTGGGCCCCGGAAGAGGAGGACGCAGCCGTGCTGCATCCTGGGAGATGCAGATCCGCTAGGTCGGAGGGGATGATGTCACGGGCGCCATCACCAGTGGTGGAGGACGTCATCAGCAGCAGAAGCAGCGGGCACCCCCTCCCGGCCCAGCAGGCGGCCAGGGCCTTGTTGACAGAAGCAGTGACGTCTCTAGTATGGCAGAGGGGTGACACCGGCCTTGGGGCACCGCTGTCTCAGGACCCCGAGGCTGGTGGGCCAGAGGCGCCAGCCTGGGCATCCCGGCTTCTGGGAACCACCCAGGAGGTGACGTCACTGCCCGGGCTGGGACCCCGCCCACCTCCCCTCAGAGGGGCGTCCGGTGGGGATCCCGCAGGCCAGGCCACTGGCGCCGGGGGAGTCACAGCGGGACAAGGCAGAAACTGGTGACGCCATCACGGGTGACGGGCAGTGTCTCTGGTGATGACATCACGGCATGGGGACCCAGCCTCAGACGGGAGCGGGGTCCTCATTGCAAACACCTTGGGGAGACCTCTCTGGATGGGGCAGCCTCCCCAGCGGTGGCATGTCTTCTGGTGACACCTCAGGTCGGGGCACTTCCTCAGGGACCCCGGGCACACCCTGCCCCTCGCGGCATGGCAGCGGCAGCAGCCAGGGGTCTCACGCTCAGAGCCGCGGGGTCCTGGGGTGACATCACAAAAGGGCTCTCAGCTCTGGCCACGAACCCCCCGGAAGAGGCACGGTCCCTCAGATGATGTCATCGGGAAGGCACCTTCTCTGGTGGTAGCATCACAGGCAGGAAGGAGGCGAGTGCTGTGATGACGTCACGGGAAGGGCGGGGCCTCGAGGCCCGCCCCTGCGGTGCGTGTACCAGCAAGATGGCTTTGTCTGAAGGATGACGTCACAGGCAGAGGCATCTTCCCTGGAGGAAAGGGTTTTCCTGCGGACAATGCTGATGTCAAGAGGCCTTCGGGGGCCAGAGGGATGTCAGGGGGCGAGACTGGTCTCTGAACTGCCATCTCAGGAAGGAACGCTCGTCTCCAGGGATGACGCCATAGGACAAGGCGTTGTCTCCGCCAGCCATGACGTCACAAGAAGGGAGTGTGTGATGACATCATTGGGCATGGCCTGTAGGGATGACCTCAGGGCTGGGCCTCTTCCCCTGCGATGGCCTCACAGGAAGGTCTGGCCCCGGTGCTGACCTTGTGGCCAGCCACAACCTCACCGGCAAGCCTCTTCCTCTGTGATGACGTCATGGGAAGGAGGTCTTGCCTCAAACAGTGACATAGGAGGAGGGGTCTCAGCTGCTGTGACATTCTAGGAAGAGGCCTGGTCTCCGCTGGGTGACAGGTCCATTCAAAGCAGTGTCCGCAGAGGCCGCAGGCGGATCCGGTCTGGGCCCTGGGGTGCGTCTGGGATCCGGGCTGAGCGGGGCAGGGGAGGGGAGGGGAGGGCCGCCGGGCCGCCGGGCCGCAGCCCCGTCCCCGGCCTCAGACCGTCACCTCGTTCTTGCTGGCCGTGCGCAGGTGCTGCGGCAGGTGGTGGCCCGGGATGAACTGCAGCTGCTCCAGCGTGCCCTGGCGCTGGAAGGGCGGCCGGCCGGCCAGCGCGCCCCCGCCGCCCGCGTCCGCCAGCCAGGGCGGCTGCGCGGCGTGCAGGTGGTGGTGGTGGTGCGCG
Organism: Pipistrellus pygmaeus; assembly: GCA_949987585.1. Lineage (NCBI taxonomy): Eukaryota > Metazoa > Chordata > Mammalia > Chiroptera > Vespertilionidae > Pipistrellus > Pipistrellus pygmaeus. The sequence goes on along the minus strand of OX465317.1, from coordinate 2,020,458 downwards.
TGCAGGCCGGGCGGCAGCCCGTGCAGCGGCGTGGACGGCCCGCCGGGCCCGAGCAGCAGGTTGGAGTGCGAGGCGGCCAGGCCGGCGCGGGCGGAGTCGGGCGGCCCGGGGCTGCGCGGCGGGGACAGCAGGTGCTCGCGGCTCTGGCGCAGGGCGTCCGGGGAGGACAGCAGCAGGTGCTCCTGCGACACCAGGCGCGCGCGCGGCAGCGTGAACTCGTAGCGCGAGCGGCCGCCGTCGCCCAGCAGGTGCTCCTGCGACATGACGCGCCGCGGGTGGGGCGCGGGCGCCGGGCCCAGCTCGTCGGCGCCGCCCCAGTCCGCGCGGTAGCCGCCGCCGGTGCCCGGGCGCCGCAGCGTGTGCAGGGGCAGCGTCCCGCGGGGCACGTCCCCCAGGTGCCAGCGCTTCAGGTACGCCTCGTCCAGGTCCTTCTCGGCTGGGGGCGGGGGAGGGGAGGGGGCGGAGGTCAGCCCCAGCCCCAGCCCGCGCGGGGCCTCCCCTCCCCCGGCTCCCCTACATCCCAGCCCCCAGCGCTGCACCTGCACCCCCACCCCTCCACCCCCACGGGGACCCTCAGGCCATCAGCCTGGGCAGGGGCACAACTTAATCAGATCCACCAGGCTAGCCCCTGGCCCGTGTTTCCCAGTGGTTAGAGCATAGGCCTGGGAACTCGAGGGTCCCAGGTTCTGTTCCGGTCAGGTCATGTGCCTTGGTTGCGGGCTCAATCCCCAGTAGGGAGTGTGCAGGAGGCAGCTGATCGATGTTTCTGACTTTCTAACCCTCTCCCTCTCTGTAAAAAAAATCAATAAAATAGAAAGAAAGAAAAAAAAAAAGAACAACCAGGCTAGCGATGTGACCAAAACACAGACTCCCTGGCATGGGGACTTTCATTTTGCCTCCCAGTAGCTCTTTTGGGAGCAGAAACCACCGCCTGCTTTTTTTTTTTTTAATATTTTTTAAAATACATTTTTTATTGATTTCAGCGAGAAAGTGTGAGGGAATGAAACATCGATGAGACTGAGAGATAATCATTGACCAGCTGCCTCCTGCACGCACCCCCACTGGGGATCGAGCCCACAACCCAGGCCTGTGCTCTTGACCGGAATCAAACCCGGGACCCTTCAGTCTGCAGGCAGCTGCTCCATCCACTGAGCCACACCAGCCAGGGCCCCATGCCTGCTTTTGGGGGAGCATTCCTCTTCTCCCCTCTCCCGCCCCAGTCCTGCAGCAGCGCGTTCTGTGAAGTCAGTTTTATGGATAGTGACCAGCATTTTGAAAAAATGAAATAGCAGCTGGGACCGGTTTGGCTCAGCGGATAGAGCGTCGGCCTGCAGACTGAAGGGTTCCGGGTTCGATTCCGGTCAAGGGCATGTACCTCGGTTGCGGGCATATCCCCAGTAGGGGGTGTGCAAGAGGCAGCTGATCGATGATTCTCTCTCATCAATGTTTCTAACTCTCTGTCCCTCTCAATTCCTCTCTGTAAAAAGTCAATAAAATATATTTAAAAAAAGAAGAAAAAGAAATAGCGCCCTAACCAGGGTGGGTCAGGGGTTAGAGCTTTGGCCTGCCTACGGGAGGGTCTCAGATTCGATTTCTGGTCAAGGGCAGGTGACCCGGTTGGGGGTTCAGTGCCAGCCCTCCCGTTGAGGTGTGTGTGGGAGGCAACCCATCGATGTGTCTCTCTCACACCAATGTTTCTCTCTCTCCGCCTCCCATCCACTCCCTCTGAAAATCAATAGAAAAAAAAAAAAAAAAAAAAAAAACCCTCACTCCGAGGGTGAGGATTGAGAAGCACAGAAAATTCTATTCACCAGAAGGCATCCCCCATCCGCAGGGAGTGAGGGGGCTGGTTCCCATGTTGTTTTCAGCTGTGTGTGTGTGTGTGTGTGTGTGTGTGTGAGAGAGAGAGAGAGAGAGAGAGAGAGAGAGAGAGAGAGCGCGTGGGCATGGGTGCATGCGCTTAAAGTCTTATTTCTGCTCATTGCAAATGCAAGTCCTGATAAACGCAGTAGATCCTGGTCCTGGAGTGGTACACCGTGAATTTGCATTTTAAAAAGCTCCCCAGGTAATTCTGATGCAGACGTGCTCCCGGTAATCCCGGAACAAGCTTGCAGAGGGAAGCTAAGCCATTGGAGAGCGGTCGGACCACTGTCCGCGGTCCTGAACCTCCGCGGGGCCCCGACCCCGCCCTTCCGGGGACTCACCCAGCCTCTTGAGGGAGGAGTAGCGGTTGAGCTCGGATTTCACCGCAGCCTCGTAGGAGGGGGGCAGATGCGAGAGGTTGTGGAAGGACCGAGAGCAGGACAGCGTGGAGTAATGCAGGTTGGGGCTGGGCGGTGGGGCGGCCCTCCAGTCTGGGGCAGAGAGCAAGCTGGGCTCAGTCCACCCCGCCTCCCTCAGACCCAGGAGCCCAGGCCCCAGCCCTCCTCCCTCAGACCCAGGAGCCCAGGCCCCCAGCCCCTCCTCCCTCAGACCCAGAGCCCAGCCCCCCAGCCCTCCTCCCTCAGACCCAGGAGCCCAGGCCCCAGCCCCTCCTCCCTCAGACCCAGGAGCCCAGGCCCCAGCCCCTCCTCCCTCAGACCCAGGAGCCCAGGCCTCCAGCCTCCTCCCTCAGACCCAGGAGCCCAGGCCCCCAGCCCTCCTCCCTCAGACCCAGGAGCCCAGGCCCCCAGCCCCTCCTCCCTCAGACCCAGGAGCCCAGGCCTCCAGCCTCCTCCCTCAGACCCAGGAGCCCAGGCCCCCAGCCCTCCTCCCTCAGACCCAGGAGCCCAGGCCCCAGCCCCTCCTCCCTCAGACCCAGGAGCCCAGGCCTCCAGCCCTCCTCCCTCAGACCCAGGAGCCCAGGCCCCCAGCCCTCCTCCCTCAGACCCAGGAGCCCAGGCCCCAGCCCCTCCTCCCTCAGACCCAGGAGCCCAGGCCCCCAGCCCCTCCTCCCTCAGACCCAGGGGTCCAGGCCCCCAGACCCTCCTCCCTCAGACCCAGGAGCCCAGGCCCCCAGCCTCCTCCCTCAGACCCAGGAGCCCAGCCCTCCTCCCTCAGACCCAGGAGCCCAGGCCCCAGCCTCCTCCCTCAGACCCAGGAGCCCTGACCCCCAGCCTCCTCCCTCAGACCCAGGAGCCCAGGCCCCAGCCTCCTCCCTCAGACCCAGGAGCCCTGACCCCCAGCCCCTCCTCCCTCAGACCCAGAAGCCCAGGCCCCAGCCCTTTAGGGAGTTATATGTCTGATCCAAGCCCCTCAGAGCTTTTGCTGTCCAGGCTGTCTCTGCCCACACCAGGAGAGGTAGGGAAGGAGGACACGTCGCAGGAGGAGGAGCAACAGGCCCTGGCTCGGCGCCCACTGGGTGCCCTGCCCCAGCCTGGGGGGTGGACTCCTGCATCTCCCCACCAACGGGGCTGGGGAGAGACGGCCGCTTGGGGTGTCCATGTGGGAAGCGGAGGCTGGCTTGGTGACCCGGACGGACTGTGAGGGCCGGCTCCCAGGGCCTCACCCCCTGCTCGGTCCCAGGCACCCGCTTGAGGGCGTTCGGGGGACGGAGGGAGAGGGGCCCCGTGTCCCCCGCCCGGCCCTGGCGCCTACCCAGCGTGGTGGCGTGGTGCGTGGGGCTGCTGACGTTCAGGTGCAGGTAGTTGTGGTGCAGGTTGTCTGCGGGGCCGAGAGGGAGGCGGCGTCACCACCATCGCCCCTCCCCGCCGTGCCCAGGCCGGCCCCACCCGCTGCTCCTCCGCCCCACCTGCCCCTCTGCTGCCCGCACTCTGCCCAGACCCACCCCCCCCAGCCCCCAGGTCCTGCTCACCGAGGTTGGAGGGCTTCATGGTGTTGTAGAGGTTCTTGGGCGTCCTCGGGGCCATACTGTCGGGACCCCCGACCCCCGGCGTCAAGGAGCTGCTCCGAGCCCGGTCCGGACGGGCCCCGGGTCCCGCCTGATGCCTCAGCATGTCCACCAGCGCCCTGGAGGGGGCGGAGGGATGGTCAGTGGCCGGAGGATGGGGGCGCGGGCGGGAGGACCCAGGCTTCTGTCCCTCTCTGTCCTCACCTTTGGGGGGGCATCTGTCAACTCAGCTCGGTTGGGGCTTCCCGCCTTTGGCCACGCCCCTCGCTAAGGGCAACCTGAGCTCAGTCCCCCCAAAGGTTCCTGGGACCACACTCCCGCCTGACCGCCCCTTCCCCATCCATCTCCCCATCCATGGGGCCCCGCCCACGTCTCCTCCCGTGGCCCCGCCCCGCCGTGGCCTGGAGCTCCATCCTGATTCTTCTGCAGCTTCCCGCGGGGATAAAGGCGCCCATTCACCCAGCGCTGCAGGCCCCAAACTAGAACCACCCCGGGTTTCTCTTTCTCTCTCCCTCCCCTCACGTTCCTCTGCAAATTTGCAGATTTGACCTCCACAGTAGCTCCCACATGGAATATATATATATGATTAATTTTTTACAGAGAGGAAGGGAGAGGGATAGTCAGAAACATCTATGAGAGAGAAACATCGATCAGCTGCCTCCTGCATACCCCGCACTGGGGATGTGCTCTTGACCAGAATCGAACCCGGGACCCTTCAGTCCGCAGACCGACGCTCCATACACTGAGCCAAACTGGCTAGGGCATTGGGCCCTAACTTTCATGACAACGGTAGCCACCATTTACCGAGGGCTTTCCGTGGGCCAGGCCTCGTTGGGAATCAACCCAGTTCATCTTCATTGCAGGCCGAATGGGCGGGGAGCATTGATTAGCCCCATTGTGCAGACGGGGAAACTGAGGCACGGATGGGGTTAAGCCAATTGCTTGGGGGGGCGGGCACACAGCGCACAGGAGGCAGCAGGCCTGGGGTGCGGGGAGGCGGGCTTACCCATCAGGCCAGGGGCCTTGTTTCCTTCGCTCGTGCATCCATCCCCAGGCTCTGGCGCCCAGAAAGCGCCCAGAAACATTTGGTGAATGAACGAGGCCTGGGACTCCCCCATTCAACAGCAGGCCGTCCGCGGGCTCTCGAGACCACGCCCCCACCCTGAAGCCCTCCCCAATGGCTCCACCCCCCGCCCCGGCCCCGCCCCCGCCCCAGCTCCTGCCCGTCCGCGGGGCGCACGCACCTGGGCATGTTGATGTCCCGGGGCGGCCGGGGCGCGCGGGACGCCTTGCTGAAGGCCACCTTGGCCCCGACGCCCACGGCCAGGGCGAAGCTGATGACCCCGCACACCACGTAGGCCGTGCTGCCCCCGGGGCCCTCGCCCCCGCGCATCCCGTTGCCCCCCGCCCGGCCGCCTTCCAGCCAGCCGGCCTGGCCGGGCCCGGGCCCCCCGCCCGCGCCGCCCGCGCCCCCCGCGCCCCCGGCCATGGGCGGCGGCGTGGTGGCCCAGCGCGGCGTGTCGTAGTTGGAGCAGGAGGCCTGCGCCAGGCGCATGTGGCGGTGCTCGCAGCAGAAGCGGTAGTGGCAGGTGCCGCAGCAGAAGCGGTAGGAGCCGGTGCTGCAGTTAAAGGTGGCGTCGTACTGGCCCATCACGTCGTAGTAGCCGTGGCACAGCTCCGCCGGAGGGGGCGCCCGCGCCGCCGCGCCCGCGCCGCCCGCGGGGCCGGCCCGCGTGCCATTGGCGCCCGCGCCCCCCGCGCCGCCGCCCGTCAGCGCCCCGGTGAGGCGCCGCAGGTGCGCCAGCAGCGCGGGCAGCGGGCCCGGCGGCTCGGCGCTCGTGGCGTTGGGCGGGCGCGCCGCGGCGGGGCCGGCGGCCGAGGCCAGGAGCAGCAGGGTCCCGAGGAGCAGCGGGGCCGGCATGGGGTGCGCAGGAGGCTGCCCGGGCCGCCAGGCTGAGCGGAGAACCGGGGCTGCAGCGGAGGGCGGAGAGGGAGGTCCGGAGGGCGGAGTGTGGGGACGGGTGGGCAGAGGGATGAGGAAGGGGGGCGCGGGGAGGGAGACAGGATGAGTGGAGGGGAGAGGCATGGGCCCAATGTTGGGGGACCCACGGGCGTTGGAGGAGGAGGGGCGCACGGGCGGGGAGGGAGGGGAGGGCGGCGAACAGAATGAGACATGACAAGGGTGGAACGGAAGGACCCGCGGGGGTGATGGATGGGAGGAAAGATCGGGAAGGAGGCGTCAGACGGCGGACGAGAAATAGGACGGACAGGACGGGAGTGAATGACGGCGAGGAAGAGGGCAGACGGGGTGAGAGAGGAGGGGAGGGGAGGGGGAGGAGGGAGACAGGAGAGGAGTGGGTGGGGAGGCGGAAAGGGGAGAGAGATTGCCGTTGAGAAGCTGTAGCCCAGCAGGTGGGGAGAGGGCGTGGGTCCCGGTGGGAGCTGCTGGCCACGGGCCGGCTGTGCAGCAGCACTGGGTGCGGGGGCCGCACGTCCCCGCATCCGGGCGGACAGGATGCCCCAGGCGCCCCCAGATGTCCGGGGCACAGCTGGCCCCGCGGGGAACCTCGGGCTTAGACCCTGAGGTCCTCAGTCGCCCCTCACGCTGTGTCTGTCCCTGAGCTAGACCTCATGATCAGATGTCAGGTGTCTGTCTGTCCGTCTGTCTGTCTACAAATGAGACACCAACATTCCAGCAGGTTCCTCATTTGCTGGAGCCCCACCCCCGCCCCCGGCACCCAGGCCGTGGACCCTCATTCACTGCGAGCTGCCGCCTGCAGTGGGGTTAGGGCTAGGGTGCTGGGTTAGGGTGCTGGGTTAGGGCTAGGGTGCTGGATTAGGGTGCTGGGTTAGGGCTAGGGTGCTGAGTTAGGGCTAGGGTTAGGGTGCTAGGTGAGGGTTAGGGTGCTGGGTTAGGGCTAGGGTTAGGGTGCTGGGTGAGGGCTAGGGCTAGGGCTAGGGTGCTAGGTTAGGGTTAGGGTGCTGGGTGAGGGCTAGGGTGCTGGGTGAGGGCTACGGTTAGGGTGCTGGGTGAGGGCTAGGGTTAGGGTGCTCGGTTAGGGTGGGGGGTTAGGGTTAGGGTGCTGGGTTAGGGTGCTGGGTTAGGGCTAGGGTGTGGGCAAGGGGCCGGCTGGGACCCAGAGGGGCTCTCCTCCCTCAGGAGTGAGGACTGGGCTGTGCGTTGGGGGAAGGAGCATCCTTTTCAGGCTCACACAAGGGTGCCCGCCCCCCGCCCCCCCCCCAGCCGGGGAGCAGCATGGGTGGGCAGGTGCCTCACCTGTGGGAAGGCCCCCCGGCTGCAGGGACACACCCTCCCTCCGCGACAGACCTCACTGCCTCCCCCTGCGCATCTGTGCTCACACCCAGGACACAGCGCCAGCCTCTGACAACTGGGGGGGGGGGGGGAGGAGTGACACAGCCCCTCAGACCCAACACAACACACATACACACACACACACACACACACACACACGCACACGCACATGCGCACACACACGCAGCTCATGCCTCCGGATGCGTGCAGGGCACCACCTACTGGTGGGAAGGGGACACACACCCCGGGGGAGACTGAGTGGCCAGCAGACCCGGGACACAGGGGACCGAGTCTGTCCTTAAAACTCATACAACAGAACTCACACACACACACACACACACACACACACACACACACACAGGAGACAGCACAGGGCACCCACACAGCGTCCCAGACACAACACGCATCCGGAGGGCCCTCCTGGAGCCTGCTCTCAGCACACCGGCCCCACACGGACACGGCCACCCATGTCGGCATGTTCGGCCCCAGCACGCAGGACCCGGACACAACTCAGACCCGACCATGCCATGCCGGGGCCACACACAGCTCAGGAACACAGGCAAGGCCCTGCCCGAGCCAGCTTCACGCGGACGGACACGCAGCCACAGCATCACAGCCCCGTCATGCAAGCTTGGGGTGCACACACACATGTGCACACACACCCTCCCCAGTGGAGGAGATTTGGGAAGCAGGCATGTGACAACCCCCCCACGCACACACAACTGCACCCCTGCCCACACCCCTGCTCACTCACACACACTTTTCTCCCCCACAGGTGGAGAGGTGGGGCCCCCCCCCCGCCCCCTCTCCCCACTCCCTGCACCCCGCATGCCCAGCGGCTCAGACCCAGAAGTCTGCTGCCCCCACCCCGCCCTAAGTGACATAGATGGATGGACAGAGGAGCCAGCTGGAGGAATGGGGGGGTCCCCCAGTAGGCCCCACTGGTCCTTGCACTCTTGGAGACCCCCCTTCTCCACCTGCCACCCTGCACAGCACTTTGCCCCGACCTCTGGCCCCACCCCCTCCTGCCCCTGCCGGCTGGAGGGGGAGCCGGGGCTGGGGGGCTGGGTGTTGGGGGGCAGGTGAGCTGACTGGGAGGAGCCTGGAGGGGGTGATTGGGAGAGATGAAGCAGGACCCGGGAGGACAGGGAGAAGGACCGCGGGAGGGGGGACAGAGGCCCCAGAGACTCAGAGAAAAAGCGGGCCCGGCCCCGGGGAGCTGGGCGCTGGAGGGGTCTGCAGGGCTGGATCCCCTGTCTGAGGCAGAGGCGGGCCGGTGGACAGGGGTCCTAACGCCTAGGAAGGGGGTGAGGGCGGTTCGGGGCTGGGAGATGGAAAGCTGCCAAGAGGAGGCGGGCCAGCAGGTGGGGGGTCGGGGGGAGATATGGGGGGTGTGGGGGTGTGGAGGAAGACATGGAGGGCTCCTGCGAGGGGTCCTGGGGGAGCGGAGGGAGACATTGGGCGGTTCTGGGGGGAGCGGAGGGAGACATGGAGGGGTCCTGGGCTTGCTGCCCCCACTCCCCCGCCCCCTCCCCGTGGAGGCGGGGACTGGGGGAGAGACGGAACTCTGAGGCTCACAGCACTCCGCAGCGGCCCAGACCCCGGCCCCGCGGCCCCGCGGCCCCGCCTGCAGCCCGTGGTCCCTGGGCCTCCGGGGGCCGTGCCTCCTGGTCCACCCGCCGCGGGGCGGCCTCTGGCGGGATGCGCCCTGGGTCCTGGTCCCTGGGGTGTCTAGACGCGTCTCCTCGCCCGCATCTCTGCGTCTCTGTCTAGGTCCCCGGCTGCGCCTGAGTGTTTTCCGGCCGCCAGCATACCCCCTGCCCTCTGTCCGTCTGTCCGTCCTGTCTGTCTCCGTCTGCACATGCCCGTCTTTGTGCCTCTGATCCCGCATCTGTCTCTTCCCCAGGTGTGCTGTCTACAGATCTGTCCCTATGCATGTCTCTGTGTCCCCCTCCGGACCCCAGCCTCCCTCCCGGTCCCCCTCTCTCCCTCGCCCGGTCTGCAGGCGCGGGCAGGGGGGCGCTGCGGAGCGGGCTGTGTTCCTGGCGCAAAATAGACTCCTGTTGCCATGGCGACGCGAGCGCGGCCTCCCGGACGCGATGCTCCCGGCTGGGGCTGAGGAGGGGGGACCTGGATCCGGAAGGCGGGGGCCAGGGGCGCCAGCGCCGGGCCCCAGGGGCTCCCGGAGGAAGAGCTGGGACTCCTAGGTCCCTGGGGAGGGGGTTGCTGGGTGTTGGGATGCGGGCTCCCGGCCTTCGGGGGGGGGGGCGGTCTCGGTTCGGGGCTAGTGGGCTCTGGCTCCCCAGTGGGGGCGGACCGGCTGTGAGCGCTGATGCCTGGGTTCTCGGGGGACTCGGTTGCCTTCCTAGGTCCCCAAGGTGGGGGGCGGATGGGGACCAAGGACTGTGAATCTCGAGGGGCTGAGGGGCCTTGATGGGGGCGGGGGTGTCGGTAGAATCCCGGCTCCCAGATTTCTAAGGGAGCTGCAGAATTCCGGAGCCCCCGTGTGGATCCCCTGCCCCCTGCGTCTTAGGGGCGCAGGGACCACTCAGATAGAGGTGTCTGTCCTTCCTCCCATCCGTCCATCCGCATGCCAGTCTCCTCCTCCCTCCCGTCCCCACGACCCCGTGCCTCAGTTTCCCCCCCCGCGCTCACCTCACTTTCCGACGCGGGACCCTCGGGGAAGCTGGGGCGGTGGCGTTGGGGACCGGCCGGGGGCGGCGGCGCGAGCGCGTGTCTGCAGCCGCCGGGCGGGCCGCGCGCAGGCGGGGGGCGGCGGGCGGCGGGCGGCGCGCGGGGGCCCCGCGGGCGCTGCTTCCCCGAGCAGCTGTGCCGGGCGGCCCTCGCCTTCCCCCGGCGCCGCTGGTAGCTGTGAGGAGGCGCCGCCCCCTCTCCACCTGCTGGGGACCCCTCTCCCCGCCCGCCGCAGCCCCCCGCAGCCCCCGGGATACCCCCCAAGCCCAAGAATGGTTCGGTCCACAGCCACATCGGGGTTTATTCGCGAGCCCGGGTCCCACACAGCCCGTGACACGCCTCCCCCCCCCTTCCCGGCCCTTGAAGGGGGCCTGGGCTCGAGCCCCGCCCCCAGCTCGGCTCCGCCAACGGCCGCCGGCTTCCAGGGGCTCATTTGCATTTCCGGGAGCCGCCGCCCAATAGCAGGGCAGCACCCGCCTCCGCTCCCGAGGGGCGGCGCTCCCGGCGGACTGCACCACTCCTGGGATCCAGGGATGGGGAGGGCGCTTCCACCGCGGCCGGTGACAGGAAGGGGGAGGCCTCCCGGGCGGAGGGGGAGCTCAGCGGAGGAGGGGGTTCTGGCCTTGGAAGAGGCCGAGCAGCCCGCTGTCCGGGGCGGGCTCCTTGATGATCTTCTGGATCTGCAGAGGGAGGAGGGTGTCAGGAAGTGCCCAGGGTCCCCGCTTCCAGGGCGGATCCGAGGGGCACTGCCCCTCTTCTCCTTCGCCCTCTGGGCAGCAAACGGCCATGCCAACCGCTCCCTCTTCTCAGAACTTCTCCTGGGGCCTCCCTCTCACCGCCCACCCGAGCTAGCGCCCGATCGCCTGCCATTTGCCTGCTTTGCTGGCTTGGGCTGCTGAGAGCCATGGGCTTGGCCCTAGCTGGTGTGGCACAGTGGATAGAGCATCAGGTGGCAGACTGAAGGGTCCTGGGTTCGATTCCAGCCAAGGGCACGTACCTCAGTTATGGGCTCCCCCCCACCCCCCCGCATGTGCAGGAGGCAACCAATCAGTGTGTCCCTCTCACATTGACATTTCTGTCTCTGCCCCTCCCGCCCATTCTCTCTAAAAAATCAATGGACACATGCCCTCTGTTGGATGATGGGCTTTGTCTCGGGGCCCATCTATACTTTCTTCTTCTTCAGTCATCTCAATGCCCCACCTCCAAACCCAGCCAGCGCCCGGCCCCTCACTCCAGACTCATTTACCCACTGCCTCTGGGTGCTGGCTGCCCCGGGACCTCTCTGACTCTCAGTTCAGCCCCTCGGTAGGTACCAGCCCGGCGGCCCACCCTGGGTGCCCTCTCCCAAAGCCCCACCTGGCACCCACCAGTGAGCCCCAGTGGCCGGCAGAAAGCAAGCAGGAAAGGCAGAGCCCGCGTCCTCACCGCATCCACGAGGGCGTGCCCCGGTCCCCACACCTGCCCAGCCGCAGCACGAGGCCCTGGCTGCCCCTCGCTGAAAGCCCCGGACCCTGAGGACCTGGCCTGGCTCCGCGAGGCTCCCCTCCCCACAGCCCAGCACTCAGCGCCTGACAGGCCCGGGATGAGGCAAGTCCACCGTGTGTGTGTGTGTGTGTGTGTGTGTCCCGCCAGGCCTTTGCCCCAGCTGTCCCTCTGCCGGGAGCACTTTCCGGATGACCGGCTGCTCCTCCCCCTGCAGGTCTCCACTTCAAGGGCCCCACCCCACCTCCAAGGGCCTCCCGCTGCTTTCTATCTGGTTTCTCACACTCTCCCCACGCTCCCGCCAGCTCCGGCCACAGTGTGTAAGGGGCACTGACTGGCTTTTGCTGCTGCCCCAGGCCTGTCCCAGTGGCTGGCACACAGTAGGCGCTCCATAAAGGCTCAGGACTGAGAGGAGAGGAGGGCAGAGCCCAGAGGGCCAGGGATGCCCAATCCGGGCATGTCCTCCTGTGCCCCCGCAGGCCCAGGGCGGGCGCATGGGAACCGCCAGGTCAGGCCCGCGTGCCAGCCAAGCCCCGGGAGGGGAGGTGGGCGCGGAGGCTGGACCTGCGTGCCAGCGGCCGGGGGAGGGGGGCGGCGGAGGGTCCGGGGCCCCACCTCCAGGGCCCCTGCTGGGCTGTCCTTTCCCGTGTCTGCCTGGCGCCCTCCAGGCCTCAGCCACCTTCTCCAGGCTTCCTAGTCCGTCCTGTGCAAGCCCCTGGCTGCCTGCGGCCTCCTCCCCTCCTCTCTCTCCCTCCCTCCCTCGCTCTCCTCTCCCTCTCCCCCTCTCCCTCTCCCTCTCTCCAGTCCTCACTGCCCACCAGCCGCTTCTTATTGATAACGATTGACGGGGTGACTCCCGGAGCGGAGCCCCTCTGGAGGCGGCAGCCTTCTGTGTTCCGGATGTGCCTGTTCCCCATGCATCGGAGAGACGAGGTGGGCGCCGGGAGACGTGCCCGGTGCACGGGGGGGGGGGGGGGGGGCTGGGAGCCAGTACCTCCTTGAACTGGGGGTGCGCGGCGTCCCCCACGAGCTGCAGGATGAGCCCCTCGCTGGTGGACAGGAAGGCGCCGCTCTGCCGCATCCGGGCCAGTGCCACCAGGCGGTCCACCTGGCTGCGGGCGGGGTCAGCGTGGATGGCCGGCCGGCCCCGGCCCCGGCCCCGGCCCCGGCCCCGGCCCCCAGCCCCCGGCCCCGGCCCCGGCCCCCAGCCCCCGGCCCCGGCCCCGGCCCGGCCCCGGCCCCGGCCCCCAGCCCCCGGCCCCGGCCCCGGCCCGGCCCCGGCCCCGCCCCCGGCCCCGGCCCCCAGCCCCCGGCCCCGGCCCCGGCCCGGCCCCGGCCCCGGCCCGGCCCCCCGCCCCTTCCACGGAGCCCCGGCCACACCCCGGGCACCCCCCCTCACCTGCGGGAGGAGCAGGCGTCCACCACCACGTGGACCTGCAGCCCCCGATCCATGAGGTCCAGGGCTGTGTTCTGGGGGCAGAGAGAGGTCAGGCCAAGCCCAGACAAGAACAGGGGTGCGGGTGGGGACTGGGGACTGGGAGGCTGGGATGGGATGAGGGAGCTCAGGGCAGGCAGGAGCCCCCTCCCCGCCGCCCCCCGGGTTACAATGGGGTCCCCAGCGGCGAGGAGTCCTGAGTGAGGGTCAGGGGTCGGGGGTCAGGCACGGGGTCAGGCTGGGAGCGCGGGAGGCTGCAGAGGAGAGGGCGGGTCAGCGGGGTCTCACCAGGATGCAGACTTGGGCCTCGATGCCGCAGAGCAGCACGGAGCGCAGCTGCGGCCGTGCGTCCAGCTCCTGCCGCGCCACGGGCACCATGCTGAAGCAGGTCTTGGCCAGGGGCCGAAGGCCCTCCGCCCCCAGCTCGGGCACCGTGGGGCCCAGGCCCTGCGGGTACTGCTCCGTCAGCACCGTGGGCACCTCCAGCAGGCGGGCCACCTGTGCGGGAGGGGCAGAGGCCCGAGCCTGAGGGAGGGCTGGATGGGGTCTGAGGGAGGAGGGGCTGGATCCCCCGTCTCAGGGAGGAGGGGCTGGATCCCCTGTCTGAGGGAGGAGGGGCTGGATCCCCCGTCTCAGGGAAGAGGGGTTGGATCGGGATCTGAGGGAGGAGGGGGCTGGATCTGGGTCTGAGGGAGGAGGGGCTGGATCTGGGTCTGAGGGAGGAGGGGCTGGGCTCCTGGGTCTGAGGGAGGAGGGGCTGGATCCCCTGGTCTGAGGGAGGAGGGGGCTGGATCGGGATCTGAGGGAGGAGGGGGCTGGATCCCCCGTCTGAGGGAGGAGGGGGCTTGGATCTGGGTCTGAGGGAGGAGGGGGCTGTTTCTCCTGGTCTGAGGGAGGAGGGGCTGGATCCCCCATCTGAGGGAGGAGGGGGCTGGATCCGGGTCTGAGGGAGGAGGGACAGTACCTTGAGCATGCGGGCGGCCACAGAGACGATCTGGGGGAAGTAGGCCACATGGCGGAACTTCTCCTGCATGTCACACAGGAAGAGGATGGACGACCCCGGGAGGAGCCGGCCCAGGCTGGGCTTGGCAGCCGCCATGTCCTGAGGGAGGCAGGGGGCGGCCGGGGTCAGGCCGGGGGTGCGGTTTCTCTGTCCAGGGTCCCGTTCTCCATCTCCACCCGCAGCTCCCACCTGCTGCTCCCAGGGCTGGAACACACCTTTCTAGTTTGTTTAAAATGTTTACTGATCTCAGGGAGGAAGGGAGAGGGAGAGAGAGAAACATGGATGATGAGAGAGAATCGTGGATGGGCTGCCTCCTGGACGCCGCCCACTGGGATGGAGCCCACGGCCACCGCGTCCGCCTGGCCATGGCCCGCCTGGGCCCACGCGGCTGGCTCCACCCGGGTCGCTCTGTACGCCCGCGATCAGGGTCCCGTTACATAAGCTCTGGCACATCCGCCCTGCGGGGTTCTGGGCAGCCAGGACAGTCAGGATACGGAAAGGCGTTCAAACGATGGTAACAGCGGGGGGCAGGGGGCGGGAGACACAGAACAGCCTGTACTGGTGTACCAGTGCTCCGTTTGTGTCCCCAAAAAAGACGGGGGAAAGAATGTGTCCTGTGCTATGTATAGCTGCCCCGGGCAGGCTTGGAGGCAGCAGGGGCTTGGGGGGGGCGGTGGTGGATGGGACAGGGGTGGGGGGTGTCAGGGCACCCGGGGACAGTGCGAAGGCCCGGTTCTCGCTGTGCTGCTCCTTCTGACTGTTGGACAGTGTGTAACAGGCTGTGTGGCCGGGGACACATCGGCGCAGTCAAGTGAGAACTCAGCCAAACCTGCCGTGGCTGATCCCTGGGGCGGGCAGTGGCAGAGGGGTTCAGGGGGGCTGGGGATGTGACTCTGCACCATGGTGCTCACTGTGTGAGTGAAGGTATTTCAGCCGTGTGTGGGTGATGTGGCCACTTTCTTGTGTGTATGGTATCCTTCCATTTAAAGTCTACGGAACGTGCTGAAGCCGGTGTGGCTCAGTGGATAGAGCGTTGGCCTGAGGACTGAGGGGTCCCGGGTTCGATTCCGGTCAAGGGCATGTGCCTTGGTTGCGGGCACATCCCCGGTGGGGGGTGTGCAGGAGGCAGCTGATTGATGTTTCTAACTCTCTCCCCTCTTCTCTGTAAAAACTCAATAAAATATATATATTTTTAAAAAAGTTTTCAGAATGTAAAATAAGATGGGGGAAAATAAAGTAAAATGAATAAAATAAAATACGGAGGCCCTGGGGGCCTGGCTGCGGGACAAGGGAGGGGAGGGAGACCCCCAGGTTTCTGGCCCATGGCTGGCAAGGCCTGCGGATTCAATTGGGGATAAGACAGGAAATTGGTGTGTGTGTGTGTGTGTGTGTGTGGACAGATTTGGGGGTGCCGTGGGGGAGGGACGGGACGGTCCCGAACGGAGGAGGAGCCCACCGCTGGAAGAGGAGGGGCGGCCCGAGGTGGGCAGTAACTTAGGGGGAACAGGTGGGGGCGCTACAGGTGGGGGGGCTGCTTAGATCCCCACGAGGCCTCGGGGACGGACGTCCAAGCACCGAACGGACGTCCCGGCTGGGTGACTCTGGGCAAGTTTCACGCTCGGTCTGAACCCCAGTTTCCTCGGAGGAGGAGGAAGTGGGGGTCAAACCCACCCACTCCGCTGGGACGAAGGGAAACGTGTCCCGGGACGCAGAGGGCGGAGCGACCCGCGGAGGGTTCGAGGGCCGGTTGGGCAGTGCGGGCGGGAGGCCTCCCCGGCCGTGCTCTCAGGGCGGCCGGAAGGTCGGTCTCCCCCCGGGCGGGGCGGGCCCGTCCCCGAGGGCGCTGGGTTCGAGCCCGGCCCTCGGCCCTCCGCAGGCGTCCGGGAGTCACTCACCTTTCGGGGCCCGGACTTCCGCCGCCAGGGCCGCCCCACCCCGCCCGGTGCCAGCCCCGGTCACCGTTTGGCAGGGTCGCGACTCGTGGCCCAGCCCCCGCGCCGTCGCGTCCCGGCCCCTCTGGCCGAACTGCCCAATAGGCGCCCTCCGAGCTCTGCCCGGCCCCCGCGCCTGACCAATCCGCGAACGCCGCTCGTTGTCAGTCCTGAAAACGTGATTGGCCCACGCCGAGGGGCGGGAAGCCAGCACCTAACCAATGGGAGGCTAGATAGGGCGTGAGTGGCGGGCGCGGGGCGGGGCAGCGCGCTGAGTGCGGAGAAGCTGAGTCCAGCTGGGAGGTGGGTGGCGGCGCCGCCGCGCTGCACAGACGGGACCCCGGAGGCTGGGGGAGGAGTGGGGGGACCCTGCCCAGGACGAGGGGGGCTTCCAACCCTCGCCTTCTTGTCTGCACAGAAACTTACAGCGGCCCACGTACTTTCCGGCCAAAGGTTAAAGGCCCGAGGAAGCCTGGAGCTTAGGATCCTCTCGTCCCTGCCCGGTGGCTCAGTGGTTAGAGCGCCGGTCCCGACCCAGCACTGAAGGGTCTCGGGTTCGAGTCCAGGTCAAGGGCATGTACCTAGGTTACAGGCCCGATCCTTGGCCCCGGTCGTGGCACGTGCGGGAGGCTGGCTACCAGTCTCTCTAACCAATCTCTCACATGATGTTTCTCTCTCCCCCTTCCCCGCCTCTTTCCACTCTATCTAAAAGCAGGAGGATTAAAAAACAAACAAACAAGATCCTCCCAGCCCCTATCCCCCTCAATCTGCGTTCTCCGCAGCCTCGGTTTCCCCATCTGTTCAGCACCTGCCTCCTAGGGTGGGGGTCAGAGTATGTAGACTTTTAAAAAATATATTTTTATTGATTTCAGAAAAGAAGGAAGAGGGAGAGGGAGATAGAAACATCAATGATGAGAGAGAATCATGGATCAGCTGCCTCCTGCACGGCCCCCACTGGGGACCGAGCCTGCAACCCGGGCCTGTGCCCTTGGCAAGAATTGAACCTGGGACCCTTCAGTCCCCAGGCCGAGGCTCTATCCACTGAGCCATACCAGCTAGGCCTAGTATGTAGACTTTTTGCTTGGAAATGGGGTTGAGAGGGACACAGAGAGAACTTCCCCTCGTTCTTGGAATAAAATCCAAATTACTCCTAGTTCACGGCCTTTGTCACCCTCCCCCTCTCCCCTCCCCCTCCCCCCCTGTCCCCTACTAGCTCCACTCCAGCCACGCTGGCCCCACTGCTGTTCCCCAAGGCTCCGCCCCAGGGCCTTTGCATGTGCTGTTCCTGCTGCCTGGAACCCAGACCTTCTCACAGGCAGTTTTTTCTTTGTCCTTCAAGGCTTCCCCTGACCACCCGCTGTCAGATACCACTCAGTAAGGTCGAAGGTTTTTTTTATCTTCTTCAGAGCCCTGATTCCAATCTAAAATTGGAGATTTATCTCGCGCTTAAAAGTGTATGCATAGCCGAAACCGGTTTGGCTCAATGGATAGAGCATCGGCTTGGGGACTGAAGGGTCCTGGGTTCAATTCCGGTCAAGGGCATGTACCTTGGTTGCGGGCATATCCCTAGTAGGGGGTGTCCAAGGGGCAGCTGATCGAAGACTCTCTCTCATCGATTTTCTAACTCTATCTCTCTCCCTTCCTCTCTGTACAAAATCAATAAAATATATATATATATAAAAAAGTGTATGCAGAGCCCTAGCAGGTGTGGCTCAGTGGATAGAGCATCGGCCGGCAGACTGAAGGGTCCTGGGTTCCATTCTGGTCATATTCCCGGATTGTGGGCTTGATCCCCAGCCTGGGACGTGCAGGAGGCAGCCAGTCAGCGATTTTCTCTCATCGTTGATGCTTCTATATATACCTCTCTTTCTCCTTCTCCCTTCCTCTCTGACATTAACAAAAAAATATATTTTTAAAAAGTAGCCATAACCGGTTTGGCTAAGTGGATAGAGCGTCAGCCTACAGACTGAAGGGTCCCGGGTTCAATTCCGGTCAAGGGCATGGACCTTGGTTGCGGGCACATCCCCAGTGGGGGGTGTGCAGGAGGCAGCTGATTGTGTTTCTCTCTCATCGATGTTTTTTTTTTTTTTTTAAATATTTAATTTATTTTTACAGAGAGGAAGGGAGAAGGACAGAGAGTTAGAAACATCAATGGGAGAGAAACATCGATCAGCTGCCTCTTGCACACCCCCCTCTGGGGATGTGCCCGCAACCAAGGTATATGCCCTTGACCGGAATCGAACCTGGGACCCCTCAGTCCCCAGGCCGACGCTCTATCCACCGAGCCAAACCAGTTAGGGCTCTCATCGATGTTTCTAAGTCTCTCCCCCCTACCTTCCTCTCTGTAACAAATCAATAAAATATATATTTTTAAAAAGTAAGCATGCTTTCCGAAACCAGTTTGGCTCAGTGGATAGAGCGTTGGCCTGTGGACTCAAGGGTCTCGGGTTCGATTCCGGTCAAGGGCATGTACATTGGTTTCGGGGTGTGCAGGAGGCAGCTGATCAATGTTTCTAACTCTCTCTTCCTCTCCCTCTAAAAAGTCAATAAAATATATTTAAAAGAAATTTTTTAAAGCAAGCATGCTTTAATTTTTGTCAGTCCCCTGATCTCCACCCCCCCCCCCAAATGTGAACTCCACAAACGCAGAGATGTCCTTTATTTTATTCACAGCTGAATCCCAGCACACAGTAGGTACTCCATGCATCCTTGCGAATAAATGAGATGAGACCAGACGTCAGGCAGAGATGAGCCGGGGCGACAGGGGGCTGGGGAGAAGGGAGGGAGGAGGTGGAGGGGGGACAGCAGGAGGGGCCTGCCTGGAAGAGGCAGAGGTGAGGCCCAGGCTGGGGGGGGGGGGGGTCTGGCCTTGGGCCCTTTTCCCAGAAGTCGCCAGGAGAGGAGTGGGAGCGGCTGGGGGCTGCCAAGCTGTCCTGGGGGGGCCTCGGGCTGGTGCAGGGCCTGAGCTGGGCTGTGTCTGGGCGTCATGGGAACCAGGCCTCCCAGTCCTCAGAGGCGCCCCAGTCCTCAGGGGCCCCCCAGCCCTCAGGGACCCCCTGAGAAAGGTGAGCACAGGGCATCACCTCCCACCGGCCCCCCCAGGCGCCCTCGGGGGCCAGGAGCTGGGGCCCGCCCCGCAGGCCAGGCGGGGGCGGGGGCGGGGGCGGGGACAGGGGCAGGGGCAGGGGCAGGGGGTCGGAGGGGCGCAGGCCCTCCGGGAGGTCTGGCTGGCCGCCTGCAGGCTGGGAAGGGCCGGCGGGCACCGGGGGCGGCTCCGGCCCCGGGGAGAGCGCGATGCTGGGGAGGAGGTCCAGACCCGAGGCCTCCAGCGCGGCCAGGCTCAGGCGGGGGCCGGCCCGGGGCGCCTCCTCGCTGGGGGCCAGGGCGCGGGCCACGCCCAGGAAGGGGGACGGGGGTGGCGGGGGCGGTCTGCGGGGCAGCGGTCTCCGGGGAGGCGCCTCCTGGGACAGGATGGACAGGGCCAGGCGCTGGGTGGCAGCCTCGATCCTGGCAAACTGCCTGCGGAGGGAGACGGGCATCTGGGCATCGGCTGGGGGAGCGCCTCCTGGGCCCCAGCCGGGGAGCGGGGGTCCCTCCCTGCTCACCCCCCCTCCTCCCCTGTGCTGCCTCCCTGCCCCCGGTCCCTCCTCCGGGGTCGGGCAGGTCCAGATGTGTGAGCCCCTCTCTGCCGGCACCTGCACATTTTTGACATTTACTGATTTTTTAAAATATATATTTTGTTGATTTTTTTACAGAGAGGAAGGGAGAGGGATAGTTAGAAACATCAATCAGCCGCCTCCTGCACACATCCTGCTGGGGATGTGCCCGCAACCAAGATACATGCCCTTGACCAGAATCGAACCCGGGACCCTTCAGTCCGCAGGCCGAGGCTCTAGCCACTGAGCCACACTGGTTAGGGCTAATTTAAACTTCTTCTAATGCCACTTCTTTAAAGTAGACTCGCCCAGGCCGTGGCATTTTGTGGAAGAGCCACTCTCAAGGTGCCAAAGAGCCGCACGGGGCTCTCGAGCCGCAGTTTGCCGACAGACAGCGGCATTAGGAGGTCAGGTTTCCATTCCCAGTCAGGGCTCCCGCCCAGGTTGTGGGCTTGACCCCCAGGGTGGGGCGTGCAGGAGGCAGCCCATCCATGATTCTCTCTGATCATGGATGCTTCTCTCTCTCTCCCTCTCCCTTCCTCTCTGAAATCAATAAAAATATAAATAAGTTAGCCGAAATCGGTTTAGTTCAGTGGATAGAGCATCAGCCTGTGGACTGAAAGGTCCCAGGTTCGATTCCAGTCAAGGGCATGTGTCGTGGTTGGGGGTGATAGGTCCTCCCTTCCTCCAGTTGATGGAGGGACGCAAACCCCACCTGCGGCCAGACATTCCTGAGCTCTGAACCACCCATCAGCGCCGGCCAAATACCCTAGGTCCCTAGGTCCCTAATCACCAACCAGCGTGTGCTGAGTGCCCTAATCCCCTATCCTCCCCTTCAAAGTACATGGACCCCGGCCCTCACTCTCTTCCTCTCTGTTTCTCTGGAAGCAGCTGGCAGTGGTACTCTTCTTAATAAGGCCTGTGTCCTGCCATCCCGGTCTCCGGCCCTCTCTGTTTCATCTTTCAGTGGGCACATCCCCAGCGGGGAGTGTGCAGGAGGCAGCTGACCGATGTTTCTAACTGTCTATCCCTCTCCCCTCCTCTCTGTACAAAATCAATAAACATATTTTAATATATATAAACGAATCCCTGAGTGTTGACTGCTCCCAGCCCTGGGGGCCGCTCCTCGCCCCAGACTCAGGGCTCCGGCCCCTCCCCCTGCCCCCTCTCCCCGCCCGCTCACCTGCAGATCTGATTGTGCAGGAACCGCCGGTGGTTGGGCCTCCTTTTGGGGGGCCGGGGCCGCCGGGGGTGCAGGGCCCGCAGCATGTGGGTGGCCGCCCTGCTCACAAAGGCGCACAGCTCGCGGGGGGTGGGCTCCGACACCCCAGGGGCGGCGGGCGCCCCGGGGTGCATGGCCTGGGCGCCCCGGGGTGACTGTCTTCTGTGTCCCTGCTGATCAGAGAGCTCCCCCAAATCGGAGTGGAGAGGCGGGCGGCCAGACTGGGCTCAGGGCTGCGGAGAGGACTGGCGGGGGGGCCTGGGAGGGGGGCAGGGCCCAGGGAATGAGGACGGGGCGTCCCCTCTGTGCCCTCCTGCCCCTGTGTCCTGGGAGCTGGCCCGGGTCCGAGGGACAGTGTGTGTGTGTGGGGGTGGTGGGACGGCTGACATAGGGAGGGGGCTGAGCGCCGAGCGGGGAGGGCCCAATTAGCACATAGCTGGCCCCGGGATCTGGGGTCTGGGCCCGCGGCGGGTGGCGCAGAGCGAGGTGCCTGGAGATGCCAATTAAGGTGACAAAGGGCTCGCGTGGCGGAGGCGAGGGCAGGGCTGAGTCAACCGCAGCGGTTAGCGTGGAGGGCCCTCGATTAGGGGCGGGGGCGGGGGAGGCAGGGGTGGGGGCTGGGAGGGAGGGGGTAGGGGCTGGGGTGCAGGCTGGGAAGGAGGGGGTGGAGGCTGGGGTGCAGGCTGGGAGGGAGGGGGAAGGGAGCTGGGAGGGAGGGGGTAGGGGGCTGGGGTGCAGGCTGGGAAGGGAGGGGGCTGGGGTGCAGGCTGGAAGGGAGGGGGTGGAGGCTGGGGTGCAGACTGGGAGGGAGGGGGTAAGGGGGCTGGGGTACAGGCTGGGAGGAAGGGGTAGGGGGCTGGGAGGGAGGGGGTAGGGGGCTGGGGTGCAGGCTGGGAAGGGAGGGGGTAGGGGCTGGGGTGCAGGCTGAGAAGGAGGGGGTGGGGGCTGGGGCACAGGCTAGGAGGGAGGGGGTAAGAGGCTGGGAGGGAGGGGGGAGGGAGTTGGGGTGCAGGCTGGGAATGGAGGGGGGCTGGGGTGCAGGCTGGGAGGGAGGGGGCCTGGGGTGCAGGCCGGGCGGGGATGGGGTCCTCTTGCCTCTGGGTGGTAGGCGCAGGGTGCTGGCGGGTGGCAGCTGTCCTGGCCGCTGTTGCCCTGAGAGGCAGTAGGGGGTGTGGGAGCCCAGGAGGGGTGTGAGCTCAGGAAGGGGGAGGTAAGGAGGGGGGGAGGTCAGGGGAGGGAAGGTGGGTGGGGGGAGGTCAGGAGGTGGGTGAACGCTGTGGCACACCTGGGGCTCAGCGCAGGCCCTCCCCTCAGTTCTCAGGTCAGGAGTGTGTGTGTGTGGGGGTGCTCAGGGGCTGGAACCCAGGTGTTTCCCGAGGCGCCAGGGGAGACCATGCCCTTAGTTCTTCGGCTTCCAGAGGCGCCCTCCATGGCTCCTGCATCTTTTTATTTTTTATTTTATTTTTTAATTGATTCCAGAGAGGAAGGGGAGGGAGGGAGGGAAACATCCATGATGAGAATCACTGAATGACTGCCTTTGCACGCCCCCACGGGGACCGGGAACAGAGCCGCACTGCGGGAGACCCCACCCCTCATCCCCTTCCACTCTGGGGAGGGGGCTGCCCAGGCATCAGGACCAGCCCGAAGCCCAGCCCAGGCCTGACCCTCCCGCCTCCACCTGCTTCTCTGCGGCGTCCCTCCCCAGCCCCAGACAGACTCCGTCTGTAAAAACGTACAGAGACCAAACTGGTGTGGCTCAGTGGATAGAGCGTCAGCCTGTGGACCGAAAGGTCCCAGGTTCCATTCCGGTCAAGGGCATGTACCTTGGTTGTGGGCACCTCCCCAGTAGGGGAAGTGTGTGTGTGTCGGGGGTGTGTGTGCAGCAGGCAGCTGATCGATGTTTCTAACTCTCTATCCCTCTCCCTTCCTCTTCCTCTCTATAAAAAAATTAAAACAAAATAAAACAAACAAACAAACAAAAAAAATACGTCCTGGGCGAGTCTATTTTGAAGAAGTGGCGTTAGAAGAAGTTTGTTTAAAAAATGTGGCTCTCCAAAGAAATCTCAGTCATTGTGCTGTTGATATCTGGCTCTGCGGACTGAGTTTGCCAACCACTGGGCTAGGGGTAGGAGGGCCTTTGGGTCTTAGGGACAGCCCTCTGGCTGAGGGGAAGGCCTGGGAGCAGTGGCTGTCATCAGGGTGGCGACAGCTGTCAGGTATGGGGCAGGGGAACCGGATGGATGGGGGGTGCTATTGGCTGTTTTTTTTTTTTTTTTTTTTTTTTTTTTTTTTTTAATATCTCTTTATTGAGTTCAGAGAAGAAGGGAGAGGGAGAGAGAGATAGAAACATCAATGACGAGAGAGAATCATTGATTGCCTGCCTCCTGCATGTGCTCTACTAGGGGTAGAGCCCGCGACCGGAATCGAACCCGGGACCCTTCAGTCCACAGGCTGACGCGCTATCCATTGAACCAAACTGGCTAGGGCCCTATAGGCCCTTTTGCGTGGAGGCCAGGGATGCTGCTGACCGCCTGATCGAGCCCAAATGTCACTATTGTCCCGGCAGAGACACCCTGTTGCATGACCCGCAGCAAAGTCCGTCCGAGTGGCTGCAAGCCAAGGCCAGCGGGGGGCTGAGCTTGGGAAGCAGGGAGAAGTCTGGGGCTCGGACTCGGTGCCTGGGCCGCCCCCGCCCTGCAGGGCGCGGGCTCCCGCACAACCGCACCCAGGCCCGCAGCGGGAGTCCGGGACCTTGAACTCGGGTGACCTCCGCAGGCGGCAATCCCTGCTTGTCTCAGGTCCGGGAAGGGAGCCCCAGGGTTTGGGCGTGGCGACCAGTGACTGACGACTGGCCACACCCCTAGTGGGCGAGGCTTGCCCGAGCCACACCTCGGGGGAGGGTCTCCTGTCACAGACGAGAAGGGATCAGTACTGATAAGGGGGGGCGTCTGATCCTGCACCCAGACTCTGCTTTTCCTTGGACTGACCCCCACGACCTCTGTACAAGACCCGTTAGTCGGGGTCTGAGAAGAACTACAACTCCCAGGATGCCTTGCGCCCTAGGAGCCCGGGAAGCGACCGCCAAGGCCAGAAGCCAATGGGAGGGGCGAGGATGAGGCTTCGGTGCACGTGGCGTCGTGACGCACCAACGGCGACGTCGGGGTTTGTGTGCGCGAGTGGCCGCCGATAAAGGTTGGGTGCCTCGCGCCGGGGGCCGTTGGGAGGGCGCGCGCCCCCGCCCCCCTCCCCGGCCCCCCACTCCTGCACCGCCGCCGCCCGGGGCTCCGCCTTCCCGTCGGCCCCCGCGGGAGGTCTCTGGGTCTCCGCTCGTTCCGCGGGTCCGGACCGCAGGTGAGAGACCGGAGGGGTGGGGTGGGGGGAGGGACCGGAGGGCGGAGACGTTGGGGAAGCGGCGAGCGTGAAACCGGAAGGGATGCTTTAAAGGGAAGGGCGCTACTTCACCTCCGACTTTTATCGGTCGGGCCGGCTCCGCCCACTTAAAGGGCAAGAGGCTGCTTATAAAAGGGGCGGGGCAGATCCTTCCTGCTTTCACTCCCCTCCTGCCCCCCCAAAAAGGATTATCAAAGGCCTGTGACAGTGGCAAAGACATTTACAGAAAAAGTTTGGGCATCCAGATGGCTTCAAAGCAGCCCCTAGTTTAGCTCAACAAAGATGGAGATTGGGGTGCAGTAGGAACACCCTCTTAAAGGGGAAGTCAGGCCTGATGGAAGGGCGTGGTCCGACCCTTTGCAAAGGGCACCCTTTATTGGATAAGCTGGGCCTGGGCCCTTCCAGAGCTGGATCCCTCTCCTTTGAGGCATGCCGGGCAGCGTCCTGGGAGAACTGTCGCTTTAAAAGGACACGCTTACATTTTTAAAAAATATGTTTTATTGATTTTTCACAGAGAGGAAGGGAGAGAGATAGAGAGCTAGAAACATCGATGAGAGAAATACATCGACCAGCCGCCTCCTGCACACCCCCCACTGGGGATGTGCCTGCAACCAATGTACATGCCCTTGACTGGAATCGAACCTGGGACCTTTCGGTCTACAGGCCAACGCTCTATCCACTGAGCCAAACCGGTTTCGGCAACACACATTTTATTTTATTTTATTAAATGTATTTTTATTGATTTCAGAAAGGGAGAGAGGGACAGATAGAAACATTAACAATGAGGATCATTGATTCGATGCCTCCTGCACGCCCCCTACTGGGGATCGAGTCTGCAACCTGGCATGTGCCCTTGGCTGGAATCGAACCTGGGACCTTTCAGTACTCAGGCCGAGGCTCTATCCACTGAGCCACACCGGCCAGGGCCGAAGGTTTTCAAAAAAACAACAAAACAAAACATATTTGTGTTGATTTCAGAGAGGAAGGGAGAGATAGGAACATCAATGATGAGAGAGAATCGCCTGCCTCCTGGACGCCCCCCACTGGCCATTGAGCTAGTGAGCCACACGAGCTGGGCAGTGGGGCAAGGGGTGATGGTCTTAAAAGATGAGAGACAGCCCGGCCAATGTGGTCAGTGCTTGAGTATCAACCTACCAACCAGGAGGTCATGGTTGGATCCCAGGTCAGGGCACATGCAGCCTGGGTTTCAGACTTGGGGCTGGGTTGGGGGTGGCGTGCAGGAGGCAGCGGATCGATAATTCTCTCTCATCCTTGATGTTTCTCTCCTCTCCCTCTCCCTTCCTCTCTGACTTCAGTACAAATATCTGTTTTTGAAGAAGGTGAGAGACAGCTGGTGGTGACACGGATGGGCAGGCCCAGGCCATGAGGAACGTGGCAATAGGTGGGGATTCAGGGCGGTGGGCCCAGAGGCAAGCGGTGGGAGCAGACAGTGCGGGCTTCCCAGCCTCAGCCCCGCTGGCACTGACCCGCGTCACTCTGCCGTGGGGCCCTGCCCGGGCGCCCTGGGGTGCAGGCAGCATCCCTGGCCTCCCCCTCCAGCTGCTGGGAGCGCCTGCCGGTCCCGCCCACAACCTCACAACCGGGCATGGCCCTTGTGGCCTGGGCCAGGGCACCGGGGAGAAGCCCAGGAACCCAAGGGCATGATTGCAAGGGAGCCGGCAGCCGTTATGCTGGGAGAGGGGCAGGGAGGCCGGGGTGGGGCGGAGGCACAGCCTGCAGTCAGTGGACGGGAGAGCTGCGGGTGCAGGGAACTTCCGGCCGGTACCACGAGGGGCGTGCTGGGCGGGTGGGCGGTGGTGGAGGGGGCGGAGCTTGCAGGGGCTTCCGCTGCGCAAAGGTGTTGGGGGCCTGCAATCTGAGGGGCGCAGAGCAGAGGTGGGGGGAGGGAGGAGTCCTCTCAGGGAGAGGGACCTCGGGTCTGAGGAGTCCCAGCCTGGGGAGTGCTGGGGAGACCCCGCCTTTAAGGACACTGAGCACAGCCCTGCAGGCCAGGCCCAGCCCCCGGAGATGGCTGACCTAAGGCCGGGGACCCCGGGTCCCAATTTGCCGGAAGTTTAGCACCGGAAGTCTCGCATCCCGGGGCAGACGGGGTCGCGGGGCCGCGATCGCAAGGGCGGCCCGCACTGCGGTGGGTGGGCGGGGCCTGCATGGGTTGGAGCGGAGATGACCCTGCGTGTGGGTGGGGGGGCAGCACCCTCCCCTCACCCGGAACCCGCCCCCCCCCCCAGGTGTGATGGTCGGCTCCCACGCGGACATGGCGCCGGCCTCCACCGCGGAGGGCGCCGGGGAGAAGCCGGGCCCCGCCGCGCCGGCCCCGGCCGCCCAGTACGAGTGCGGCGAGTGCGGCAAGTCCTTCCGCTGGTCCTCGCGGCTCCTGCACCACCAGCGCACGCACACGGGCGAGCGGCCCTACAAGTGCCCCGACTGCCCCAAGGCCTTCAAGGGCTCGTCCGCCCTGCTCTACCACCAGCGCGGCCACACGGGCGAGCGGCCCTACCAGTGCCCCGACTGCCCCAAGGCCTTCAAGCGCTCGTCGCTGCTGCAGATCCACCGCAGCGTGCACACCGGCCTGCGCGCGTTCACGTGCGGCCAGTGCGGCCAGGCCTTCAAGTGGTCGTCGCACTACCAGTACCACCTGCGCCAGCACACGGGCGAGCGGCCCTACCCGTGCCCCGACTGCCCCAAGGCCTTCAAGAACTCGTCCAGCCTGCGGCGCCACCGCCACGTGCACACGGGCGAGCGGCCCTACAGCTGCGGCGTGTGCGGCAAGAGCTTCACGCAGAGCACCAACCTGCGGCAGCACCAGCGCGTGCACACGGGCGAGCGGCCCTTCCGCTGCCCGCTCTGCCCCAAGACCTTCACGCACTCCTCCAACCTGCAGCTGCACCAGCGCACCCACGGGGCCGCCCCCGCCCCCGCGCCCGCCCCCGCGCCCCCGCAGCCCAAGGTCTTCCCGGACGCCTACCTGCAGCCGGCCCTGCCCGCGCCCAGCCCGCCCGCGCCCCCGCCGCCCGCGCCCCCGCCCGCGCTGCCCGAGCTCTTCCTGGCCGCGGCCGAGACCACGGTGGAGCTGGTGTACCGCTGCGCCGGCTGCGAGCTGGGCTTCGGCAGCGAGGACCTGCTGCTGGAGCACCAGCCCTGCCCGGGGCCCGAGGCGCCGCCCGCGCCCCCGGACGCGCCCCCGGAGACCCCCAAGGCGGCCCCGCCAACGGCAGCCCCGCC
The DNA here is from genome assembly GCA_949987585.1 of Pipistrellus pygmaeus. Lineage (NCBI taxonomy): Eukaryota > Metazoa > Chordata > Mammalia > Chiroptera > Vespertilionidae > Pipistrellus > Pipistrellus pygmaeus. The sequence goes on along the minus strand of OX465317.1, from coordinate 1,993,260 downwards.
GCCGCAGCCCCCGCCCGCCGCCGCCCCCGGCTTCGCCTGCCTGCCCTGCGGGAAGTCCTTCCGGACGGTGGCCGGCCTCTCCCGCCACCAGCACAGCCACGGCGCGGCGGGCGGGCAGGCCTTCCGCTGCGGCAGCTGCGACGGCGCCTTCCCGCAGCTGGCCAGCCTCCTGGCGCACCAGCAGTGCCACGTGGAGGAGGCGGCGGCCGGGCGCCCGCCCCCGCAGGCCGAGGCGGCCGAGGTGACCTGCCCGCAGGAGCCGCTGGCGCCCGCCCCGCCGCCGCCCGCCCCGCCGCCCGCGCCCGCCGCCGCCGAGCGGCCCTACAAGTGCGCCGAGTGCGGCAAGGCCTTCAAGGGCTCCTCGGGGCTGCGCTACCACCTGCGGGACCACACGGGCGAGCGGCCCTACCAGTGCGGCGAGTGCGGCAAGGCCTTCAAGCGCTCGTCGCTGCTGGCCATCCACCAGCGCGTGCACACGGGCCTGCGCGCGTTCACGTGCGGCCAGTGCGGCCTCACCTTCAAGTGGTCGTCGCACTACCAGTACCACCTGCGGCTGCACACGGGCGAGCGGCCCTACGCCTGCGGCGAGTGCGGCAAGGCCTTCCGCAACACGTCGTGCCTGCGGCGCCACCGCCACGTGCACACGGGCGAGCGGCCCCACGCGTGCGGCGTGTGCGGCAAGAGCTTCGCGCAGACCTCCAACCTGCGGCAGCACCAGCGCGTGCACACGGGCGAGCGGCCCTTCCGCTGCCCGCTCTGCCCCAAGACCTTCACGCACTCCTCCAACCTGCTGCTGCACCAGCGCACCCACTCGGCCGAGCGCCCCTTCTCCTGCCCCGTCTGCGGCCGCAGCTTCGTCATGGCCGCCTACCTGCAGCGGCACCTGAGGACGCACGCCCCGCCGGCCCCCGCCGCGCCCGCCGCCGGCCCCCCGGCGCCCGCCCCGCTGGCCGCCGCCCCGGCCCCGCCGGCCACCCAGGACGTGCACGTGCTCCCCCACCTCCAGGCCACGCTGTCCCTGGAGGTGGCCGGGGGCCCGGGCCAGGCCCCGCCCCTGGGCCCCGCAGCCCCCAACTCGCAGACGTTCCTCCTGGTGCAGACCGCCCAGGGCCTGCAGCTCATCCCCAGCAGCGTGCAGCCCCCCACGCCCCCGCCCCCACCTCCGCCCCCCAAGCTCATCCTGTTGCCCTCCCCCAGTGCGGGGGCCGGGGGCGGCCAGGCGCGGCAGGGCCTGCGGGCGGTGGGGAAGGCCGGGCAGGGGCCTGGAGTAGTCTGGCTGCCCGGCCCTGGGGGGCTGGGGGTGCAGGGAGGGGGCAGCGTGGGGGCTAACGGGGCCGGGCAGAGCCTCATCGTCTTGCAGAATGTGGGCGGCGGGGACGGAGGGCCGCCGGAAGTGAGTGGGGTCCAGCTCCAGCCCCTGCGGCCAGCCCCGGAAGTGACCACCGTCCAGCTCCAGCCGGCCCCAGAGGTGACCACCGTCCAGCTTCAGCCGGCGCAGGAGGTGACCACGGTGCAGCTCCAGCCGGTGGCGGGACCGCTGTCCAATCCCGGCGGCGGGGCCGTGACCACCGAGGCCCCCAACCTGCTGGTGGTCCAGAGTGGGGCCGCCGAGGACTTGCTGGCGGGCCCGGGGCCCGGGGACCCCGGGGAGGGCGAAGCCGCCACGGGGGTGGTGCAGGACGTGCTCTTCGAGACGCTGCAGACGGACGAGGGCCTGCAGAGCGTCCTGGTGCTGAGCGGGGCGGACGGGGAGCAGACCCAGCTGTGCGTGCAGGAGGTGGAGACCCTGCCCTCGGGGCTGGCCGAGCCGCCGGCCCCCGGGCCTCCCGGGCAGAAGCTGCTCATCATCCGCAGCGCCCCGGCCTCCGAGCTGCTGGACCACAGCGGCGTGGGGGGCGGGGCCGCCACGCTGCAGCTGCTGGCCCCGCCGCCGCCCAGCCCCGCCCCGGCCCCCGCCGGCCTCCCCGCGGCTCCCGCCTCCCAGATGGTGCACGTGGTCCCCTCCGGGGCCGCGCCGGGGGGCATGGCCGCGCAGGGCCTGCCCTCCATCCAGATTGTCCAGACCCTGCCCGCGGTCCAGCTGGTGCACACATTTTAAGCGGAACCACTGGTCCCTTTCCCGCCTCACAGACCCGGGCACACGGGCTGGGCTGGACCGGGCCGGGGGAACGGAGAGCGCGGCCGGGCCGCTAATAAAGACCAGAGTCTCCTGGCCTGCGCGCTGTTTTATTGGGGTGGGGGCGGTCCGGTGGGGTGGGGTGGGGTGGGGGCATGTCGTGGCCATAGCCACGGCCTGGGATCTGGAGGCTCACTCCTGCATGCGGCTTGCAGGCGCCTTGGAGCTGTTTACCCTCTAAGGATGTCCGTCACTAGAAGGGGGAGTGTGGACTCTAGAACCCTGGCCCACCTGTTCCTCACCCACACCCCCCCTCGGAGCGGTGCCTGGAGGATTCCTGCACCCCAGGGCGCTGAGCACAGCGGGCGGGGACGGAGGGCCCCCGGGTGGGCGAGTTCGGGAGCCAGTGAGCTCAGGAGGGTGACGCAGCCCGAGACGGATGACCAATGAGCATCCATCGCTCCCGTCAGCGCCCCTACACCACGCTCCGGTTGCTTAGCAACCCGGGAGCGAGCGTGCGAACCCCCTCCAGCCGGTAAGTACCGCTCCCCGCCGGTGTCCGCCCCCATCGTCCTGCGGGCTGATCCCTGCTCTGTCCCTCCTGACCCCATCCCCGCGGAGGCCCCTCGCCGCCTTAGCCCTTCCGCCGCGCACAGGTGCCGGGAGCCTGGCAACAGTTGCTAAGGCCTTGTAGGTACCGCCCCGCCCCCACAGTGCGCGAGTCTGACGTCACTTCCGCCAGCGGTCCCCCACCCCCCCTTCTCGACCCTGCACCCCTACACCTTAACGGATCAGAGCGGCTCGCGGGGGTGTTTGCAGGTCCTTGTCCTGCGGCGACTGTGGGAGGGGCGTGGGGAGCGCGGTCCTTGCCCGGCCGCGGGCGGGGGTTCGCCGACCCCCCCCCCCCCGCAGGGCAGCCCCGCAGCCCAGGAGGGAGCCCGGTGCTGGCGTCCACGTGGCGAGGCATTTGGGGGCGGATCGCCGAACACCACGGCCCCTTGGTGGGGGTGCAGGACCCCGGGAGACGTCAGGAAGGTCGCTGGGTGGAGAGGGGTCCCCCGGGGTTCTCAGCGCCCTCGTCGGGGGCGCGTGGGGACCAGAGGGCCTGCCTGATGCTGACCTTGCTCCCCCCAGGTGCGCGGGGCTGCCATGGCCCCCAGCCACCTGTCGGTGCGGGAGATGAGGGAGGATGAGAAGGCCCTGGTGCTGGAGATGCTGAAGGTGAGGGCCTGGCCCGGCCCGGAGAGGCGAGCTCCTCCCGGGGCGCCTCCAGCGCGGCCCCCTCTCCCTCTGGCGCCTCTCTTCCCTCCCGTCCGGAGCTTGTAATAACGCCCGGGCTCTGGGGGACTCCGCCTCCCACCCCGCACTCTTCAGAGCAGCGGCCGGGCCTCAGCCCTGCGCTCCCAGCTCCTCTCCCGCGTCCAGAGCATGCGCGGTTTCTGGCCTGGACAGTCCCCTGTCCAGTTGTCCCGTCCTGACCTCGGCCTTCCTTGGTGCCTCCTGTTTGACCCTCCCCGGATGTGGGTGTCCCTGGAGCTCCCGGCTCATCCCCTGGCTCGCTCACTCATGCCAAGCCCAGTGTGTCACGTGTGGTGTTGGCGGGTGCCTAGAGCAGGTGGTCCTACTGTGCGCACAACCACTTACTGTGCGCAGGCTCCTCTTCCACAGGGCCACCCTCATGCCTTCTCTTCCCCTTTGGGTCCCCCTCTCAGGTGCCCCCTCTCCTAGTCCCGGTGCCCACAGGGACCCTGGTGTAACGGAAGGCCAGGCCCCTGGCTCTGACCACCCCTCCCCCCCGCAGGCCGGCGTGAGGGACACGGAGAACCGCGTGGCCCTGCACGCCCTGACGCGGCCGCCCACCCTGCTGCTCCTGGCGGCGGCCAGCAGCGGCCTGCGCTTCGTCCTGGCCTCCTTCGCCCTGGCCCTGCTGCTGCCCGTGCTGCTGGCCGTGGTGGCCCTGAAGCTGGGCCTGCGGGCCCGCTGGGGCTCGCTGCCCCCGCCGGGCGGCCTGGGGGGCCCCTGGGTGGCGGTGCGCGGCTCCGGGGACGTGTGCGGGGTCCTGGCCCTGGCCCCCGGCTCCCACACCGGGGGCGGGGCCCGGGTCACCCGCCTCTCCGTCTCCCGCTGGCACCGCCGCCAGGGCGTGGGCCGGCGGCTGCTGGCCTTCGCGGAGGCCCGGGCGCGGGCCTGGGCGGGGGGCGCCGGCGAGCGCCGGGCCCGCCTGGTGGTGCCCGTGGCCGTGGCGGCCTGGGGCGTGGCGGGCATGCTGGAGGGCTGCGGCTACCAGGCCGAAGGGAGCTGGGGCTGCATGGGCTACGCACTGGTGAGGGAGTTCAGCAAGGACCTGTGACTCCGGCCCGAGCACCTACTGTGCGCGTGACCACCTACTGTGCGCTGGCACGTTCAGCTCCTCCCTGTGCGCATCCCCAGCCTCGCCCAGGGCCCACCCCAGGCAGAGGCCTGTGTGTGTGGTGTGTGAACTCAGAGGGTGGCCTGCCCGCCTCTGGCCTCCATCTGTGCCGAGAGCCCTCCCGCCTGTCTCACTGCAAGATCTGTACCTCCCCAGCCCCCGGCCTGGGAGCAGCTCCGCCACCGGAGGAGAGGAAGCCGGACGAGTGTGACCCCCCCCAAGAGTTAGGACTTGGGACAGGGGTTCCCCAACAAGCGGGGTGGGGTTTGATGCCCGTGTTTGAAGCAGCGGAGCAGAGCCTTGCCGGGGAGCCGTCTCCTGGAGAGGCTGCGAGGAGGCGGCGGCGGCTTTGACAGACAGCGCAGCCCAGAGTCCCCCCCCTCCCCCTCCCCCCCAGGTGGGAGCAGGGCGGACCCATCTGGTTTTTACACCGGCTGTTAATAAAGCCCGCCCCCTCTCTGATGCCTTTTCCAGGCTGTCTCCGCGGCCTCCCCTGTCTGGCTCCTCCTTCCTCTGGAGTTGACATTAATCGTCGGGGTTGGGGGGGGGGGGGTGCTGGCCTGGGAGCCGGGGAGCTGATGAGCTCACAGCGCCCGCTCCTAGCCAGCCGGCTGACTCACGCTCCCCATTACCCAAGTTTTCCGCCCCCCGCCGCCGCCGCCCGCCTGCCCGCCCTCTGCAGGGGAGTGCCGCCGCCCTCCCCGCCAGCCTCGACCTCCCTCCCTCCCTCCGTCCGCCGCCCTCCGCCCTGTGCTCCTGGAGCGGACGGGGGTGGACGGGGGCGGGGAGGGTGCACAGAGGTCCCCCGGATTGCACCCGGCCTGGAGAGGGCTTCCCAGGCCCAGGAGGTCCTTCCTGCTGTCTGGCTGGGAGCCCTGGTGCTGCTGAGCCAGCCGTGACTCCCGAGCTCAGCAGCCCCTGTGAACCCGGCCTCCGGCCCCTCCACCGGGGTCCCCCCCCCACGCTTCCCTGGCCGTCCTTCTGTCCTTCCGTCCGTCCCTTCCCTGCGGCCAGCCGGCCCCTGAGCGGCTCTGCGCCCGCCCGCCCGCCCGCCCGGGAGCTGGCCGGCGTCTGTGTGGGTGTTTGCAGCTGGACAGCCTCCCTCCCGCCCCGCAACCCCCCTCCTCCGCAGGCCTCGGCCGGGCCAGCCCCCTCCCCGCCCCCTCCTGTCCCCTGCTGCCGCCCCGGCAGCCTCTCTCGCTCCTGGCAGAGCGTCCGGCTCCCGCCTGCTCCTCCCGGGTCCAGGGCGCCTCGGCGGGCCGTCCCGTCTTCCCCGTCTTCCCCATCCCCGTCCGACCTCCCCAGCCACCGCCCTCCCCTCGCCGCTCGCTCCCACCCCCCGCGCGCCCCATCCCTGCCCGGGGCTCTGCAGACATGAGGGTCTTGGCCTGCCTCCTGGGTGAGTGACCCCTTCTCCCGGGGGCCCTCGGGAGGGGGGCCTGGCCCCGCCCTCTGACCCCTGAGCTCACTGCTGGAGGGGCCAGACTTGCGGGGCCCAGCCCTGGTGCTGGGGGATGCAGGACACACATGTGCCTCCCCGCCTGGCCCCCGGGGACCCAGCCTTCTGCGCCCCCGGCCCCGCCGGCCGAGGAGCCCCAGGGCCCCGCCTGCCCCCATCACACCCCCAGCGGCCCTGACCCCTGTGGGGTTTACCCACCATCCGACCTTTCGCCTGGGCCCCGCCTTGGCCCAGAGTCCTGGCGGGAGGCTGGTTCAGAGGTGTGTGCACGTGTGCATGCGTGTGCATGCGTGTGTGTGTGTGTGTGTGTGTGTGTGGCCGGGCCCTGTGCGGAGGGAGCACCCTGGGCCTGCCCCTCACGTGTCACACCCTCCCCTCCTCCCAGCGGCTCTGATGGGGATCCAGGCCGTTGGTAAGTGCCCCCTCCTCCCCGCCCCCGCTCCTGGCCTTGCCCTCCCCCGGGCCCCTGTCCCCCCATCCGGCTGCGACCTCAGGCCCCTGTGCCCCCAGAACCACCCAGGCACCCGGCACCCACTTCCAACAGGGACCAGGGCCTCACCCAGCTCTCCTGGGCCCCAGGATGGGGGTCCCCACAGCAGCCAGTTTGACCCCCAAGAGTGAGGGCTCCTCAGGACAGGGGCCCCGCACAAACGGGGTGGGGTTTGATGCCTGTGCCTTGAAGCGGGTGGTCTGCAGCTCCACCCCGAAAACAGCCCGGCCCCAGGGCCCCCACCTCCGCCCCCGGAGGTCACAGCCCCTCCCCCGCCCCGCCCCCCAGAGCGGCTGCGCCTGGCGGACGGGCCCCACGGCTGCGCCGGCCGCCTGGAGGTGTGGCACGGCGGGCGCTGGGGCTCCGTGTGCGACGACGGCTGGGACCTGCGGGACGCGGCGGTGGCCTGCCGCGAGCTGGGCTGCGGGGCCGCGCTGGCCGCGCCCGGCGGCGCCTTCTTCGGGGAGGGCGCCGGGCCCGTGTGGCTCAGCGAGCTGGCCTGCCGGGGCGGCGAGGGGCGGCTGGGCCTGTGCCCGCACCGCGGCTGGAAGGCCCACGTCTGCTCCCACGAGGAGGACGCGGGGGTCGTGTGTGCAGGTGAGACCCGCGTCTCAGCCCTGTCACTGGGGGGGGGGGCGGGGGGGGCGGGGCTCTCCCTCCAGGGCCCAGGGCCTGCCCGGCCCCCCACAGACCCCGGGGCTCTCCCTCCAGGGCCCAGGGCCTGCCCGGCCCCCCACAGACCCCGGGGCTCTCCCTCCAGGCCCCAGGGCCTGCCCGCCCCCCACCCCCCTAATCCACAGACCCACGGCTCTGCTCTCCGCAGGCCAGCGTGTGGCCAACTCCAGGGACACGGACGACCCCCCTTCGATCCTGGCCGGGGACCCCTGGCCGGGGCTGCCCGGGGAGCTGGGCCCCAGCTCTGAGGAGCCCCCGGTGACGCAGGGTGAGCCGCCCACTGGCCCGCACCCCGCTTCTGCTCAGCTGGGGGGGGGCCTTCCCGGAAGGCCTGGGACAGACAGAGCTCGGGCCCCCAGCCCCGGGCAGCAGGGGTGAGTGGCTTCTGACCGCCCTCCCTGCTGTCTCCCGCCCAGCGCCCCGCCCGGCTGGGACCCCCCAGACCAGCCCCCGGAGGAAGAGCCCCCGGCCCCCGAAGCAGGCCAAGTCCACCAGGGCCCCGCTGCTGACGGCCGGAGGGCCCCGCCAGGGTGAGTCCCCGCAGACCCAGAGGGGGGGGGGCCGGTGTCCTCCTTCCCCCCCGCCCCCCGCTATCCTGCAGCCTCCAGCCCTGGCCGGGGACCCAGGGTGGGCATCATCCCAGGCCCCCAGGGACTGCCAGTTTGATCCCCGGTCAGGGCACATGACTGGGCTGCAGGGGGGTGGTGGTGCGGGAGCACCCAGTCCAGGTTGCTGTCTCTCTCTCTCTCCCTCTCCCTTCCTCTTTTCTCTAAAATCCCATTTAAAAACTGCTAAAAGCAGCCGAAACCGGGGTGGCTCAGTGGATAGAGCATTGGCCTAGGGACTCCAGGGTCCCAGGTTCGATTCCGGTCAAGGGCATGTGCCTTGGTTGCGGGCACATCCCCAGTGGGGTGTGTGCAGGAGGCAGCTGATCGATGACTCTCTCATCGATGTTTCTAACTCTCTATCCCTCTCCCTTCCTCTTTGTAAAAAAAAAAAAAAAAAAAAAAAAAATCAATAAAAAATATTAAAAAAAATAATATTAACATAAAAAATAAAAACTGCTAAAAGCAAACCAATGAAAACCGGTGGCCCTTGGGACTCAGAGGCAGGCCGGGGCCCTTCCTGATGGACCAGGGCCCCCAGGTGTCTGTCCCCAGCACCCACCCCCACCCCCACCCCCACTCAGATTCCCGCTGTCCTTAGGGCCTGGCAGGCGGGGGGGGGGGGGTTCCTCAGGCCAGCACCCTCTGGCTGCCTCACCCGCCCCCCCCCCCCCTGTGTGTCCCCCAGAGCGGCTGCGCCTGGCGGCCGGCCCCCACGGCTGCGCGGGCCGCCTGGAGGTGTGGCACGCGGGGCGCTGGGGGACCGTGTGCGACGACGGCTGGGACCTGCGGGACGCGGCGGTGGCCTGCCGCGAGCTGGGCTGCGGGGCCGCGCTGGCCGCGCCCGGGGGCGCCCGGTTCGGCCCCGGCTCCGGGCCTGTGTGGATGGACGACGTGGGCTGCGGGGGCGGCGAGCAGGCCCTGCGGGACTGTCCCCGGAGCCCCTGGGGCCGCAGCAACTGTGACCACACGGAGGACGCGGGGCTGGTGTGCACAGGTGCGTGCGCGGCGGGAGCCTGAGCCCCCCTCCCTTCCCCCTGCCCCCCTGGCCCCTTCCCCCCTCTGCCAGGTCTGAGGCATCGGGGATGGGGGGATGGGGGGACCGAGGCCAGCCAGCCAGGTGGGGGGCTGAAGGATGAGCGGTCCCTCCACCTGCCCAGGGTGGGAAGGGGGCCCCTCCCGGGGAGGGGAGGGGAGTGGAGGCTTCGGCTATGCTGTCGGGGAGCAGGGAGCCCCAGGTGCCCGAATACCTCCAGTTCCCAGACGCTGCAGGGAGTGCCTGGCCTTAGGAGGGGCGGCAGGCAGGCGTTCTCTGCCCTGGAGCTCTGAGTGGGGGTGACCCCCCCCACCCCCATTCTGGCAGGAATAGGGATGCGCTGCGCCCCCCAGTGGCGTCCAGCTCTGGCCCCGGCATCCCTGCTCCCTAGAGCAGAGGCCGCTGTCTGGACCCGCAGGCAGTTCCCAGGGAGAAGGGGGAGGGGGGCGGGCCGGGAGCCAGGTCTGCAGCCGCCGGCTTCAGGCACCTGGGCGCCGCCGGGGCTGCGGGGCAGATGTGCTGGACGGCGCCCAGGACGTGCCCTCCGCTGGGGTGGCCCCGGCGGCGGGGAGTGGGAGCCCGGCCAGGCCCCCCGGACCCCGCCCGGCAGGCAGGGGGAGGGCGGCGCTCAGCTGGGGCCTCGGCTCGGGAGCCTGTCCCGCAGGCAGCCTCCGGGCGGCAGCCTCACGGTGCGCCCGGTCCCCGCGCCAGGCCCGGCCCCGCGGCTGCGCCTGGCGGACGGGCCCCACGGCTGCGCCGGCCGCCTGGAGGTGTGGCACGGCGGCCGCTGGGGCTCCGTGTGCGACGACGCCTGGGACCTGCGGGACGCCGCGGTGGCCTGCCGCGAGCTGGGCTGCGGGGCCGCGCTGGCCGCGCCCGGCGGCGCCTTCTTCGGCGAGGCCGCGGGGCCCATCCTGCTGGACGACCTGCGCTGCCGCGGCAACGAGACGGCGCTGCGCCTCTGCTCCGCCAGGCCCTGGGGCCAGCACGACTGCCACCACCGCGAGGACGCGGGCGCCGTGTGCGACGGTGAGGGCTCCGTGGGGGGCGGCGGAGGGCGCCCCGCGGGGCTGTGCTCCCCTCGGTGCCCCCCTCCGTTCACACTTCCTGCCTGCCTGGCCACCGGCCACCTGGGAGACCTCATCTCCCTACGGGGCCTGTGGCGGAGGGCGGGGCCTGTGACGGAGGGCGGGGCCTGCGGGAGGGCGGGGCCTGTGGCGGAGGATGGGGCCTATGGTGGGGAGGTGGGGCCTGTGGTGGAGGGCGGGGTCCTATGGGGAGAGGGGCGGAGCCTGTGGAGGAGGGGGGCTCCTATGGGGAGAGGGGCGGAGTCTGTGGAGGAGGGCGGGGCCTGTGGTGGAGAGGCGGGGCCTGCAGCGACAGGGGCGGGGCCTATCAGGCTGGCAGGGCCATGTGGTGTAAGGCGGGATCAGGTGGGGAGGGCGGGGCCTGTGGAGGAGGATGGGGCCTGTGGTGGGAGGCGGGGCCTGTGGTGGGGAGGCGGGGCCTGTGGTGGGGAGGCGGGGCCTGTGGCAGTGGATTAGGGCCTATCAGGAGGCAGGGCCATGCGGTGTAAGGCGGGGTCAGGTGGGGAGGCGGGGCCTGTGTAAAGGGGCGGGGCCTGTGGCGGAGGGGCGGGGAGGCCCCGGGCCTCGTGGGGAGTGGTGACCCCTCCTCCCTGCCCTGCCCCCAGGTATGCCTCTGGCCTATGTCCCTCCCACGGCCTCCGCTGCCCGCAGCAACAACTCCAAGTCCAGGGAGGCCTCCTCCAGGCCCCCGCCCCCCACGGCACACCCCGCCTCCAGGACCGCAGACATCTCCCCGCCGCTGGCCTCCCCCACGGCCCCCTGGGAGCCTGGGCCGGAAGCTGGTGAGTCACTTCTGCTCCCCAAACAGGGTCTCAGTTTCCGTTTGCTCCCCCACCCCTACCCCTGCCCCCAGGGGCCGCAGTGCCTTCCCCCTGCTCAGAGGCGGTCTCAGGAGGAGGGGAAGGGGGCAGGCGCCAGGCTGGGTCAGCCATGGCTGTGCTTCCAAATCTAGGCCTTAATATTATTACTATTAAGTTTATTGATTTTTAGAGAGAGATATAGAAACATCAGTGATGAGAGAATCATGGATCAGCTGCCCCTGTACACCCCACACTGGGGATCGAGCCTGCAACCCAGGCATGTGCCCTTGATGGGAATTGAACCCCAGGACCCTTCAGTCCGCAGGCCAACGCTCTATCTGCTGAGCCACACCAGCCAGGGCTCCTTCCTTTTTCCTGGCTGCGTAATATTCCATGTGCTGACGGGCCCGGTTCTGGGGGCCATTTACCCGCGGGTGGCGTTTTAGGACTTTGCCAGCCTCTGGCTGTGAACAGAGCTGCTGTGACCGTTGCATCCGGGGTCTGTTTGAGAGCCACGTTCCCCTGGTGGGTGGGCCCCTAGGAGTGGGCTGTCTGGGTCACCTGGCGATTCTATGCTGAGCTTGCCAAGCAACCACGCCCCGCCTGGCCCCTGATCTCCGTGCCAGTGCCGATGGCACAGCCAGGCCCGGTGACGCTTGCTGCCTGGAGGGAGCATGGAGGGAGGGAGGGAGGGAGGGCAGCAGGAGGAGGAGGGCTCGGACAGCAGAGGCCTCCTCAGCCCTGATTCTCTGCCCCCACCCCCAGGCTCCCCGCAGCTGCGGCTGGTGGCCGGGCCCAGCCGGTGCTCGGGCCGGCTGGAGGTGTGGCACGCCGGGCGCTGGGGCACCGTGTGTGACGACAGCTGGGACCCCCGGGACTCCGCCGTGGTGTGCCGGGAGCTGGGCTGCGGGGGGCCGCGGCAGCCGGATCCCTCCGCCGGCCGCTTCGGCTGGGGCTCCGGCCCCATCTGGCTGGACGACGTGAGGTGTGCGGGGAGCGAGGCCTCGCTCTTCGACTGCCCCGCCGCCCCCTGGGGGAAGCACAACTGCGCCCACAACGAGGACGTCGGCGTCACGTGCACCGGTGAGGAGCCCGGAGGGCTTCCTGGAGGAGGGGGTGGGAGCGAGCGTCCACAGGCACATCCACTGAGCACCCGCCTGCGTGCCCAGGGCCCGGGCGGGGTGTGTGCCCACACGTGGCCGCACTCACGCCCCACAGGAAGGCCAGGCTGGTGGGCACCAGGTCCGGTTTGCTGATGAAGACTCTGAGGCACAGAGTGGTTGAGCAACTTGCCCGAGGTCACACAGCAACCAGGTGGCCGAGTTGCCCGAGTCAGGGAAGTCTCACACAACAGAGGGAGCTTTGTCCTCCCCAAGATGAGAGGAAGGGGACGCAGGGGCACGGGGACAGGGAGAGAAGGCAGCCAGAAGGTCTCTATCCCTTCCTCTCTGAAATCAATAATATATATTTAAATATATTTTGTGTTTTTTTTGTTTTGTTTTTTTACGGAGAGGAAGGGAGAGGGATAGAGAGTTAGAAACATTGATGTGAGAGAAACATGGATCAGCTGCCTCCTGCAAACCCCCTCCCCCCCCCACTGGGGATGTGCCCGCAACCAAGGTACATGTCCTTGACCGGAATCGAACCTGGGACCCTTCAGTCCGCAGGCCGACACTCTGTCCACTGAGCCACACCGGTTTCGGCAATAAAAATATATTTGAAAAAGTACGAAAAGGCCCTGGCTAGCTTGGCTCAGTGTATAGAGCTTCGGCCTACGCGGACTGAAGGGTCCCAGGTTCGATTCCGGCCTAGGGCACATGACTAGGTTGTGGGCTCGATCCCCAGTGGGGGGCGTGCAGGAGGCAGCCGATCGATGTTTCTCTCTCATCATGGATGTTTCTATCTCTCTCTCCTTCTTCCTTCCTCTCTGAAATCAATAAATATATTTTTTAAAAATAGGAAAAGGAAAATAAAAGAATGAATGAATGCATGAATGAATGAATGAATGAATGGGAGCCTGGGGACTGACTGGGGCGGGGCGCTGAGAGGAGGGGCGGGGCACGGCCGCACGACCTTGGCGCCTGAGGTCAGCCGCTGTGCCGGTCTTCCCTCCCTCCTCGCAGGGACCCCCGGCCTGGACTCCATCTCAGACCCCTTCAGCTGGAGCTGGCTGCCCGGCCTGGGCAGAGACCCGGATGCCTGGCTCCCGGGGGAGCTGGCCACCAAGCCCTCCGCGGGGCCGAGCCCCGGGGACCCTGAGACCACCACCAGGGCCTCCGTGAAGACCCCCAAGAGCACCAAGAAGTGGGCGCCCAAGCACCCAAAGCGGCCGACCCCCCCGGCCCCGGTGACGCCGACCACCAAACACTCCAGGGGCCCGGGCACGCGGGGTCCCCCAGAACTGACCTCCCGGACCACCCCAGCCCTGACCACCGAGGCCCCCCACGAGCCGGCCTCCCACACCAGCACCACGCCGGCCCCCCGAACCCCCTGGGGGCGGACCTCTAAGACTGTGACGCCGCCGACCACCCGGGATCCCAAAGAGGGGACCCCTGAGGCCACCGGCAGGAGGGTCCCTCCGCCCTCTGGGGAGCCGTCGGTGGAGACCCCAGAGTCATCCGGAGGCCCAGCCCCCTCCCCGACCGGGGGCTCCCCCGGGGGGTCAGGTGAGTGGAGGGCGCGCGAAGGGGCGAGGCCGACCCCGGTGACCCCTCCTGACCCGGGGCCTCCCGCCGCAGGCCCCTTCCGGGTGCGCCTGGCCGACGGGCCCGAGCGGTGCGCGGGCCGGCTGGAGGTGTGGCACGCCGGGCGCTGGGGGACGGTGTGCGACGACGGCTGGGACCTGCGGGACGCGGCCGTGGCCTGCGGGGAGCTGGGCTGCGGCCGCGTCCGGCCCCGCGTGGGCAAGACCCACTACGGCCCCGGCTCCGGGCCCATCTGGCTGGATGACGTGGGCTGCAAGGGCACGGAGGCCTCGCTCAGCGACTGCCCCGCGGGGGCCTGGGGACGGCACAACTGCGGCCACGAGGAGGACGTGGTGCTGGCCTGCACCGGTACTGGGGGCGGCGGGGCCCCGGCGCTCCGGAGACTCCGCAGCGGGACCTCCGCGGCAGGGTGGGGCCAGACCTCCCCGCTTTCTCCCCAGGCCACGCCCACGAGGAGGACTATCCCGCCTGGACCTGGGACCCCGCCTCCGAGGAGGACCTGGCCCGGGGGACCCCCTCTGCAGGGGCGCCCGGACACACGGCCTCCTGGCGCAGCACCCGGAGCCCTGGGGTCGGCTCCCCAGAGTGGAGGCGCCTCCCGGGCCGAGGTGAGGAGCATGGCCAGGGGCGGGGTCTCCGTGCACCGACCCCCTCGCCGCAGGGTTTTCACAAAGACCCTCCTGATGGGTGGCCTGGGTGGCAGAAACCGCGGACATGCCTCCTCGGCTCCAGGGGCCCTAACACCTTCCCCGCCTCTGGCTCTCCTCCAGAGCCTGGGATAGGGGACCCCGTGTACCTCTGAGAAGAGATCGGGCCGAGCCCCGCCCCAGCCCATGTCCCCCCAGTAACATACCGGGGCCTCTGGGGTTCTGCTGGGACACCCAAGCCTGCACCCTTGATCCAGAGCCGGACTCCAGGGCCCGGGGGCCTCCCTGTGGCCACGTGATCATCCCAGCCTGGCCTCCCTCAAACCCCTCTGCAAGCGCATGCGCTGGTCGGGGTGGGGCTGTGGCTCAGAGGTGGGGGGCACCTGCATGGAGGGTCTGTCCCCAGCCTGACCCCTGCCCTGGCCAGCAGGGCCCCCCGTCTCCCCGTCTCCCTCCCTCCACCTCTGTGGCTGCGCATCTCTCTGCCTCCAGCTCATTCTGTCCCCAGTCGCCCGCCTCGCACCCTCCCCGGCGGCTTCTTCCCGGTTCCCGGAGGACCACGCCCCTCGTTCCTTTCCCGCCTTTTCCCCCAGCCCAGCACGCATGCGCACACTGCAGCCTGAAGCCAGGGGGCGGGGCAGAGGGTGGAGGGGTGGGAGGAGCTAGCGCCAATCTGCCTCGCATCCCATGACGTCACCGGCACTCTGCACCTCTGATTGGCCAGCTGGCCACGCCTGCCCGAGGCCATAGAAGCCGGGCGCAGCGCGCTGTGGCCCCGCGGCGTGGCCGTGGGTGTCCGGGGTGGAGCTGTGCAGGGGAAGGGGGAGAGGAGCAGGCCCTGGAGGCTCTGCCGTTGTGCGGGGAGGAAATGGGGGCAAACCGGGAAGTAGGGTTTATACTGGGATCCAGTTTCTGGAGGTGATGCTATGGGGGTGCCGTGCAGCTTGCATCCCAGGTCCTTTGTCCTCCGCCTCCCTATCCCACAGCGCCCCCTCGCGGCGGACGGCCAGGGCTGGGCGCGTGCAGCTGTGCGGGAGGCGGGTCCCTGTCCCTCCCGGAGGGAGAAGGCGGTGCTGAGCGCGGGTCCGAGCAGAGCTGCACCCGCCCCGGGGACACCCCGGACAGCCCTACCTGCGAGCTCAGGAATGGGGAGACTTGGCGGGAGGCGCGGGGATGCTGAGGGGTGAGCAGCGAGTGGGAGGAGGCTGACATGAATTCCAGCCTCACTAGCAAGGTGACCTTGAAAAGCAGGACTCCGCCTCTTTGGGCCTCAGTGTCTGCTCCTGAGGCAAACAGCTCCAGGGTTCCCGCGTGTGTGTGTGTGTGTGTGGGGGGGGGGGGGGGTTTGGGGGGTGGGGGTCCAGGATTGCTCGCTGATTCTGCTGGGCACGTGAAGAGGGTGACGTAGCTCCTGTCCTGACTCCCAGGTTTCAGCCAGGCTCAGCGACCATGAACTTGAACTCAGGCGCCACCCTGGGAATCCAGTTTATTTATTTTATTTTATATTTTTGTTGATTTTTTACAGAGAGGAAGGGAGAGGGATAGAGAGCTAGAAACATCGGTGAGAGAGAAACATCAATCAGCTGCCTCCTGCACACCTTCCACTGGGGGTGTGCCCGCAACCAAGGTACATGCCCTTGACCGGAATTGAACCCGGGACCCTTCAGTCCGCAGGCTGACGCTCTATCCACTGAGCCAAACCGGTTTCAGCTGATCCAGCTTATTTTTAAAAAATACTAGAGCCCCACCCTAACCGATGTGGCTCAGTGGATAAAAATATATTAAAAAATAAAATATAAAAATCAATAAAATATAAAAAAAAATACTAGAGGCCCGATGCACAAAATTCATGCAGAAGTAGGCCTTCCTTTCCCCAACTGCAGACACCAGCTTCCCTCTGGCACCTGGGACCCGGGCTTCCCTCGCAGCCCTGGCTTCGTCTGGAAGGTCTAATTAGCATAGTACGCCTTTATTATTATAGATTTTTATCGAACGCAGAAAGGAAGGCTGCGGGAGAGAGATGGAAACAGCAATGATGAGAGAGAATACCAGCTGCCTCTTGCACGCCCCCCTCCCCCTTTCTGCCAACCAGGGATGGAGCCTGCCACCCGGCATGTGCCCTGGCTGGGAATCGAACCCTGACCTCCTGGTCCATAGGTCCACGTGCAACCACTGAGCTATGCTGGCCAGGCTTGAGATCCATTTTAAACAGTTTCACACACATTTTGCTCCGTGGACTGGGAAAAATTACCGAGTCACTGAAGTCATTACACTTGTGAGCTCTGCACTCCAGCTCTGGGGGTTCAGCTGTGGCTCCCCCGGGATTACAACTAGCGGGAGGGGAGGATGAGACGGGGGACCCCCAGGCCCGGGATCTGCAAACTGTGGCTCCTGAGCCACCTGCGGCTCTTTGGCCCCTGGAGTGTGGCTCTTCCATAAAAGACCACGGCCTGGGCGAGTCTATTTGGAAGAAGTGTCATGAGAAGAAGTTTAAGTTTAAAAAATGTGGCTCTCCAAAGAAATTTCAGCCATTGTCCTGCTGATATTTGGCTCTGTGGACTCATGAGTTTGCCGACCGCTGAGCGAGGCAGTGAGCAAGCTGTGTGTGGAATTGTGGGAAGCCGCAGAGCACTGGCTGTTGGAGTGATTTGCTGTGAATGAGCACCAGCTGCGCATTGCAGGCAGGGTGCTGGTGTAGCCTGGGCAATCGGAACCCTCAGGCTGGAGATGTATGATTTGCATAAGGTGACCATTTTATGTCCCGCTTTTGACGGGACAGTCCCGACTTTTTTGGCGGGACGCGGGAAAAATGGTTCGAAACCGGGACTGTCCCGCCAAAAGTGGGACGTATTGGTCGCCTTAGATTTGCAGGAGGCCCCAGGGACGGAGGGCGCTGCCAGGGGGGCAGAGGTGGCCCTGGCGGCCCAGGACGCTGTCCTCTTCCCAGACTCAGCTCGGCCACATTCGGTGTCTGCACCACCCCCCCAACCCCCCACGTGTAGTGTCTGCTCCCAGCGCCGGCTCACTCTGGGTTCTGGGGGTCACAGGCCCCAGCCTGCCGGGGTACATCGCGCTGGGGCTCCAGGAGCCAGTTCCCTGGCCTCCTCTGGCCTCCGGGAGATACCAGGTGCCCTGGGTCACAGCCTTTCTCTGTCAGCGGCCTCCCTCTGTGGAACCTCCTTCTGTCTTCGCGTCTGTCTCTGTCCCTGCAGCGGGGAAGGGCTCCAGCTTTCAGGATTTGTGTGATTCGGTGCAGCCCCTGTGGTTACTGTTATTGTTAGTATTATTATTACTTTATTTTTGGGTTAATCCTCATCCCAGGATATTTTCCTTTTTTAAGAAAGAGGGAGGAAGGGAGGGGGACACCCAGCTCTCCCTCCAGGGGGACCCAGCTCTCCATGTCTCCGCAGGCGACGAGGACAGCTCTGAGTCTCACTTTATAACGAGCTCGCCGTCAGGAGGGGCCGCGGCCAAGGGGACCCCCACCACAGGCGCACCTGCGCCCACTCTCACCACCGGCGCCCCCAGGAGCCAGGGGGAACCCTCTCCAGCTCCGAGGGTTCGAGGAGACGCAGGTGAGGCCCGTGGCTGGGGCAAGGGGATGGGGTAGCGAGATGGACCCCGAATTCCCCAATAGAGACCCAGCCTTACCCCAGAAAGGCCCGGCAGAGGTGTACCCCGAAACAAGGGCTACTGCCTACACCAGGGGTCCTCACCTGGGGCGATGCTCATGGGGGGGGGGCAGGGATCGTGTCCCACAACCAGTCACAGGGAAGCACCCCAAATGCCAGTGACCCAGGTTCAGAAACCCTTCCCGCTCCCATCTCCCCCACTTCCGCATCCCGGCCTCCCACCTTTTCACCCCCGCCCCCCACTCGCCCCTTGCCCCCCATCTGCATATCATCCCGGCATCCTCCTGCAGTACCGGCCGCCAGGGGGCGCTTGGAGACATCGGAGGCGGGGACAGGGCGGGGGAAGAGGGAGCGATAGGCCGGGCCAATCTGCCGGCGACCGATGACGTCACTAGGCCCTGCGTTTTCCGATTGGTCCTGGCCGCGGGGCAGGCGGGGCAGGCTGACCTCGCTGTCCATCTTCCCTCCTCCAGGTCCTGGGAAGAGACCGGGGCCCGAGCGCCGGCTGCGGCCCACGGCGGCCAGGACGGCGCCCCGCGCCCCCTCCCCGGGCCCCCCGGAGGCCTCCCCCGCGGCGCCCCGGCCCACCGCCCGCGCGGCCTCGCCCTCCACGGAGGCGTCCTCGCCCCCCGCGGACCCCGCCCCCGGGGCCAGCGCCGACCTCACCGTGACCCCCCGCCTGCCGGCGTCCACCCTGGAGGCCGCCGTGGGCCCAGCGCTGACCCCCGGGCCTTCGCCCACCCCACCGCCCACCGTGCCCAAGGAGCTGACCTCGGACCCCTCTGCACCAGCTGCCGCGACTGGCCTTTCCCCCACCTCGGGGCTGAGCCCCGGATCTGACCCTGCCCTGCACCCCAACACAGTGCCAGAGCCTCCGGGGTCCCCAGGCCACGCCACAGGCCCTGCCCCCACCACCCCTCACCCCACCACGACCTCTCCCCCCAGCACGACCTCTCCCCCCAGCACGACCTCTCACCCCACCACCCCTCACCCCACCACGACCTCTCACCCCACCACGACCTCTCAGCCCACCACGACCCCTAACCCCACCACCCCTCACCCCACCACGACCTCTCAGCCCACCACGACCCCTAACCCCACCACGACCCCTCACCCCATCAGGATCCCTCACTCCACCATGACCCCTCACCCCAGCACCATCCCACACCCCATCACAACCCCTCACCCCACCACCACCCCTCACCCCACCACCACCCCTCACACCCCCACAACCACGCACTCAGACACAGCTCACCCATCCACAACCCCTTTCCCCACCATGACCCCTCACCCCACCACTACCCCTCACCCCACATCGACCCCTAATGCCATCACAATCCCTCACTCCATCACGACCCCTCACCCCACCACCACCCCTCACCCCACCACCACTACTCACCCCGCCTTGGCTCCTGGCCCTACCTCAGCCCCTGTGGTCACCACTGAGTCCCATTTAACTTCCTCTGAAACAGAACTCCCCTCCCCCACGCCAGGACCAACAGCCCAGCCCAGCCTGCATCCCCAGTCGACCTTCATGGAGGCCCCTCACCCCTCCCCGTCCCCCGTGCCGGGCCGAGAGCCCCCTCCGGACTCAGAGGCCAACCCCCCCAGCCCCTCGCCCTCCCCAAGCGCGGACGCCCCGTCCACGGAGGACTTGAAGCCGCCCCGAAGCCAGCGCCACGGGCCAGCCCCGGCCCCTCCCCAGACCCCGCTCGCAGCCTCTGACCCCACGGCGAGCCCCGACCCCCGCCTGCCCCCCACGGCCCGGCCCGTAGATCAGCCTCCTCCTCCGGACAGCGTCTCCCCGGGGCCGGTCCCCGGCCGGAGCCCAGGCCCCCTGGGCCCCTGTGAGGCCCCGGCGCCCGCCGTCAGGGTCATGGCCTGCGAGCCGCCGGCCCTGCGGGAGCTGGTGGCTGCCGTGAGGGAGGTGGGCAGCCAGCTGCAGGCGCTGACCCTGGCCCTGGAGCGGGACCGCCAGGAGCGCCACGCACTGGGCCTGAGGCTGGCCCCGCTGGCGGAGGCTGCCCAGGGCCTGGGGCAGCTGGGCGAGGTTGTGAAGAGACTGGCCGAGGTCGCCTGGCCCCCCAGCACCGCGGCCCCCGCCACCACCACCCCCGAGGAGGAAGAGAGGCCGCTCCGGGGGGACGTGTGATCAGCTCTGGGACTGGAGGGGCCTGAGGCACCCCCAACCGAAACCGGAAACCCAAAGAATCCCATTAAAAACCAGGCGTGGGTCACATTTCTGGGGGACCGGAGGAACCCCGGAGAGATGGATCCCAAGGCTGATCCCTTTGTGAATGGCACAGGTACCCGGCCAGGTGGCGAGGGGGGTGGTGATGATCGTAATGAGCGTGATGAGCGTGATGATGGTGATTCTGATGGTGAAGATGATGCTAGTGAGGTTGATGGTGGTGATGATGGGGATGGAGATAATGATGGTGGGAATGGTGATGAAGATGATTATCGTGGTGATCATGGTGATGATGGAGATGATGATGACAATGTTGGAGATGATGGTGGTGGTGATGGTCATTGTGATGGTGGTGATGGTGGTGGAGATGGTGGTGATGGTGGTGGAGATGGTGGTGATGGTGGTGGAGATGGTGGTGGAGATGATTTTAGTCGTGATGATGGTGATAGTGATGATGGTGGAGATAATGTTGGAGATGATGGTGATGGTGGTGATGGTGGAGATGATGTTGGAGATAGTGATGGCGATGATCATGGTGGGGATAGTGGTGGTGGTGGAGATGATGGTGATGAAGAGGATCATGGTGGTGATGATGATGGTGATATGGTGATGGTGGTGATGATGGTGATGGAGATAATGATAGTGGGGATGTGATGAAAATGACTATCATGGTGGTGATGATGGCGATGATGGAGATGATGATGACAATGATGATCATGGTGATGGTGAGGATGATGGTGGTGGAGATGATGATGGTGGTGATGGTGATGAAGATGATCATGGTGGCAATAATGGTGGTGGAGATCATGGTGATGGAGAGGATCATGGTGGTGACAATGATGAAGAGATAGTGGTGATGATGGTGATAGAGAGTATCATGGTGGTGATGATGATGATGATCATGGTGATTGTGGTGATGGTGGTGGTGGAGATGATTGTATTGGTGATGATGGTGGAGATGATGGTGATAAAGAGGATCATGGGATGGTGGTGGTGATGGTGGTGGAGATGATGTTGGAGATAATGGTGATGATGATGATCATGTGGTGATGATGGTGGAGATGATGATGATGATGGTGATGGTGGTGATGGTGATGGTGGTGGTGATGGTGGAGATGATTGTAGTGATGACGAAGGTGACGCTGGTTTGAAGATGATCGTGATGGCGATGGCCATGAGGTAACAGTGATGATGATGGAGACCGTCATGAAATGATAACAGCTGAGGAAGCTCCCTGAGGGCAGAAACCCTCCTCTTGTTTACGGATGTGAGCCAGAGAGCCGGCTGTTGACTGTACACCCTGCAGGGCCTGTGGAAGGCACGAGAGCATCAGTTACAACGATGACGAATGCTCGTTGGCCACGTCCCATGGCTCTGTGTTCAGGACGTGGTTTTCTTTTCATAGAGGGAGGGAGAGAGAGAGAGGAACGTCACTGTGAGAGATCCACCCACCGGCTGCCTCACACACACACCGGCCGGGGGATGGAACCTGCACCCCAGGCACATGCCCTGACCGGGAATCACACCCACATGGGACACCGCCCCGAGCCTCTGAGCCCGGGCGTGTGAGGTCATCTTCCCTCCGTGGACACGGCCGAGGAGCGCCCTGTCCCCAGCTCAGCAGAGAGGTGTGAACGTGGGAGAAGGTGCCTGAGTGCCTGGGCTGGAGCCCTCCTGGGTGTGAGCCTGAGCTGGTTGCTCAACTCCCAGGTCAGCGCTTCCCCGAGTGTAGCCTTGGGTCCCTGCGACGAGGAGGTGACGAGTGGATGCATGCTGAGAGCACTCAACACGGGGCTGGTGCTGGGTGCGTGCTCATCATGTGATGGTATCACCGTACTTATCCCCAGTCGCAGCTCCGGCCACGGGAACGTGGGCACCCAGGCTGGTCTGACCTAGGGCATTCACTCGTAAGATAGTTGGTGCCCGAGGCCAGCTCCCCTGGGTTCAAGGTTCCGTATCCCTGTCCTCCCACAGCCCTTCCAGGGAGGGAGGGACTGGCTCCCTGTGCCACGCCAGCATGGCCAAGCGTGAGCCTGAGAGGGGCCGGTGAAGGATGGAGAAAAGACAGACAAGAAAATAAAAGCTGGGTCCCGGTGGGACCCTGTCCTCTGTGATGGAGAGCGAGCGCCAGCGCCACGGACGACAAGCCGAGTCTTTATTTTACAGCCGATGCCCCCGGCAAAGGAAGGGCGTGGTCAGGATGTTTACAGCGTTCCTGTGGGTTTCCATCCTCCTCAGTTACATGCACCTGGTCCAGCGTTGTTTACTTGCAGCCGATATCACTCAGCACGCGGGGCCACGTGTTCGGGCCACAGGTTCAAGCTCACAACCGCAGCTGCTGGCTATCACGGTGCTGGTTGGTTCTGCCCTCCAGGCCGGGATGTGCACATGGCCATGAGAGGACTGTGCCCTCTCAATAGTCTGAGGCTTGGACCTGTCCAAACACTGTGGCTGCACCCCACAGCCCCCCATTTCAGGAGGCAACAGAGAGGGTCTGCTCCTGTCTCAGGCCACACAGCAGAGCAGGAACTCAGCCCCAAGGGCGTGGACTCCGGCCTGGGCTTCCAGGGCTGGGCTTCCTGGGTGGCCCCTGGCGCTCCCCGAGACCTCAGCTCCTGTCCTGGGCCCCTACTTGGGGGCCTCCCTCCTCTGGCCTGGCTCCTGCCGCCTCCAGCAGCCGCCGTTGGCCTGTTTCTCCACGCTCTGGTCCGAGCCTGGCTCACAGGTCTTGGAAGGTCAGGGAGCTGGCGCCCCGCAGCCCTGCAAAGGCCAACGGGGTCCAGTTACACGCTGGGGGGGGGGGCGCTGTCCGGGGGTCCTGATAGATGGACCGTCCGCCCCGCCAACAGGCGAAGGAGCACGCAGCCGGTTCCCGTGTCCCGGGCCTCGCTAAGCCCTGAGGCTTAAATAACCGCTGACCTGCAGGGCCGGCCGCTCCCGCCCGCGCTCCCGCGCCCTCCTGGGCCCTCGGGCTCCCCAGGGCACCCAGGATGCGCCCCAGCTGGGGAACCCTCAGGCTCCCCTTTCCCGTCTCCCGGGGAGCAGGCGAACCCTGGCTCCGGGTCACCCCAGACGGCCCCGCCGGGGGGCGGGGCAGTGTGGGTTCCGGGCCCCGCTGCAGGAGTCGGGGTCACTGCGGCTGGCGGGCACTCCAGCCCAAGGCCCCCCGCCCGGCACCTCCTGCCAGCCCTGAGAGGCAGTGCTCAATTAGCCGGTCACTCTATCCCCGCTTGGCCAGGCCGCTAAGCCCGAACATCTGGCCCCCGGGCCCGCCGCCAGGCTGGTGGCCTGCCCCCACTACGGCTGGCTCCGGCCCCGGGCACCTCCCTCGGGACAGCTGAGCCCTGGGGCCGTGCCCGCCACCTCGCAACAACCTGAGAACAGTAGTCCGGCAGGCCCGGCCCGCGAGCCGGGGGCAGACGCGGAGCAAACACCCAGGGGCAGAGGGCAGAGAGCGTGCCCCCCACAGGAGACCCAGATCCACGGCGGGGACCTGGCCTCCCCCCGGGAAACCCCACAGAGCCCTGGCTGGTGTGGCTCAGTGGGTAGGGCGTCCGCCTGAGGACTGCAGGGTCCCGGGTTCGATTCCCGGTCAAGGCCATATGGCCGGGTGGCGGGCTCGATCCCCAGAGAGGGAGCGTGCAGGAGGCAGCCGATCCGTGATTCTCTCATCATGGATGGTTCTCTCTCCCCCGCTCCCTTCCTCTCTGACATAAGAAGAAAACCCCGAAGAATCAAGCGGACTCCAGGCCCGTGTCCCTGGCAGTGTAGCTGGGTCGCGGGCTCAGAGCTCTGCCGCCGAGGTCACCCCGGTCTGTGCACCGCGCTGCACCCCGCGATCCGCCCGCAGAGAGCGCGTCCACAGAGGTCTCCCAGGCCCCGCCCCTGCGCCCCAAACCCTCCCGCAAGCAGGGTGCCCTGCGGGTGTGGTGTCGCCTGACGTTCTGGCTTGTGACTTTGCGTTTTGTAAGCGACATGGGCGGGACAGGGAAGCCGGTGGCGGCTCTGGCCTCCAGCCCGCTGGCAGGCATCGGGTCCTTGATCCCGCGCCCTGAGGATCTGCCAGCGACAGCTGCGCTCAGCAACTGATATTTATTATATACATGTGTGTGGGGGGGAGACAGAGACAGAGAGACACAGAGAGACAGGCACAGAGAGACAGAGGGAGACTGAGAGACAGAGACAGAGACAGAGAGACAGAGGGAGACAGAGATAGTCAGAGATAGGGACAAAGAGATGCAGAGAGACAGAGACAGAGTAAGACGGAGAGACGGAGAGAGATGGATAGAGAGACACAGAGACACAGAGACAGAGATGCAGAGACACAGAGAGACACAGAGAGACAGTCACACACAGAGAGACAGAGACACACACAGAGAGATGGAGAGAGACACAGAGAGACAGGGAGGAGACGGGGTAGAGACAGAGAGGGGAGAAGGAAAACACTATCTTTTATTTATCTTTTATTGATTTCAGAGAGGAAGGGAGAGGGAGAGAGAAACACCGATGAGAGAATCATTGACCGGCTGCCTCCTGCACGCCCCCTACTGGGGACCCAGGGGCATGTACTCTGGCTGCAAATCCAACCGTGACCTCCTGGTTCATAGGCCCATGACGCTCAACCACTGAGCCACACTGGCTGGGCTGGTTTTGTTTTTTTAATTAAGAAACCCTACATGTTGCCCTAGCTGGGTTGCTCAGTGGATAGAGCGTCGGCCTGCAGACTGAAGGGTTCCAGGTTCGATTCCGGTCAAGATCACATGCCTGGGTTGCGGGCTTGATTCCCTGGGGGCGGGGGGTGTGCGGGAGGTGGCTGATCAATGATTCTCCCTCCTCACTGATGTTTCCATCTCTCTCTCCCTCTCCCTTCCCCTCTGAAATCAATAAATAAATGTTTGTGGTTTTTTTTTTAAAGTCAAGGGACAAGTCCTTAAAAAAAACCACACACACACACACACACAATAAAACCCCTACATTTCACCCTGGCTGGTGTGGCTCAGTGGCTAGAGCGTCAACCGAAGGGTCCCAGATTCAGTTCCGGTCAAGGGCACACGCCCGGATTTTCAGCTCGATCCCCAGTAGGGGGCGTGCAGGAGGCAGCCGATGGATGATTCTCCCCCCAAGCTGAGGAGCCTCCAGGGCCCTGAGCATTACAGTGAGCATCCGGGGTGTCACTGAATTAACGAATATTTAATCCGCACGCCCTCCCCCCCCTCAGACCTCCCCCAGGCCTCTGTCCTCCCCTGCCCGGCCACCCTGTCATTGTCACCTCCCAGCTAAGCCTCAGCTGCCGCTACCAATTAACACCGTCTGTGCCACCTCTGCCCCCTGCCCTCCTGCCCTCGCACCCTCCGCCGCCTCCCCCGCTCTGGGGACACATTCTTGGCCCACTGGCTCAGGCTATTTCGGATCCGTTTCAGACTCATGGATAAGGCGGCAGGAGGCCCTGGCAGTGCAAGCCCAGGCCCCCTCCTCCAGGAAGGTCGCCAGGGTTGCCCCGGACAGGGGCCGTGTCCCCAGCCTTGGAACTGAACCTGGATTCAAAGGGCCCTTGGGGTCACACACACTGCCCCCCCCCCCGCGATGCCCGCGGCCCAGCAGGGCACCGGTGTGGGCCCCGGCCAGGCGGGAGTGACACCGGATCCAGCTCTAGTTGTAGCCTCGCGCTGGGCTGGCGGCCAAGGCGGGCGCGGAGAGGAAGACGGAGTGTCTGCAAACAGTGCGGCTGCCAGGGGGCCGATGCGAGGGGAGGTGTGAAGGGGCCGGGGCCCAGCTGGTGACGGGCCGTGGCGCCGGCCGCTGGCCCCCTCCCTCCCCCTCCCCACGCACTCACACACTCACACACACACACACTCACACACTCACAGAGACACACACACTCACACACACACACGCACTCACACACTCACACACACACTCACATATATACTCACACACTCACACTCTCTCACACACACACTCACACATACACACACAGAGACACAGTCACATACAGACACACACAGACACACACACACAGAGACACACACACACACAGACACCCACACACAGACACACACACACACAGACACCCACACACAGACACACACTCACACACACACACTCACACCCACACACAGACACCCACACATAGACACACACACACACACACACAGACACCCACACACAGACACACTCACACACACACAGACACCCACACACAGACACACACACAGACACCCACACACAGACACACACACACTCACACACACACACACACAGACACCCCCACACACAGACACACACTCACACACACACGCACACACAGAGACACACACTCACACACACACACAGACACCCACACACAGACACACACTCACACACACATGCACACGCATGCACGTGCAGTGTCCTCCCCTCCCCTGAGCTGACAGACCAACAGCCTCACGGAGCGGAGGGGTCAGGTGGACTTTATTTGTAGGGAGGGGCTGGGGTGCGAGGACAAGGCACCCCACCAAGAGGGCACCCCCAGCAGAGGGAGGAGGGGAGGCGGGCAAAGCCACAGGGGCCCCCTCACTGCACAGGCCTCTGCCCCCGGCTGCAGCTGTGGCTGCTGGGACACAGGAGCACAGGCAGGCCGGACCGCCTCCAGGAGCTCAGGCCCCAGCAGGGCACACGGGGCAGCTGGCGGGGACTGGGTGCCACAGAGCGCAGTGGGGTGGTGGGCCAGGCTGGGGCCCCTGGGGCGGGGAGAGCCCAGGGGAAGCGTTGCAGGTCCCCAGGAGGCGAGGGGAGGAGCCGGGAGCACTGCAGGCAGAGGATGCAGCAAGTGCAAAGGCCCTGGGGCGGATGGAGGCAGGTGCGCGCATGCACACAGGGAGCCGGAGACCCCGCAGGAGAAGGGATATGGGTCCCCGTTCCCCTGAGTCTCCGGGCCAAGGGGGGGCCCCCCAGGCTGCGCCTCACTTTTCTCCCGCCTCCTCCCCGTCCCCCAGCGCCTCGGCCTCCCCGTCCTCCCCGGCCCGCTCCCTCCAGGGCCGGCCCAGGTAGGCGTGCACGGCGCTCACGGGGCTGCGCCTCCGCGGCTCGGGGTCCAGCAGCCCCCACAGCAGGGCGTCGGCCGCGGGCGCCAGGCCGAACCAGGGCTGCGGGCGGTCGGCGGGCTGGCGCGAGGCCTGCCAGGCCAGGAAATCGTCGAAGAAGGGGTCGGCGGCGCGCGGCTGGTCCCAGGGGAAGTAGCCGGTGAGCAGGCAGAAGAGCAGCACGCCCAGCGCCCAGGCGTCCAGCGCCGGCTGCAGCGGCAGCCCGGCGGGCAGCGGCGGCGGCGCGCACAGCTCGGGCGCCGTGTAGGGCAGCGGCGGGCCGCGCAGGCGCAGCAGCGTGCCCCGCGGCCGCGTGTGGCCGAAGTCGGCCAGCTGCACCCGCCCGCAGCCCGGGTCGCGCACCAGCACGTTCTCCGGCTTCACGTCCCGGTACACGAGGCCGCGCGCGTGGATGTGCTCCAGCGCCGAGGCCAGCTGCGCCGCGCAGCGCTGGGCCGCGGGCTGCGGGAGCCCCACCTGCGGGCAGGGGCACGGTCAGCGGTGGGGCGGGGCGGGGGCAGGGGCGGGTCAAGGGCGGGTCGGGGTCAGGGGCGGGGCAAGGTCAAGGGCTGGGAGGGGTCAGAGCCGGGGCGGGGGCGGAGTCAAAGGCAGGAGAGAGGGCGGAGTCAGGGGCAGGGGTGGAGCGGGGTCAGAGGCGGGGGCGGGGTCATAGGCAGAGGAGAGGGGGGAGTCAGAGGCAGAGGAGGGGGCGGGGTCAGAGGCGGGGCGGGGGAGGGGGCAGGGGCGGGGTCAGGGTCAGGGTCAGGGGCGGGGTCCAGGGGCAGGGCAGGCTGCTGTCCCTCAGGTAGAGGGAAGGGGATTCGGGCAAATTCAGGTTCTCCCCTCCCCCCAGGGAGCCGACCCAGGAGAACCAAGAGTCTCAAATGGGTGAGGACCAGGGAGCCCCAGTGTGACCCCATGGAACCCAGTGTGACCCCATGGACCCCAGTGTGGCCCCATGGAACCCAGTGTGACCCCATGGAACCCAGTGTGACCCCATGGACCCCAGTGTGACCCCATGGAACCCAGTGTGACCCCATGGAACTCAGTGTGACCCCATGGACCCCAGTGTGACCCCATGGAACCCAGTGTGACCCCATGGACCCCAGTGTGACCCCATGGAACCCAGTGTGGCCCCATGGACCCCAGTGTGACCCCATGGACCCCAGTGTGACCCCATGGACCCCAGTGTGGCCCCATGGAACCCAGTGTGGCCCCATGGACCCCAGTGTGACCCCATGGAACCCAGTGTGACCCCATGGACCCCAGTGTGACCCCATGGACCCCAGTGTGACCCCATGGACCCCAGTGTGGCCCCATGAGGACCGGTGAGGGCTGGTCTGGTGTGGCCGTGGGGACGGTGAGGGCTGGTCCGGTGTGGCCGTGGGGACCGGTTGGGCTGGCCCGTCTGAGGGTGTCGGTGGCTCTGTGAGGCCCGCGGGCCGGGGGGCGGGCCGGGGCCGGGGCGGGGGCGGGGCGGGGGCAGTGGCAGCGGGTCCCCCGGGGGCTGAGGCGCCCACCTTGGGCCGGATGAGGCGGAGCAGGTCGCCCTGCAGCACCGGCTCCATCAGGAAGCTGTAGGAGTCCGCGGACTCGATGCCGATGCCGTAGGCGGCCACCACGCCCGGGTGCGCGCCCAGCGACACGCCCACGCAGAACTCGTACAGGAAGCCCCGCAGCGACGTGGAGGCCTTGGGCAGCTGCTTCAGGGCCAGGGGCGTGCCTGGGAGGGCGAGGGCGGGTGGGCTGGGCCAGGCTGCCTCCTGGAGCCAGCGGAGCCCCTTCCTTAGACCACCTCCACCCCCCACCCCCACCCCCTCCGGTCCGCCTCCCAGCAAGGCCCCCTCCCCACACCCCCGGGCAGTAACAACCCGACAGCATTGCCCTGGCCCGTGTGGTTCAGTGGGTAGAACCTTGGCCTGCGGGCTGAAGGATCCCGGATTCAATTCCGGTCAAGGGCACATGCCCGGGTTGCAGGCTCCATCCCCAGTAGGGGGTGTGCAGGAGGCAGCCGATCAATGATTTTCATCGATGTTTCTACCTCTCCCTCTCCCTTCCTCTCTGAAATCAACAAAAATATGCTTAAGCTCTAACCGGTGTGGCTCAGTAGATAGAGCGTCGGCCTGCGGACAGAAGGGTCCCAAGTTCGATTCTGGTCAAGGGCATGTATCTTGGTCGCGGGCACATCCCCAGTGGGGTGTGCAGGAGGCAGCTGATCGATGTCTCTCTCTCACCGATGTCTCTCTTCCTTCCTCTCTGTAAAAATCAATAATATATATAGTTTTAAATGCTTAAAAAAATACAGTAGCTTTCTGAGCGTTTCCGCTCTGCTCTCCTCAAGTCTGTAGACTTGGAGCCACCGAAGGGACTCCAGGAAAACTGAACCCAGAACCTTTGGGGCCCAGGGGAACCGGCTTCAGCAGCCCCCACCCCACCCCCCACCCCAGAAGCCTGGCATCAGATCCCACTAAGGAATCTCCAGGAGTCCCATCCCGCCTGGGATCGGCCCCCCAAAATTCGAGCTCCCCAGGCCACCTTCCTCTCTCTCCCGCTTTAGGGGCGCCACCTGCCAGGCCCACCGCCCACCGCCCACCGGAGCTGCCCCGGTGCAGCAGGTCCCGCCCTGCAGCCTCCTGCGCCCCAGCCCCGTCCATCTGGGCGCCCGCAGCCCCGAGAGCGCCCCCCGGATAGCGACACCTCCACCCCAGCCCGGCCTGGGCCAGGCGCCCCCGGCTCCGCAGTGACCGGCTCTGGGTCTGCCTTTCTCCTGCTCTGGGCCAGACTCTGTCTCTCCCCATTCCTGTGCTCACGGCCTCACCCCGGACAGGCAGAAAGCGGCTGCCTTGGGAGATAGCGTCCTGGGAGGGGTGAGAAAAGGGCATAGGGTGCTCCCCAGCCTAATCCGAGGACGATCAGACACAGACACACACACACAGAGGGGGGCCACGTGAGGGCATGGGGGGGCGGGCAGTCACAGGCCCAGGAGGGACAGCCCGGCTGACACCATGTCCCCGGACTCCCAGCCCCAGGACTGGGGAGAAGACAGGGTGTCCTGTCCCCAGGAAATAAGACACAGCGCCCTGGCCCCTGCGGCTCAGTGGATAGAACGCCGGCCTGCAGACTGAAGGGTCCTGGGTGTGGTTCCCGGTCAAGGGCACATGACCAGCATGTGGGTCAAGTCGCAGGGGAGGGGGTGGGGCTTGCCGGAGGCAGCGGATCAGTGATTCTCTTGCATCGTGAATGTTTCTATCCCTCTCTCCCTCTCCCACCCTGCCTGGGTCCCTGGCACCACCCAGATGGGCTGAGGCCCCGGGGGAACTCCGAGGGGGTGTCCCAGCTGACATGGCCTCTGAGCTCCATCCAGTGTCCTGCTCCGTGGGGAGGATGGGTGTGTTTGCGTGCGTGTATGTGTGTGTGTGTGTGTGTGTGTGTGTATGCACGTGTGTATATGCCTGTGCCGGTATGTGTGTGTGTGTGCCTGTGCTGGTGTGTGTGTGCCTGTGTGTGTGTGTGTGCGTGTGGGCAGAAAGACACCAGATTGCCGGGTGCCTGGCGCACAGCCCGGCCCAGAACCATCCCCACAGCGACCGATAAGCTGGCTGCCCGCTGGCCCCAGGGCACCTCTGCTCTCCGCACCCCGTTGTCCTGGCAACCACACCCTGCATGCTCACCGCGGCTTCCCTCAGCACACCGGCCTGGAGGGCACCGGAGCCTGTCCAGGTCTGCGGGCGCCCAGCAGCTGGCTCCCGGGCCGCCCCCACCTCCCCGCCTCTCCCCCACCCCCTTTCCCCCACCCCGCCCCGCCCCCGGCCCTACCTTTCTGCCGGTGGGTGACCAGCAGCACGCGGCCGAAGCGGCCCTCGCCCAGCGGCCGCACCTGCTGGTACAGCTCGTCCAGCTCGGCCCGCACCAGCGTCTGGGCGCTCAGCGCCATCATGTCCTCCAGGGCCAGCGCCGCCTCCTGGCCCTGCCGCAGCTCCTCCACCGTGAGGCCCCCCAGCTCCTCCGGGGCCTCCGCTCCGTCCGCCGGGGCCCCCGCCTCCGCCTGCTCCTCGTCCGACGCTCTCCCCGGCATGTCTGCGGCCAGAGCACAGGCTGACCCAGGCCGGCCGTCCGAGGGGGGAGGCTGGGGCCTGGGGGCCTGGGTCCGAGGGGGGAGGGGCTGGGGCCGGGCCGGGTCCGAGGGGGGAGGCTGGGGGCCTGGGCTCCTGGGTCTGAGGGAGGAGGGCTGGGGCCTGGGCTCCTGGGTCTGAGGGGGGAGGCTGGGGGCCTGGGCTCCTGGGTCTGAGGGAGGAGGCTGGGGGCTGGGCTCCTGGGTCTGAGGGAGGAGGGCTGGGGGCCTGGGCTCCTGGGTCTGAGGGAGGAGGCTGGGGGCTGGGCTCCTGGGTCTGAGGGAGGAGGCTGGGGGCCTGGGCTCCTGGGTCTGAGGGAGGAGGGCTGGGGCCTGGGCTCCTGGGTCTGAGGGAGGAGGGTTGGCCCTTTGGCCCTCCCCACCGTGACTCAGTCTCCCTCCTCAGTGAAGGCATTGAGGAGCGGGAAGCCGTAGCGAGTTGGGGCGAAACTAAGTCTAAGGTCACAGGTGTCCACCCCCAGCCGCCAGGGCCCACGGTGAAAGACGAACCAGATAACTCGAGACGCCCCCATCTTGTTTCCAAAGCAAACAGATTGGGCGCTGGCGGTGGGTGAGCAGCGTCGGCGCCTGAGAGCAAACAGGTGCTCCCGGCCCCTGGGGGCCGCGGCCGGGCTGCGAGCCCGGCGGGGGGACCAGGCCGAATGCGAGGGAGGACGTGGAGCAGCCCAGAGCCTGAGAGGGCTGGGGCCCCCTCCTACAGCCGCAACTCCTCCCTCAGACCCAGGCCCCCAGCCCCGCTACCCTCCTCCCTCAGACCCAGGAGCCCAGGCCCCCAGCCCTCCTCCCTCAGATCCAGGAGCCCAGGCCCCCAGCCCTCCTCCCTCAGACCCAGGAGCCCAGGCCCCCAGCCCTCCGCCCTCAGACCCAGGAGCCCAGGCCCCCAGCCCTCCTCCCTCAGACCCAGGAGCCCAGGCCCCTAGCCCTCCTCCCTCAGACCCAGGAGCCCAGGCCCCCAGCCTCCTCCCTCAGACCCAGGAGCCAGGCCCCCAGTCCCTCCTCCCTCAGACCCAGGAGCCCAGGCCCCCAGCCTCCTCCCTCAGACCCAGGAGCCCAGGCCCCCAGCCCTCCTCCCTCAGACCCAGGAGCTCAGGCCCCCAGTCCCTCCTCCCTCAGACCCAGGAGCTCAGGCCCCCAGCCCTCCTCCCTCAGACCCAGGAGCCCAGGCTCCCAGCCTCCTCCCTCAGACCCAGGAGCCCAGGCCCCCAGCCTCCTCCCTCAGACCCAGGAGCCCAGCCCTCCTCCCTCAGACCCAGGAGCCCAGGCCCCCGTCCCTCAGACCCTGCAGTCAGGGTTCCGGTCCCATCTCTACTGGAACCCATACATCTCACACGTCTTGGGACCCCAGACTCTGCCCTAACACCCAACCACTGCACAGCCCTAAGGTCCAGTCCGGCTCTCCGTGGGGACCCGGGACGCTGGCCACCTGCCCGGCCTCCCTCTCAGGTCCCACCCGCCTCAGGCCCTGTAACGCGTGCCCCCTGCTGACCTGGGCCCCGACTCCGGACCTCACCTTCTCCAAGGCTGGCCTGACCCTGGGGCTGCCCGCTGTGGTCAGTGTCCAGCACTTACAACCCAGGCCAGCGCAGGCCTGCCCAGGAGCGAGGCCACGCCCCCACCTAGCTCCTAAGCCCCGCCCACGCCCACGCCCCCTCAGCCCCACTAGGGATGGAGCGACATCGTGTGTTGACTCCCAGAACTGACTGTGGAGGCACAAATGTCCCACACGCAGGAGAACATTGAATCCTCCCTCAGACCAAGGGGTCCAGGCCCCCATCCCTTCTCCGTCAGACCCAGCAGCCCAGGCCCCCAGCCTTCCTCCCTCAGACCCTAGTCTCCAGCCCCTCCTCCTTCAGACCTGGAGTCCAGGCCCCCAGCCCCTCCTCCCTCAGACCCAGGAGCCCAGGCCCCCAGCCCCTCCTCCCTCAGACCCAGGAGCCCAGGCCCACAGCCCCTCCTCCCTCAGACCCTAGTCTCCAGCCCCTCCTCCTTCAGACCTGGAGTCCAGGCCCCCAGCCCCTCCTCCCTGGGACCCGGGATCGGGACCACCTGTAGAGGTGACGTCATCTCCCTGTGCGTCCCCTGCCGTGACCCCAGCTGTCCGTCCGCGCCCACTGGCCGGTCAGACACCAGCGCTGGTGGGGGTGCCCCAGGACAGGACCCCGGGGTCCCGGGGGAGAGGATGAGACAACGGATTCCAGCGCGATGCGGCGAGGGATGAGCTCAGACTTGGGCCCGAGGGGCAGCAGGTGGAGGACAACTGGGAGGCGGGCCGGGACCCGGGTCTCGGGCCCCCCGCCCTCCGGCGGACAGCGAGCGGACAGATGCAAACGCAGCTCTTTCAGAACAAACCTTTGTTCTGGAATAACGTTAGACTTTTTGGAACGGATGCAGAGATGGTGCTGAGCCCTCCGGGAGCTCCCCCTTCTGTCCCCATCCTCACGCCACCAGGGTCCCCGCCCCCTCCCCCTCACTCAGTATCTCCCAGCTCAGAAATCCCCGGACAAACACACGATCCTCCATGCCACCAGCGTCTCCCCCAGCAGCCCCTGCGGCCCAGGGGGCAGCCCAGGACACCCCATTGCTGTGCAGAGTGAACCCACACTTTTTAAATGTCTGTTTTTATTGATTTCAGGGAGGAAGGGAGAGGGAGAGAGAGAGAAACATCAATGAGGAGAGAGAATCATGGAGCAGCTGCCTCCTGCACGCCCCGCACTGCGGATCGAGCCTGCAACCCGGGCTGTGCCCTGACCGGGAATCGAACCCTGACCTCCTGGATCCTAGGTTGACGCTCAGCCACTCTTAAAATCCAGAAAGCATGGGAGACAGAGTCCTGGGAGGGAGCACAGTCCCTCTGCCTGACCGGGGCGGCCACTGGGACATGGCCCCCAGCGGAGGCAGGACTGGAGGGACCCTGGGCTCCTGGGTCTGAGGGAGGAGGGCTGGGGGCCTGGACCCCCGAGTCTGAGGGAGGAGGGCTGGGGGCCTGGGCTCCTGGGTCTGAGGGAGGAGGCTGAGGGCCTGGGCTCCTGGGTCTGAGGGAGGAGGAGGCTGGGGGCCTGGGCTCCTGGGTCTGAGGGAGGAGGGGCTGGAGCCTGGGCTCCTGGGTCTGAGGGAGGAGGGCTGAGGCCTGGTCTCCTGGGTCTGAGGGAGGAGGGCTGGGGGACTCCTGGGTCTGAGGGAGGAGGGGCTGGGGGCCTGGGCTCCTGGGTCTGAGGGAGGAGGCTGGGGGACTCCTGGGTCTGAGGGAGGAGGGGCTGGGGGCCTGGGCTCCTGGGTCTGAGGGAGTAGGCTGGGGGCTGGGCTCCTGGGTCTGAGGGAGGAGGGCTGGGGGCCTGGACTCCCAGGTCCTCATGTGCAGGGGAGTGGGGGCAATAGTGCAGCCATGCCCGGCCTGCAGAAGGGAGAGAGCCGATGGGCTGTGTCTGTCCTTCGGGAACAGCTGTCTGTCCATCCAGGTGGCCGCGGAGGCCGCGGGAGGGGCCGCTGGCTCCGGGCCCAGCCACCTGTCTCAGTCCCCTGGCCCGGGAGTTCCCCCATCTGTCCCCATCCTCTCGCCTCCCGGGTCCCCCTCCCTCTCCTCCTCCTCCTCCTCTGTCCACTCCTCCAAGCTGGAGCCTCCCTCCTGCTCCTCCTCCTCCTCCCCATCCTCCCCGGATATACTCCCCGAGCCCCCAGGCCCCCCTCTGTCCCCCTCCAGCCCCCAGTCGTCCCCCAGGAAGTCCAGGACAGCCAGCGGGGGGCTCCTGGCCTCGGGGTCCAGGTCCAGCAGCCCCCGGAGCAGGGCCAGAGCGGGGGGCGCAAACCGGTCCCAGGGGCGGGGCGGCCGGGGGGGCTGCGGCCGGGTGGTCAGCCAGCCGGCAAAGGCCTCGAACTGGGGGTCCGGGGCCAGGGCCACGCCCCAGGGGAAGGAGGCGGTGGCGGCGCAGAAGAGCAGCACCCCCAGGCCCCAGGCGTCCAGCGAGGGCCGCAGGGGCAGGGTGCCGGGGGGCAGCAGGAGGCAGAGCTCGGGCGGGGCGGAGGGCAGCGGCCCGGGGGGCGCGGGGGTGGGGCTGCCCTCCGGCCGGGTCAGGCCCAGGTCCCCGAGGGCCACGCGGCTGCAGGCGGCGTCGAACACCAGCACGTTGTCCGGCTTCACGTCGGCGTGCACCAGCCCGCGGCTGTGCAGGAAGTCCAGCGCCCCGGCCAGCTGCGCCATCACCCGCTTCACCAGCAGCTCCGGGAGGCCCTGGCGAGGGGAGGTCAAGGTCAGGGGGCCTTGGTTGTTCATCCTCCTTCTCCTCCTCCTCCTCCTCCTCCTCCTCCCCTCCTCCTCCCCTCCTCCTCCTCCTCCTCCTCCTCCCCTCCTCCTCTTCCTCCTCCTCCTCCTCTTCCTCCTCCTCCTCCCCTCCTCCTCTTCCTCCTCCTCCTCCTCTTCCTCCTCCTCCTCCTCCTCCTCCTCCTCCTCCTCCTCCTCCTCTTCCTCCTCCTCCTCCTCCTTCTTTAAATCCTCACCCGAGGATATTTTTTCCATTGATTTTTTTCCTTCCTTCCTTCCTTCCTTCCTTCCTTCCTTCCTTCCTTCCTTCCATCTGTCCATTCATTCATCCATTCATCCTACCATCCATCCATCCATCCATCCATCCTTCCTTTCACCTACCCTTCCATCCTTCCATCAATCCATCCTTCCTTCTACCCATCCATCCATCCATCCATCCATTTATGCTTCCTTCCATCTATCCATCCATCCATTCATCCACCCATCCTTCCTTCCACCTACCCTTTCATCCTCCTATCCATTCTTCCGTCTTCCTTCCATCCATCTTTCCACCCTTCCTTCCCTCCTTCCTACCTTCCTTCCTTCTGTTTATTCCCAACCCTATCTCAAACCTAAAGCCGATTCCCAAAAAGATGGTCCCACCGTAACCACCATACATACTCCAGTCCCCTTAGAAGCTCATGGGTTCAGTGGGACCTTGTCTCCTTCCCAGAGAAAACCCCCCTACAGCCGGTCTCCGACTCAATCTATACGCACGCCCTCTGCCTCACGTTCCCACTCCACCCACCCTCTTCTCCACACCCACTGCCAACCCACAAACAGCTCCGAACTCAGCCCACCCACGCCACACGTGCCCACACTCCCAACCTCAGTGCCCACCGGAATCCCAGCTCAGTCTCCATCCCACCACCTTCCTCAGTCCCACTCTGCCCTCAGCCCCAACCCCAACCAACTCCCTGCCCATCTTGGCTTGCGTTTGGATGCATCAGGGTTGGGATCTGACATGAAATTGCATTGAGCCACCGGTGTTGCTCAGTGGATAGAGCGTCGGCCTGCGGACTGAAAGGTCCCAGGTTCGATTCCGGTCAAGGGCATGTACCTTGGTTGCGGGCACATCCCCAGTGGGGGGTGTGCAGGGGGCGGCTGGTTGATGTTTCTCTCTCATCGATGTTTCTAGCTCTCTATCCCTCTCCCTTCCTCTCTGTAAAAAATCAATAAAAATATATTTTAAGAAAAAGAAAAGAAATTGCTCTGAGGATCGGGAATCGGGAGGCCGTTTGGGGGCTGAGGGTGGAGCTGAGATGGCCGCTGACTGGGGGCTCGGGGTTGGAGGGAGCCTTGGGGTTTGGGCGCAGGGGCGCCTGCGCGGACGCGGGGTCCCGGCCTTGGCCCCGCCTGCCTCACCCGCTCCTGCAGCATCCCGCTGAGGTCCCCGTGGGGCGCGTACTCCTGGGCGAAGGCGAAGTGCCGGGGGCTCTGCAGGGGTCCCGCCAGCGTCTGGAGCAGGCCCGGGTGCGAGGAGACGCAGCGGCCCACGCAGAACTCCCTCAGGAAGGTGGTCCTGGGCACCAGGTCCCGGCGGAGGAGCTTCAGAGCCACAGCGGGGCCTGCGGAGGGCGGAGAGGGCTAGGAGGGGACT
The DNA here is from genome assembly GCA_949987585.1 of Pipistrellus pygmaeus. Lineage (NCBI taxonomy): Eukaryota > Metazoa > Chordata > Mammalia > Chiroptera > Vespertilionidae > Pipistrellus > Pipistrellus pygmaeus. The sequence continues at coordinate 1,956,319 of OX465317.1, read as the reverse complement.
CAGGGCGCGCCGGCTGCCGGCTGTGTGACCTCAGGCGCGCTCCCTACCCTCTCTGGGCGGGCTCTGCTCCTCAAAGGGCCACAGAGTCCTTCACGTTCACAGAGCCCTGACCGAGAAGGGTCCCCATCGCCTCTCCCCGGGGTGGTCCCCGCCTCGGGAGCTTCTGGGAAACCTTACACTGGGGAGGGGACGGGATGGGGGTGGGGGTCCCAGAGTCTCTGCCTGCTCCGGGGTGGCCGAACTCACCCCCCTGGCGAGGCCGGGCGAGGAGCACTTTGCCGTAGGAGCCCGAGCCGAGCTTCCGGATGAGGCGGTACTGGGCACGCACGCTCCGCACCGGGGCCACCCTGGCGGCCGTCAGCTCCACCAGCCGCTGCAGGGCCGTGGCCGTGTCCTCCTGCGGGCGGGCGAGGGACACGGGGGGGGGGGGCGGGGTGAGCCCGGACCCACCCAGGGACAGCGGGAGAGGAGATTGGCGGCCAGCTCCGGGCCGAGGTGGGGGGTCAGGGGGTGGGGTCAGTGTCCCCAGAAAGGAGGATGAGTCACGGTGACTCACAAGCCTCGGGCCACCTGTTTTTGTGTCCTGGCAAGGTTAAGGGCGATTGTCTCAAGGACCCCACCCACTGCCGTCGGCGGGAGCCCCAGAAGCCTGCCTGCCTGCCTTCCTTCCTTCCTTCCTTCCTTCCTTCCTTCCTTCCACTGGGGCTGCGTCTTCACCCTCACAACATGCCCCCCCCCCTTCCATCCATCTTTCTCCACCTCTCTCTCTCTCTCTCTCTCTCTCTCTCTCTCTCTTCCATCCATCTTTCTCCACCTCTCTCTCTCTCTCTCTCTCTCTCTCTCTCTCTCTCTCTCTCTCTCTCCATCCTCTCTCCCTGTGCTCCCGTTCTTTGCTCCTGAGCGCCTGGCTCTGGGGCCTGGGTCTTGCTGTGTGTCCTTGGGTTTGTATTATTCGGAGTCTCTGATGCTTCCCTCTTTCCCTGGCTCTTCTGTTTCCTTCTCCGTCCCTCCTAGGCTGCCCCTCTCTGACTGCCTCTCTCTCTGCATCTGCCTCTCTCTGCCTCTGTCTCTGTCTGTCTGTCTCTCTCTGTCTCTCTTCCTCCCTTGTGTAACTCTCTCACCTCGGAGTCCCCATCCTCCTGGTCCTCGGGGTCCCTGACCTCCATCTTGGGGTTGCCTGGTGCCCGAAGGCCCTTGGGCTCCCCCTCGTCTAGGCTCCCCGACAGGCGACCGGCCCCCTCAAGCCCGCTGCGTCCCACCGTCCGCGGCCTAGGGGGAGAGAGACCGAGGCTCTGCCCGTCTCCCTCAGTGTCGGACCCATAGATTCCTCGGCCGCTGGCTGCCTCCCTCACCCCTCTCCCCTCTTTTAGCCTCCAGCGCCCGTGGGTCCCGCTCGGTTGACGTCTTTCACTCCTTCTCACCTCTTCCTCCCCTCCCTCACCTCCCTGCCTCTGTCCGGCGGCCCTGGTCCCGGCTCTCGGGTCTCAGGGGTAGGACTCCCTGTCCCGACTCTGCTGGTCCCTGGCCCCTCTCTCCCGTCCCCACGCTGTCTCCACTGCTGTCGCCACCATCTGTGACGGGGCTGCCCCCACTCGGCTCAGCCCTCCCTCCCCTTCTCTCTTCCTCTGGTTTCCCCTCAGGCCGGCTTCCCTGCGGCCTCCTCTCCCCAGAGCCTCTGGTCCCTCTCCTGCTGTCTGTCTTTGCTCCTCTCCTCCTGTCTGTCTTTGCTCCTCTCCTCCTGTCTGTCTTTGCTCCTCTCCTCCTGTCTGTCTTTGCTCCTCTCCTCCTGTCTTTGTTCCTGTCTGTCTGTCTCTCTCTCTCTCCGAGCCCTTTGTCCCTCCCTTTTCCTGGGCCCGGGACAGGGGTGTGTGTGACAGCTCAGAGACATCCTGTCCCCCCCCCTCACACCCCCCCTCACACCCCTCCCTCACCCCCTCCGACCTGCGGCCCCCCTCCCTCCCCCCCTTCCAAACTTAGACCGGCCTGGAGTCTGGGCTCCAGTCCCAGGACAGAGGGGACAAAACATATTGTGAACCCCCGGAGGCCAGGCCTGAAGGCCGAGGGGGACCGGGAGGTAAACGCTCCACAGGCCCAAGGCAGGGCTCACAGCATGAGGGCTTCCCTGTGCCGGGTAGGGCCGGCTCCAGAGCCAGAGACATTCTAACAGCCAGCTTCCTGCCTCCTCCCTCAGAACCAGGAGTCCAGGCCCCCAGCCCCTCCTCCCTAAGACCAGGAGTCCAGACCCTCATCCCTCCTCCTCAGACCCAGGAGCCCAGGCCCCCAGCCTCCTCCCTCAGACCCAGGAGCCCAGGCCCCCAACCTCCTCCCTCAGACCCAGGAGTCCAGGCCCCCAGCCCTCCTCCCTCAGACCCAGGAGCCCAGGCCCCCAGCCTCCTCCCTCAGACCCAGGAGTCCAGGCCCCCAACCCTCCTCCCTCAGACCCAGGAGCCCAGGCCCCCAGCCTCCTCCCTCAGACCCAGGAGTCCAGGCCCCCAACCCTCCTCCCTCAGACCCAGGAGCCCAGGCCCCCAGCCTCCTCCCTCAGACCCAGAGCCCAGGCCCCCAACCTCTCCTCCCTCAGACCCAGGAGCCCAGGCCCCCAGCCTCCTCCCTCAGACCCAGGAGCCCAGGCCCCCAGCCTCCTCCCTCAGACCCAGGAGTCCAGGCCCCCAACCCTCCTCCCTCAGACCCAGGAGCCCAGGCCCCCAGCCTCCTCCCTCAGACCCAGGAGTCCAGGCCCCCAACCCTCCTCCCTCAGACCCAGGAGCCCAGGCCCCCAGCCTCCTCCCTCAGACCCAGAGCCCAGGCCCCCAACCTCTCCTCCCTCAGACCCAGGAGCCCAGGCCCCTAGCCTCCTCCCTCCTCCCAGGAGCCTAGGCCCCCATCCTCCTCCCTCAGACCCAGGATCCCAGGCCCCTCCTCCCTCCTCCCTCAGACCCAGGCCCCCAGCCCTCCTCCCTCCTCCCAGGAGCCCAGGCCCATTGATGGGTGGCGAAAGGCCTTGTCCCCTGCCCTCAGCACTGCTCTGAGCTGGGCTGGGGGTGGGGGCGTGGCCTCACAGGCTCCTCCAGCCGCGGGTAAAAGCGGGGATCCGGCCCCATGGGCAGAGCAGGAAACTGAGGTTCCGAGGCCCAGATGGCCTGCCCGGGCCGGCGGGCGGGCAGAGGTGTGAGTGGGCGGCCGGCCAGGCTGCCCCAGCCGCCGGCATCGGCTTTCAGCTACTACAGCTGCTATTAATAAAGGCGGCCCGGCCCGGCCCGCCTGGAAGGGTCCCCGGAAACTGGCGTGGTGTTGCCCCGGGGGGGGGGGGGGGGGGAGGGGGGGGAGCAAAGGGGGGAGGAGCTCCTGTGCTCTTTGACCTTTTGGAGGTTTGACTGTGCAAAGCTGCCAACATGCAGAAAAGTCAAAAGGGCCACCGCGGACACCCTCCGGCCAAACCGGACTTGGTCAGCGAGAATTTAGCGCCAACCTCGCTTTATCTGGTGTCTGAGGTCTGGGGGGTGGAGTGGGGGTGGGGGTGAGGCCCAGGATGAAGTATTTTGAAGCCAACGACAGCCTGTGGGAAAGATTGGGGGCGGAAAGCACATGCTGCCTGATGTTTGCTTTAAAATACCCCAGCGGGCCCTGGCCGGTGTGGCTCAGTGGATAGAGCGCCAGCCTGCGGACTGAAGGGTCCCGGGTTCGATTCCGGTCAAGGGCATGTACCTTGGTTGCGGGCACATCCCCGGTGGGGGGTGTGCAAGAGGCAGCTGGTCGATGATGTTTCTAGCTCTCTCTCCCTCTCCCTTCCTCTCTGTAAAAAATCAATAAAATATATTAAAAAAATAAAATAAAATACCCCAGTGGGCCCTGGCCGGTGTGGCTCAGTGGATAGAGCGTCGGCCTGCAGATGGAAGGGTCCCGGGTCCAATTCCGGTCCGGGGCACAGGCCCGGGAAGGAAAGAAAGAAAAGCCCAAAGGGATTGCCCGGCCGGCCTGGCCCAGGGGTTGAGCATCAACCTAGGAACCAGGAGGTCAGGGTTAGATTCCAGGCCGGAGCACAGGCCCAGGCTGCAGACACACCCCCAGTGTGGGGCCTGCAGGAGGCAGCCGATCCATGATTCTCTCTCCTCACTGCTGTTTCTCTCTCTCTCCCCCTTCCTCCCCCTCCCTTCTACTCCCTCTAAAGATAAACAATGAAATAATGTGTTGATGTCGATTGCATGCCCAGGCTCTCTCTCTCTATTTTTTTAATTCATTCAGGACCTTCTAGGTCCTCCCTGCAAAGAGCTGAGGGAGGGTTTCCACTTTGGAGGGGAGGGGGTCAGGCTGCGGGGCTGGGAGTGCGGGTGCAGAGCTGGGGGTCAGGCTGCGGGGCTGGGGGTCAGGCTGCAGAGCTGGGGTCAGGCTGTGGGGCTGGGGGTCAGGCTGCAGAGCTGGGGTCAGGCTGCGGGGCTGGGGGTCAGGCTGCGGGGCTGGAGGTGCAGGCTGGGGGGCTGGGGGTCAGGCTGCGGGGCTGGGGGTCAGGCTGGGGGGCTGGGGGTCAGGCTGCGGGGCTGGAGGTGCAGGCTGCAGAGCTGGGGGTCAGGCTGCAGAGCTGGGGGTGCAGGGTGCAGAGCTGGGGGTCAGGCTGCGGGCTGGAGGTCAGGCTGCGGGGCTGGGGGTCAGGCTGGGGGGCTGGGGGTCAGGCTGGGGGGCTGGGGGTCAGTCTGGGGGGCTGGGGGTCAGGCTGCGGGGCTGGGGGTGCGGGGTGCAGAGCTGGGGGTCAGGCTGCGGGGCTGGGGGTGCGGGGTGCAGAGCTGGGGGTCAGGCTGCGGGGCTGGGGGTCAGGCTGCGGGGCTGGGCGTCAGGCTGCGGGGCTGGGGGTGCGGGGTGCAGAGCTGGGGTCAGGCTGCGGAGGGGGAGAGAGAGAAGCCGCCTGCTCAGCGCCCAGCGCGCCCAGCGGAGGCTCCCGCTGATCCCGGAGCTTTGCACGTCCCCATTTAGAACGGCCGCCCCGGCGGGGTCACCCGGAGTGACCTGCGGAGGCGGAGTGACCTGCGGGGGCGGGGGGGGGGGGAGGGTGCAGTCGGCCCAGCGTGGACACACCTCTCACTACAGCTGGCCCCCTGCCTTCCGCCTCGCCTCCCGCCTGTGTCTCCGCCAGCCCCGGCGCCTCCTGTGACCCGGCCGAGTGAGCGCCCCCCAGTGTCCCGCTGCCCCGGACCTCAGCCTCCTCCTCTTGAGCTGGGTGTGTGTGTGTGTGTGTGTGTGTGTGGGGGGGTCATAGCAGCCCCTACCCAGAGCTGCTTGTTAAAGGAACATGAGCATTTTAAAAAATATATTATATTTTTTATTGATTTTTTTTTATTTTTTTAACTGGGGATATGCCCGCAACCAAGGTACATGCCCTTGACTGGAATCGAACCCGGGACCCTTGAGTCTGCAGGCCGACGCTCTATCCACTGAGCCAAAAACGGTTAGGGCCAAAGAAGCATTTAAAAAAATATATATTTTATTGATTTTTTACAGAGAGGAAGGGAGAGGGAGAGAGAAACATCGATGAGGAGAGAGAACCATGGATCGGCTGCCTCCTGCACGCCCCACACTGGGGATGGAGCCTACAACCCGAGCCTGTGCCCTTGACCGGAATCGAACCCGGGACCCTTCAGACTGCAGGCCGACGTTCTATCCACTGAGCCACACCAGCCAGGGCGCACCTTCTTTTTCTCCAACATCCTGCTCTTCCCGGCAGCGCCTGCAAAGCCTGTCCCGGCTCCTGCTGATGTGTGCTGAGCGGACACTGCCTCGGGGTGCTGGCCTGCCCCCCCCCCGGAATTCCTGGTCCCCGTGCCCACCCCAGCTCTCCGAGGGGCTCCCTCTGGCCTGGGCCTCGTGCTTTTCCCGTGTGAGTTCCCGGGTCCGCCCGAGGGTGGGCGGGAGGCGAGAGGCTGGGCCTCTGAGCAGGCAGCCGCCGGCCGGCCGGGCCCGCGCTCCAGCCCTGGCCACCGGGCAGCCCTAATTGAGACGTGAGCACCGAGCAGGCCGGGGATTTTGACAACTTAGCGCGAAAACAGGAAGGTCAGCCGCCGCCCAGAGGGATGGCACGTTAACCCCACAGGACGCCCTGGTCCGGGCACAGGGAGCTCCATCGCCGCGGGTTCCCTGCCCGCTAGCCCCCGGGCGTGGAGGGGCAGCCCCCACAGCCGCCATCACAGCACCGGGGGCACTCCTCGGCTTTTACTCATTTGAAAAAATATATATTTTATTGATTGTTTACAGAGAGGAAGGGAGAGGGATAGAACGTTAGAAACATCGATGAGAGAGAATCATCCATCAGCTGCCTCCTCCACACCTCCCACAGGGGATGTGCCCGCAACCAAGGTCCATGCCCTTGACCGGGATCGAACCCGGGACCCTTCAGTCCGCAGGCCGACACCGTATCCACTGAGCCACACTGGTTTCGGCAAGGGGACTCACGGGCTTTTAAAAAGATATTTTTATTGATTTCAGAAAGGAAGGGAGAGGGAGAAACATCACTGGTGTCCAGCCAGTGGTTGAGCATCGACCCATGAGCCAAGAGGTCACCAGTTCGATTCCCGGTCAGGGCACAGACCTGGGTTGCCGGCTTGATCCCCGGTGGGGAGTGTGCGGGAGGCAGCCGATCCATGATTCTCTCTCATCATCGATGTTTCTATCTCTCTCTCCCTCTCCCTTCCTCTCTGAAATCAATATAAATATACATATATTTTTTAAAAAGATACATCAATGATAAAAGAGAATCACGGATCAGCTGCCTCTGCATGCCCCACACTGCGGATGGAGCCCGCAACCTGGACTTGTGCCCTGACCAGGAATCCAGCCGTGATCTCCTGGTTCATAGGTCGACACTCAACCACTGAGCCACACACACGGCCCCGTCCAGGAGGAAGGGGCCAGGACCCTGCCGTCCCCACCGACCCCTGACCAAGTGCCCCGCGGCAGGCTGGGGAGACCCAGGAGTTGTCCTTTGTAGGTGGTTTGTGCTTTTCTTTCTTTTTAAAAAAATATATATATTTCATTGGTTTTTCACAGAGAGGAAGGGAGAGGGATAGAGAGTTAGAAACATAGACCGGCTGCCTCCTGCACGCCCCACACTGGGGACGGAGCCCCCAACCTGGGCCTGTGCCCTGACCGGGAATCCAGCCCTGACCTCCGGGTTCCCAGGTCGATGCCGGCCACGGAGGCTGGGCCAAGGCCTCCTTCTAACGGATGCTGTTCCTCCTCCTCCGGAGCCTCCCAGGACGGAGTCCGCGCTCCCTGGCCCGGCCTGGAGCCCACGCTGAGCTGGCCCCCGCCTCCCCGCCCGTCTCCCCGCCTCCCCATCTCCCGCCACCCAGGCCACCCCGCCACCCGGGGGCCTCCCAGCGGGCACCCCGCGCCGCCCGCCCCCGGGAAAGCGGGCGCAGCAGGAGGCGGGTGGGCGGCGGGAAGTGGGAGCCCGGCGGCCTCTGAACCCGCCCACTGAGGGCAGCGACGGCCGCTCCTGACTCCGTGTCCCTCCGCGCTAATCCCGCGGCCCTATTCTTAGCTCCGTGTCACAGCGGGAAGGGACACCGGGAGATCCAGTCTCACCTGCCCCCATGCGGGGCGCCGGCAGGGGGGACCTAACCCCCCCGGGGTGGCCCCCGCCTCGCCCCCCGATGTGTGCAGGTGCACGCAGGTGTGTGCAGCTGTATGCAATTGTGTGCATATGCATAAGTATGCAGGCACGTCCATGTATGTGCATGTGCGTGCATACATGCACGGGCATGTGTGTGCGGGTGTGTGCACGCATGTGCATGCATGTACGGGTGAGTGCGGGTGAGTGCATATATGCACGGGCATGTGCAGGTGTGTGCGGGTGTGTTTATGTGTATATATGCATGTGCAGGTGTGAGAAGGTGTGTGCAGGTGCGTGTGCAGGTACGTGCAGGTGCATGCAGGTGTGTGCAGGCGTGTGCAGGCGTGTGCAGGCGTGTGAAGGTGTGTGCAGGCGTGTACAGGCCAGGAGCCAGGACCCACACGACCAGGTTGCTGGGGCTCTGGTTTCCGTTCCCACTCAGCACCCCATTCCTGGGCCTGAGCCCCAGGGGAGCCGGGAAGGGGCTGGGACCGGAGCTCCCTGCTCTAACGGGGGACAAAGTGGGGCCCGGAGGCCGCCCTGGGAAGCCCCGAAGGGACAGAGGCCGCAGGGAAGAGGCCAGTTATGGTGGGGGTGTGTGTGTGTGTGTGTCACATGACAGGGGACCTTAGCGCACTAACCAGTGTGGCTCAGTGGGTAGAGCATTGGCCCGCAGGCTGAAGGGTCCTGGATCCATACTGGTGGCCACGCTAGCCTGGTGTCCATGCCACGTGCCCACCTCAGCGCCGCCCAGCGGGTTCCAGGGCCCTGGAGCCCCACCTGTCCCCCGCCCCCAGGCCTGGCGCCTCCACCGCAGCAGCTGGGGACCGCACCCCGTGAGCTCACGGCTCCTGTGAGTCAGGAGCCCAGGCGGGAGGACGGGGGTCCCCCCGGGATAAACTGCGAGGCTCCGGTTCTCCCTCGCGGCTGCCGCCCGGATCCGGTGACCGCTCCGCTTTCAGAGGCGCCTGCCTTTCTCGCCCTGTGGTGCCCCCATTCCCCTCCCCAGCCCCGGTGCCCCCATTCCCCTCCCCAGCCCCGGTGCCCCCATTCCCCTCCCCAGCCCCGGTGCCCCCATTCCCCTCCCCAGCCCCGGTGCCCCCCCCATTCCCCTCCCCAGCCCCGGTGCCCCCCCCATTCCCCTCCCCAGCCCCGGTGCCCCCATTCCCCTCCCCAGCCCCGGTGCCCCCCCCCATTCCCCTCCCCAGCCCCGGTGCCCCCCCCATTCCCCTCCCCAGCCCCGGTGCCCCCCCCCATTCTCCTCCCCAGCCCCGGTGCCCCCCCCCATTCCCCTCCCCAGCCCCGGTGCCCCCCCCATTCCCTTCCCCAGCCCCGGAACTCCATTCCCCCCCCAGCCCCGGTGCCCCCCGAGCCCCCCTCCCCAGCCCCGGTGCCCCCCAAACCCCCGTTTCTAGCCCGGACTCCCAACTTCCCTCTTTATGGCTCTACCACTGGCCCCATCCACCCGCCCCCCATCCCTGCTCCAGTCCAGAGGGCTGGTGAGGAGCGGGCACAGGGCGGCCGGGGCTGGAGGAGGGCAGGGAGGGCAGCTGAGCCCGGGGGCTGGCTGAGGGCACAGGATTCCTGGAGCTCGGGCGTGCCAGGCGCGGGGCTGGGCGTGGCCAGATAAGGAGGCCCGGGACTTGGCCTCCGAGGCTGAATCCCAGCCTCCCTCCCAGGAGGCCGGGGGAGGGGGCTGGCGCTGAGGGCTCGGCGGGGGATGTCCATCCGTGGGCAGGTGGCTGCCCCGGGGGCCTCAGAGCCCCCGCAAGTGGAGGCTGGACACCCGGCCGGCGTGGCTCAGGGGTTGAGCGTGCACCTAGGAACCAGGAGGTCAGGGTTCGCTGCCTGGTCAAGGGCACATGCCTGGGTTACAAGCTCCATCGCCAGGGTGGGGCGTACAGGAGGCAGCCGATGCGTGGTTCGCTCTCACCATAGATGTTTCTCTCTCTCTCCCTCTCCCTTCCTCTCTGAAATCAATGAAAAGTACTTTTAAAATGTGTTTTGTGCCTTAGCTGGCTTGGCTCAGCGGATAGAGCGTCGGCCTGCGGACTGAAGGGTCCCGGGTTCGATTCCGGTCAAGGGCATGTACCTTGGTTGCGGGCGCATCCCCAGTAGGGGGTGTGCAAGAGGCAGCTGATCAGTGATTCTCTCTCATCGGTGTTTCTGGCTCTCTATCCTTCTCCCTTCCTCTCTGTAAAAAATCAATAAAAAATAATTATATATATATATATATATATATATATATATATATATATAGAGAGAGAGAGAGAGAGAGAGAGAGAGAGAGAGAGAGAGAGAGACAAGAATAGCAATACCCTCCTCCCAGGGTATTCTGCTCTCTTCGCGAAGTAACTCATTCCTTCATTATTCATTTATTATTATTTCTTTAATCCTCACCTGAGGACATTTTCCCATTGATTTCCAGAGAGAGTGGGACGGAGAGGGAGAGACAGAGAAACATCCATTTCAGAGGAACACATGCATGGGTTGCCTCCTGCACGCACCCCAACCAGGGCCGGGAGGGGGGAGGAGCCTACAACCGAGGTCCACGCCCTTGAGCGGAACCCAACCCAGGACCCTTGGGTCCGAGGGCCGACGCTCTAGCCACTGAGCCACACCGGCCTGGCCCAAAGCAACTCGTTGAATCCGAGAGGCTCAGTGGATGGCGGTGGCCACAGGACAAGGGGCTCTGAGCCGGAGCCTCAGTTTGCCCATCCTGTGAATGGGGCCACGGAACACCCTCCCTCAGCGGCTGCTCTGCTTGGGATTGTGTGATGGGTGGCTGGCCTGTGGGTGCGCTCACTGGGCATGTGGCCCTAGGGAGCCGCTGAGGGGTCTGGGGGGAGGCGGCTGTGAGGTCAGGAAAGCACCCCCACCCCCCCTTCCCAGGAGGAGCTCCCGCTTCCTGTGGGACCCAGCGTGGGGGGACTCCTGGTTTCTCTGCGCCCGGATTTCACTGAGTCCCGTCTCCTCTGCTGGTCCGGCAGCTGCCGGAGTGGGGGGCGGGTGCCCAGCTGGTCTTCCCGCCCCTGCCCAGCCTCAGCCCGGGTGTGTGTGTGTGTGTGTGTGTGCGCCCAGCCTCAGCCCGGGTGTGTGTGTGTGTGTGTGTGTGTGTGCACGCCCAGCCTCAGCCCGGGTGTGTGTGTGTGTGTGTGTGTGTGCACGCCCAGCCTCAGCCCGGGTGTGTGTGTGTGTGTGTGTGTGTGCACGCCCAGCCTCAGCCCGGGTGTGTGTGTGTGTGTGTGTGTGTGCACGCCCAGCCTCAGCCCGGGTGTGTGTGTGTGTGTGTGTGTGTGTGCGTGTTCGCGCCCAGCCTCAGCCCGGGTGTGTGTGTGTGTGTGTGTGTGTGCGCCCAGCCTCAGCCCGGGTGTGTGTGTGTGTGTGTGTGTGTGTGCGCCCAGCCTCAGCCCGGGTGGGTGTGTGTGTGCGCCCAGCCTCAGCCCGGGTGTGTGTGTGTGTGTGTGTGTGTGTGTGCGCCCAGCCTCAGCCCGGGTGTGTGTGTGTGTGTGTGTGTGTGTGCACGCCCAGCCTCAGCCCGGGTGTGTGTGTGTGTGTGTGTGTGTGCACGCCCAGCCTCAGCCCGGGTGTGTGTGTGTGTGTGTGTGTGTGAGCCCAGCCTCAGCCCGGGTGTGTGTGTGTGTGTGTGTGTGTGCGCCCAGCCTCAGCCCGGGTGGGTGTGTGTGTGTGTGTGTGTGTGAGCCCAGCCTCAGCCCGGGTGTGTGTGTGTGTGTGAGCCCAGCCTCAGCCCGGGTGGGTGTGTGTGTGTGTGTGTGTGTGTGCGCCCAGCCTCAGCCCGGGTGTGTGTGTGTGTGTGTGTGTGCGCCCAGCCTCAGCCCGGGTGTGTGTGTGTGTGTGTGTGTGTGTGTGACAGGCCCGTGCTGAGAGCTCCCTGTGTGCAGGCCCTGCGCCCACAGCTCAGGGGGACTGAGTGGCTCGGGTGAGCCCCCCCCCCTCCGCCACCTCCCCCTCCCCCTCCCTGCTCCCCCGCCCGCTGTCCCCGGGCCGCCTCCCTCCGGAGCCTGGACAGGGCTGCCAGCGCTGCCGCCCGCCTGACGCTGACAACGGGGGAGCTGGCCGGGCGGGGGAGGCAGGGTCTGTGCAGAGGCATGTGGGGGGGGGGGGTTCGGGAAGACTGGACACAGCCCTCTGCACTCTGTCCCGGGGCCGGAAAACTGTCTCTCTCTCACATACACACACACACACAACACAGTCTCACACACACACACACACACACCATACACATGCACACAACACACAATCACATACACACGACACACACATACACAAATATACAGATACACACACAGATATACACTCCACACACACATACCACACACCACACACACACACACCACAGTCACACACACACACACACCATACACACAACACACACATACACAGTCACACACATACACAATCACACACACCACACAATCACACACACACCACACACACAACACAGTCACACATACAGACACCATACACACACACCCCACACACACATACACAGTCACACACATACACAGTCACACACACACCACACACACACACAAATACACAGACACTCACACAGATACACACACAGACACACTCTCCACACACACACCATCCACACACACACACTGCCGGCCATTGTGGCTCAGGGGTTGAGCGCAGACCCAGGAACCGGGAGGTCAGGAGGTCACAGGTGGGTTCCCGGTCAGGGCACCTGCCTGGGTTGCAGGCTCCATCCCCCCAGCAGGGGGCGAGCAGGAGGCAGCCCATCGAGGATGCTTCTCTTTCATCAATGTTTCTATCCCTCCCCTTCTGCTCTCTCTAAAAATCAATCAAAGCATTGCCGAGACCGGTTTGGCTCAATGGATAGAGCGTCGGCTTGGGGACTGAAGGGTCCCGGGTTCGATTCCAGTCAAGGGCATGTACCTTGGTTGCGGGCATATTCCCAGTAGGGGATGTACAAGAGGCAGCTGATCGATGACTCTCTCTCATCTCTCTCCCTTCCTCTCTGTACAAAATCAATAAAATATATTTAAAAATAAAATACAATCACATGGGATAGATTAAAAAATAAAAAAATAAAAACAAAAATCAGTCAAAGCATTAAATAAAAATAAAATAAAACAGCCCAAATATAAGCACTCGGAGGATTTGTAGAAAATGACCGTCTCCACCCCAGTCCCCTGTTTTCTCTAACATACAGAGCCCACCCCCTCCCGGCCTTCACCCGGGCTGCCCCCCCACCCCCCCACCCCGTACCCCACATTCAGGTCAGAAGCTGACCCCAGCAAGCCCTCCCCCGCCCACCAGCTCTCACTTGTCCGCCCAGCCCTGCGGGGTCCTGGGAGCCTTGGCGGTGCCCGAGGCCGGACTGCCCATCGGTGGCCATCGCAGGCAGCTTGTCCTGGATGACGGAACGTTCTGGATCTGGGCTGTCCGTCCGCGTGGCCCCGGCCACAGGGGACTCCTGGCACTTGCAGTAATGTGGCTGGGACCTTTCGTCTTACTCTGTTTTATCTTAAATGTGTCACCCCGCTACGGTCATTTTCTACAAAAAGCCACCTGTGGCTCCTGGCTACCCCGTCCTGGACAGAGGTCCGGGCTCTGGCTCCACCCTGGCCGGTAGCTCGGGTGGTCAGAGCATCATCTTTTTAAAAATATATTTTATTGATTTTTTTCACAGAGAAGAATAAAGAGGTAGAAACATCAATCAGCTGCCTCCTGCATGCCCCCTATGGGGATCTAGCCCTCAACCTGGGCATGTGTCCTTGACCAGAATGGAACCCAGGACCCTTCAGTCCACAGGCCGACGCTCTATCCACTGAGCCAAACCAGTTCTGGCCATCATCTTTTTTTTTTTTTTTTTAATATATATATTTTTATTGGTTTCAGAGTTGAAGGGAGAGGAAGAGGGAGAGATAGAAACATTAATGATGAGAGAGAGCCATTGATCAGCTGCTTCCTGCACGCCCCCTACTGGGGATCGAGCCTGAAACCCGGGCATGTGCCCTTGACCGGAATCGAACCTGGGACCCTTCAGTCTGCAGGCTGATGCTCTATCCACTGAGCCACACCCGCTAGGGCTAGAGCATCATCTTGATATACCAAGGTTGCAGGTTCGATTCCCCAATCAGGGCACAGACAAGAGTCAATCAACTAATGCGTGAATGAATGCATCAGTACGTGGAATAATGGGACATCTCTCTCTCTCAATCAATCAATAAAAGCTTTTAAAAATTAGAATTCCAGCCCTAGAATTCCAGCCCTGGCCAGTGTGTCGGTTGGCTGAAAGGGTGCCAGTTCAGTTTCTGCTCAGGGCGCACGCCCAGACCTCCAGCTCGATCCCCAGGCAGGATGCACGTGGGAGGCAGCCAATGGATGCTTCTCTCAATCAATAAGAACATATTTTTAAAGTATTCTTTAAAACAATTCCAGCTCCTCGGAGAGGGTGGCGGCTTCATCTGGGATCCTCAGAGCCCAGCACAGGGCCGGGTTTGCTGCCTGGGAGCGATGGTAACCGCCTTCTCCCACTCCTGCGTCTCCGGCGTCTCCTTCCGCCAAACGCTGCACCCTTCCCCGCGGGGAACCCACGTCCACAGACCGCGGGGCCGGACCCTGGCTCCCCCAGACCCTCCCCCACCGCGCCCCTCTCCCGCCCACCCCACCCCACAGACAGCCTCACTCCTTCACGAACTCACATTTATTCACAGACAGACAGAGGGACAGGGCGGACCTTAGCTCACTGGGGACCCCCGAGGCCTGGCTGTGTCCAGTGTGTACAAACGGGGCGACGGGTGGGTGGGAGGGTGGGGGGTCCCCCAGTCTCCATCCTTCTGGCCCAGGTCCTGCCCCTCCTTTTCCAAGGGGCCCCGCCTCCCACGTGAGCTGGGGGGGCAGTTCCCGAGGGGCCTGGGGGCGGCGGGGAAGGGCGAGGGAGGGGCGCGCGGCCCCTCCTTAGTGTCAGGGCTGGGAGGGGCGGTGGGCACGTGGATGGACCCCCCTCCTTCCACTTCTCTCCTCCCTATTGCAAACCACGGGGCGGGGACGGGGGAGAGGGGCAGCCGGAGGGGCGAGGGTCAGGAGGCCAGGCCGCCCAAGCCCCCGCGCAGGAGCGCCTTGCTGTCCGTCTCGTCCTCCTCCATCTCCTCGAAGGCCGAGTGGTCCTGGCTATCGAAGCAGGAGGCGCTGAGGAAGACGGGGGGCGCCGGCGGGGAGCGGGGCGGGCTCCCCGGGGAGGGCGGCTCCTCCTTGATGCGGGCGAGGGGCAGGGGCAGGCCCTCCTCGCCGCCGGGCCCCGAGGGCGCGGGCGGGGACGGCGGGGCCTGGGCCTGCAGCGCCTGCAGCGCGGCCGCGCGCTCCAGCTCGGCGCGGTGGCAGCGCTGGTGGCGCAGGAGGCTGTAGGCGCGCGAGAAGCGGCGCGGGCAGTGCGGGCAGGGGTGCGGGGCCGGGCCGCCCGCGTGCACCTGCGCGTGGCGCGCCAGGTCGGCCAGGCGCTTGAACTCGCGCTGGCAGCGCACGCACTGGAAGGGGCGCGCCCCGGAGTGGGTGACCCCGTGCTGCCGCAGGTGCGCGCGGCGCCGGAAGCCCTTGCCGCACTCCGGACACCAGAAGCGGGGCTCTCCGGCGGCGGCGGCGGGAGGCCGGGTTCCCGGGGCCGCGTCGCCACCGTTCTGCCCACCGCCGCCTTCTCCCGCCCCCTCGGGGCCGGCCTGGCCCTCGCCGCCGCCGCCGCCGCCGTCGGGCCCCTTCCCCGAGGTCCGTGCGCCCGCCGCGCGGTCATCCCTGCGCGGGGGCAGCGGGGCGAGCAGGCTGAGCGCGCCGTGCACGCGGCGGTGCTGGCGGAGGTAGGAGGCCAGGCGGAAGGCCAGGCCGCAGTCCGGGCACACGAAGGGGCGGTCGGTGGAGTGCACCAGGCGGTGGCGGGACAGCGACCAGGGCCTGGCGAAGGCCTTGAGGCAGACGGGGCACTGGTGGCGCTTGGGGCGCGGCGGCGGGCCCCCCGTGCCCTCGCCCTCCTGCTCGCCCTCGGGGCGCAGGCACGGGTGCGCCTTCAGCTCGCCCTTCGTGGCGAAGGCCTCGCGGCAGCGCAGGCACAGCAGTGTCCAGTCCGCCTGCAGCAGCACCTGCTTCTCCTCCTGCCGCCCAGCCGCCCGCGCCAGCTCGGCCCGCAGCTCGGCCGCCGCCCCGGCCTCCGCGGCCTCCGCCTCCGCCGCCCCCGACGCCCGGGCATCGGCGCGCGCGGGGGGCGCGGGGGGCGCGTCCGGCTCCCCTGCGGCCCACGTGTCCGGCCACGCGGCCTCCTCCTGCTCCTCCTCTTCCTCCTCCTGCTGCTCCTGCTCCTCCGGGGCGGCCCTGGGGCCGGCGGGGCCGGGCGGCTCAGTGGCGGCCGCAGCGCCGTCGCCGTCGGCGGGGTCCTGCGGGTCCAGCCCCGCCTCGCCGCCCGCGTGCTCCTGGGCCAGGTGGCGCCGCAGCTGCGCGGGCTCCGGAAAGGTGCGGGGGCAGGCGGCGCAGCGCAGCGGCGGCTGCGGGCCGTGGCCGCGCAGGTGGCGGGCGAGGTGCGCGGGCCGGCGGAAGGCCTTGGGGCACAGCGGGCAGGCGTGCGGCCGCAGCCCCGAGTGGCTCAGCCAGTGGCGGGAGAGGTAGTAGGGGAAGCGGAAGAGGCGGCCGCACGTGGGGCAGGGCAGGGGCGCGCGGGGGGCGCCGGCGGTCCCCCGGGCCCCCCGGCCTCGGCCCCGGCCCCGGCCCCGGCCACCGCGACCCCGGCCCCGGCCCCCCCGGCCGCGGTGAGGCGGGCTGCCCTGGGCGGGTGGCGGGGGCTGCGGATCCATGCCTGCGGGAGAGAGGAGAGATGGGGAGATGAGGGAGGATTTAGCGGGGGGACAGAGGGGGAAGGCGTGAGGAAGAAGTAGGGGCGCTGATGGAAGTGAAGGGGGCAGGTATTCAGCCCGAGAGAGGAGGAGAGAGCAACAGAGACAAGAGGCAGAGACAGAGACAGAGAAGTGGAGATAGAGAGACAGGGCAGGGGAAATGGGGGGACAGGATGGGGGCCCCCGGAGATCAGGACACCCCACAGGGACAGAGATGAAGAGAAAACAAAGAGGTTTAAACAGATAGAGAGCAAACAGGCCAGAACCATGGGGGGCGGGGGGGCCGCGGGGAGGAGAGACAGACAGACAGACAGACAGAGGGTGCAAACAGGCCAGAACCATGGGGGGGCAGGGGGAGAGACAGACAGACAGACAGACAGAAGGTACAAACAGGCCAGAACCATGTTGGGGGGGCGGGGAGGAGAGACAGGCAGACAGACAGACAGACAGAGGGTGGTAACAGGTCAGAACCATGGGGGGGGGGGAGGAGAGACAGGCAGACAGACAGACAGACAGAGGGTGGTAACAGGTCAGAACCATGGGGGGGGGGGGGAGAGACAGACAGACAGACAGACAGAGGGTGCAAACAGGCCAGAACCATGGTGGGGGGGGGGGCGGGGAGGAGAGCCAGACAGACGGACACAGAATTGAAGACAGAAGGATACAAAGTCAGCGGCTGCTGATCCCCCGGGCCCCGCCGTGGGAGGGGCTGCAGGGGCTGGGGTGGGAGGCCCCGGAAGAGGGTGTGCGCGCCCAGGTGCTGGGCGGGGAGGGGCGCGGGGAGGGGCGCGGGGAGGAGGACGCTGGGTCTGAGCCCGGAGGGAGGGCGCTCTGGGGGCCCGACTCCGGGGGCTGGGGGGTGGGGCTGGGGCCGGGGCCGGGGTTCCGGGGGCTCTGGAGGCGCCTGGAATGCAGCATCCACACCCCCCAACCCCCACTCCCACCCCCACCCCACCCCCTCCCCGGGGCGTGCAGGGCTGGGGTCCTGGGCCCCAGGGGCTGGGCGCGGAGGAGGGGGCTGGGCTCCTCCAGCGAGGGAGAGGCCGGGGCCGGGGCCCAGCTGCCCGGGAGGAGCGAGCAGAGGGCCAGGCCCCTCACCCCGAGGGGGCTGCCGGGGGTCCCTAACTCCCCCACCCCGGGGGAGGGGGCGATCGCCAGGCGGGGCCCCCTGCCGTCCCCGCGGGCACGATCTGCAGAATCGGGCCGGGAGGGAGGCGGCCGTGCGGGTCCCTGCACCGGGGGGCCCGCCCCCGGCCCGATCGCGGGGCGCCCCGCGCTTACCTCCCTCGGCCTCCTGGGCGCCTTTCTTCCTTCCCCGCGGCCGGCCGAGTGGACGGCGGTGGCGGGGAGGGAGGGCCCGGGCGCAGCGTGCAGGGGGGCGGGTGGAGGAGGCTGGGCTCGGTGTCACCGCCTAAGCCTTCCCCCCGGAAACCCGCCTCTCCTCGCCCAGCCTGGGAGAGGAAAGACTGGCTGGGAGCCGGAAGCAGGAGGAGGAGGAGGAGGAGGGGAGGTGGGGGACGAGGAGGGGGAGTGGAGGGGGGTTAGGGGGCCTGGCCTCTGGTCTCCCAGAGGGAGGAGCCCTCTGAGGGCCTGGGAGCCTGGGAGGCTGGATCCAGCTCCTCTCTCCCCTCAAAACACATGGTCATTCATTCCTTCCACAAACACACATTTATCAGGTCCGGCCTCTGCCAGGCTCTGTGCTGGGGGAGGGGGTGCAGGGGGGGGGAATGAATGAAGGAGTGACAGAGGCTTGGACACCCTGGACTAGAACCTGACTCCAGCCTTCCCCAGCAAGTGTTTCTCTTCTCCCAGCCTCAGTTTCCCCCTGGTGAGAAGCCGGGCAGATCCACTCAGTCCTGAGCAATCCGTGTTAGCTGAGCACCTACTGTATAGGCCACAGGCCGGCTGTGCACGTATGTTGCTGCCTGTATTCCAGTGACCCGAAGCCACCAGGTGTGTCCTGAGCACCTACTGTGGGCTGGATCTGTCCTTGGTGCTGGAGCGGCAGAGGCCCGGGCCCTGTCTGCAGGGAGCTCACCTGGCGGAGGAGGAGGAGGAGGCGGACACAGAGCCAGTCTCCCTCCCCGAGAGGGATCCCTGAGGGCTTCCTGGAGGCGGCAGCTGCCTTTCGGCTGAAACCTGCAGGGTAAACGCCCAGGGTTAGGAATAGGGAGGAGGAGCTGGTGGGGACGCCCCAGAAGGGCCATGTGTAGGGTCCCTAAGGTTGAGCAGAAAAGCCACCTTAGCCCAAGCCCGTGTGGCTCAGTGGATGGAGCATTGGCCTGTGGATGCAAGGGTCCCAGGTTCGATTCCGGGCAAGGGCATGTACCTTGGTTGCGGGCACATCGCCAGTGGGAGGTGTGCAGGAGGCAGCTAATCCATGTTTCTCTCTCATCACTGTTTCTAACTCTCTTTCCCTTCCTCTGTAAAAAATCCATAAAACATATATTTTAAAATAAATAAATGATATATGTTTTTAAAATGTAAAAGAAAGAACCTCTTGTTCTGGGGGGCTCAATGCTTAAGGGCTGTCCTCCAGCCCCCCCCCCCCCCTTCATTCATTCCCCATCTAGCCCAGCGGTCGGCAAACTCATTCGTCCACAGAGCCAAGTGTCAACAGGACAACGACTGACATTTCTTCGGAGAGCCACATTTTTTAAACTTAAACTTCTAACGCCACTTCTTCAACACAGACTCGCCCAGGCCGTGGTATTTTGTGGAAGAGCCACCCTCCTGGAGCCAAAGAGCCGCCTGTGGCTCGAGAGCTCCAGTTTGCCGACCGCGGTCTAGGGGCTCAAACCTACAGAGCTAGCAGCATGCCAGGGGCGGAGCGGGCAGGGCGGGTTTGGACTGCACGCCAGCGATGTGCGGGGGAGGAGAGGTCACGCCGGGGGCAAGGTTCTTGTTGTGCCCGTTGCCAGGCACCCAGGGCTTCCCGCCTCGGTGACCTTCAGTACCTGGCTCTGCTCCTGTCTGTGCAGCGGCCTCCCACAGGCCCACTCGCTAGCTACAAAATCCATCATCGCCCCTGCGCTGCCACTCCCCTCCCTCCCCCTCCCGCCCTGGCATCCAGGAGCCAGCCCCCGGCTCAGTGGGCTTGCCCACTGGGCATTTCACACCAGTGGATGGAACATACGGGGTCTTTGCCACCAGCCTTTCACTCGGCACCACATTGCCAAGACCCATCCACGGTGTGGCCTGTGTGAATGACTCATCCCTCTGTTTTATTTTTATTGATTTCAGAGAGGAAGGGAGAGGAAGGGAGAGGGAGGGAAAGAGAGAGATAGAAACATCAATGATAAGAGAGAATCATTGATTAGCTGCCTCCTGCATGAGCTACACTGGGAATGGAGCCCTTAGCCAGAATCGAACCTGGGACCCCTTCAATCCATAGGCCGGCTCTCTATCCACTGAGCCAAACTGGCTAAGGCTCATCCCTCCCTTTCCCCGCCCCCCTGAATATTATTCCAATACTACTCCAATACTATTCCATTACTATTATTCCATTACTATTATTCCATTACTATTCCATTACTATTATTCCAATACTATTTCAATACTACTCCAATACTATTCCGTTGGAGCATGCTATTTGCTGTCTGTTCATTGGTTGGGTGGGCATTGGGCTGTTTCTACCTTTAGGCCATTGTGAATAGCGCTGTTGTGGTTTCCGTCCTTATGTTTTTGTTTGAAGGGCAGTTTTATTTTTTAAAATATATTTTATTGATTTTGTACAGAGAGCAAGGGAGAGGGAGAGAGAGTTAGAACACTGATGAGAGAAAAACAGCCATCAGCTGCCTCCTGCACCACCACCCCCCCCCCCCGGGGATGTGCCCACAACCAAGGTCCATGCCCTTTGACCGGAATCGAACCTGGGATCCTTCAGTCTGCAGGCCGATGCTCTATCCACTGAGCCAAACCAGCTAGGCTTGGTGTGCTTTGTTTTGTTTTTAGGAAGAGTGGAAGAGAGAGGAGAAGTCGGCGAGAAACGTGGATGTGAAGAAACATCCATTGGTTGCCTCCTGCACCAGCCCTGACCAGGGCGGGGCTGGGGAGGGGCCTGCAACCAAGGTACATGCCCTGACCAGAGTTGAGCTCGGGACCCTTTAGTCCGCAGGCCGACGCTCTAGCCACTGAGCCCCACTGGCTAGGCCTGTCCTCCCATTGATAAGGCTTACTGATGGTGGGAAACGAATTCAGGAGTGGAGGTGGCGGGAAAAGGGAATGTCAGGTATGGTGTGTGTGTATGTATGTTTAGGCATGTGTGTTTGTGTATGTGTGTGAGCGTACATGTGTGTTTGTGTACGTGTGTGTGCGCACGTGTATTTGTGCACTGTGTGTTTGAGTATGTATGTGTGTTTGTGTGTGTGGTGTGTGTGGTGTATGTGTGTGGTGTATGTGGTGTGTGTGTGTGTGTGTGTGTTTGAGTGTGTGTGTGTGTGGTGTGTGTGTTTGAGTGTGTATGTGTGTTTGTGTGTATGTGTGTGAATGTATGTGTGTTTGTGTGTTTGTGTATGTGTTTGTGAGTGTGTGCGTGTGTGCGCGCGTGTATTTGTGCATGCGTGTGTTTGAATGTGCATGTGTGTGTGGTGTATGTGTGGTGTGTTTGTGTTTGAGTGTGTGTGTGATGTATGTGTGGTGTATGTGTGGTGTATGTGTGTGTGTGTTTGACTGTGTGTGTGTGTGTGAGGTATGTGTGGTGTATGTGTGGTGTATGTGTGTGTGTGTTTGACTGTGTGTGTGCTGGGGGAACCCGAGGCCTTGGGTTTGGGTGGCACAGAGGCCAGGACTGCGGCTGTGCCCGGCCCCCTGGTCCAGGCTGGCTGCTGGCACATTCCATGTCCTGGGAAGCCATTGACAGGGTTTAAAGCCGGGCGTCACATGAGCCGGTTAGTGCTCCGGAGAAATTCCTGTGGGACCCACGGGGAGGTCCGGCCGGAAGCTGGGGAGGCCCAGGGGGAGCAGGCAGGAGGCGGGGCGCGAGTCCAGGTGAGCGAGGGGCCGGCCTGCCCTGGGAACCAGGCTCCCAGCAGGGCGGGCGCTGATTGGCTCAGACGGGTGCCAGTCCCACTGGAACTGCCTCCTTATTGGCTCTCTCGTTTCCCGTGCATTCAGAGGCGCCCAGAGGTCACACCTCATCAATCCTGCCTGGACACCCTGGTGGGGGGCACTCCTTGTCCTGTCCTCTCCCCCTGCACGCAGCTGCCTCTCTCCCTCCGCTTCCTTCTGCTCCAGCCACACCCCCTCTTTGTTCTTTCCGGCCGCAGGGCCTTCGCACCCGCCATTCCATCTGCCCGGGTGCCCTTCCCCATTTCCCCCTTCTCCCCTGCCAGGCCGGCCTGGCTCAGTGGCTGAGCATCAACCTATGAACCAGGAGGTCACAGTTCGATTCCCGGTCAAGGGCACATGCTTGCGTTGCAGACTTGACCCCCAGTGTGGGGCCAGTGGGAGGCAGCGGATCCATGACTCTATCTCATCATTGATGCTTCTGTCTCTCTCTCTCTCTCTCCCTTCCTCTCTGAAATCAATCAAGCCCTAACCGGTGTGGCTCAGTGGATGGAGCATCAGCCTGCGGGCTGAAGGGTCCCAGTTTCGGTTCCGGTCAAGGGCATGTACCTTGGTTGCGGGCACATCCCCAGTAGGAGGTGTTCAGGAGGCAACTGATTGATATTTCTCGCCCATCGATGTTTCTAACTCTCTCTCCCTCTCCCTTCCTCTCTGTAAAAAAAAAAAAAAATCAATAAAATATATTTAAAAAGAAAAAAATGAAATCAATCAAAATGTATTTTTATTTTTAAAAATACTCTGCCTTTGTTTTCAATCTTGCACTTTTGGCCAACCCACTCACTGCAGAGCTGCCCTCCCATTGGACCATGAGCTCCTGGGGGCGGGGCTTGCCGGGCCTGCTGCTGAAGGGTCCCGCCTCGGGGGAAGGATGCAGGTGGAGGTGTGGTGGGTGGAGGCCTCCGCCTCCCAAGGTCCCTGTTCCTGACTCCACAGCCCGAGGCCGTCTCCATGACAACCCTGGCTCTTTCCCAGGTGCTCGCTCTCCTGGGCCGAGGGAGCCAGCCTGGAGTGGGCGGGCCTGGTCCTTGGTGCCAAGCCTGTATCTAAGGGGGCTGGTCTCCTTTCTCCAATATATTTAAAATATATTTTATTGATTTTTTACAGAGAGGAAGGGAGAAGGATAGAGAGTTAGAAACATCGACCAGCTGCCTCCTCCACACACACCCCCCCCCCCCCCCCAACTGGGGATTTGCCAGTAACCAAGGTACATACCCTTGACCAGAATCAAACCTGGGACCTTTGAGTCCATAGGCTGAGGCTCTAAGCCAGTAAGTTAGGGCTGCTTCGGTTTTTCAAAAATATGTATTTATTTATTTCAGAGAGGAAGAGGGAAAGAGAGACAGAAACATCAGGGATGAGAGAAAACATCATTGACCAGCCGCTGCTGGCTGCCTCCTGCACGCCCCCCACTGGGGACCAAGCCCACAACCCAGGCATGTGCCCTGAGCGGGAATCGTCCGTGACCTCCACTCAACCCCGGAGCCAAGCCAGCCCCAGCCGGGCCCGCTGCAGCGTGTGGATGGATGTCTCGGTCTGTGGGGGCAGCTGTAACAAAATCCTGCCGACCAGGTGGCTTGTAGACAACAGGCACGGACGACTCACAGTCCTGGGGGCTGGGAGTCCGGGACCGAGTCTCCACCATGGGCCTGGCCAGGGTGCTTCATTGGGTTGCTGAGGTCGCTGGTTCGATTCCAGGTGAGGGCACATGCTTTTGTGGTGAGCTCGATCCCCAGTAGGGGGCATGCAGGAGGCAGCTGATGAATGATTCTCTCTCATCGTTGATGTTTCTCTTTCTCTCCCTCTCCCTTCCTCTCTGAAACCAATAAAAAACATTTTTTTTTTTTTTTTCGGCAGGAGCCGAAACCGGTGTGGCTCAGTGGATAGAGTGTCGGCCTGTGGACTGAAAGGTCCCAGGTTCGATTCCAGTCAGGGGCATGAACCTTGGTTGCGGGCACATCCCCAGTGGGGGATGTGCAAGAGGCAGCTGATAGATGTTTCTCTCTCATCAATGTTTCTGACTCTCTTTCTCTTCCTCTCTGTAAAAAACGAATAAAATATATTTAAAAAAAAATAAAAAATAAAAAAGTGCAGGAGTTGGGACCCTCTCCCCCGCCCCACGTGGGAGTCTATGCTCTGAGATTCTTTCTCTCTCCCCACGCACGAGTCTGTACTTGTTCTTCAATAAATTCCCACCTTTGCTATACAAAAAAAAAGAAAGAAAGAAAGAAAGAAAAAAAAGTGCAGGAGTTGCCGAAACCGGTTTGGCTCGGTGGATGGAGTGTCGGCCTGCGGACTGAAGGGTCCCGGGTTCGATTCCGGTCAAGGGCATGTGCTCTGGTTGTGGGCACATCCCGGTGGGGGTGTGTGCAGGAGGCAGCTGATCGATGTTTCTAGCTCTCTGTCCCTCTCCCTTCCTGTTTAAAAAAAAAAATCAATACAATATATATTTTTAAAAAGCACAGGAGCGGTCACCTCACTCAGCATCTTGCTCGCCATCCTCCAGCAGGAAGTCCTATGCCCACCTTTGCCCACCGGCCTCGGAGTGGCCGGACCCGGGCTTACCTCCTCACCTTTCTCCCCGCTCCCTCCTCTGGGCTCCGGCCCCTCCTGGGCCCACCAGCATCCTCCTGGCCGCTCCCTCCTCACCCTCTGGCCTGAGCTCAGACGCCACCTCTGTAGGGACGCCCGCTCACCCCAGCCACCTCCCGCATGTCCTTCAGAGTGCTCACCGCTCTCTGGATGTGCCTTCCCCCTTTCCCACTCTTTCCTACACCTGCCCCACTCTAGACCCCTGGTCGGCAAACTCCTTAGCCAACAGAGCCGAATGGCGACATCACAACGATTGACATGTCTTTGGAGAGCCAACTTTTTTAAAACTTAAACGTCTTCTCTTTTTTATAATATATTTTATTGATTTTATATAGAGAGGAAGGGAGAGAGATAGAGAGTTAGAAACATCAATGAGAGAGTCATCGATCAGCTGCCTCTTGCACACCCCCTACCGGGGATATGCCCGCAACCAAGGTACATGCCCTTGACTGGAATCGAACCCGGGACCCTTCAGTCCCCAAGCCAACGCTCTATCCATTGAGCCAAACCAGTCCCGGCTAAAACTTAAACGCCTTCTAATGCCACTTCAACATAGACTCACCCAGGCCGAGGTGTTTTGTGGGAGAGCCGGGCTCAAGGGGTCAAAGAACCACGTGTGGCTCTTGAGCCGCGGTTTGCCGACCACGGGCTAGACCATCAAGCCCACGGGTTGTTTTCACTGTTGGGTCCCCAGAGGGGTCACAGGGCCTGGCATGCAGTGGGCGTCGGGGACAGGAGGGTACCACCCTCACACCAGGAGGCTGGCCGAAGGGCCTTCCGTTCAGAGATGGATCCTCACCTGAGGTGGAGGAAGCGTCTGAGATGCTAACGGGGCGTAAGGGGCCGGGGCCTCACCTCCTGGAAGGGACGCATCCCCAGGGTGACAGTTTGGGCCTCAGGGGGCATGTCCTATGGCAGTGTTTCCCAACCTTCTCTCATGATGAGAATCACCTGGTGGAGTTGTTAAAACAGATTCCTGAATCCCAACTAAGAAGTGCTAAACTAGAATTTTTGGAAACATATAGGTAAAAGTGTATACTTAACTTAGTGCTCTGTCTTAGTATACACTTTTACCTATATGTTCCCCAAAATTCTAGTTTAGCACTTCTTAGTTGAGATTCAGGAATCTGTAGTTTAACAACTCCACCAGGTGAGTCTCGTCATGAGAGAAGTTTGGGAAACACTGGCCTATGGGATTGATGGCTTCAAAGGGCCGGTTTGGCTGAGTGGATAGAGCATCAGTCTGCTGCAGACTGAAAGGTCCCGGGTTCGATTCCGGTCAAGGGCACACGCCTGGGTTGCAGGCTCGACCCCCCAATCATGCAGGAGGCAGCCAATCAATGATTCTCATCATTTATGTTTCTCTCTCTCTCCCTCTCTGAAATCAATAAAAATATATTTTAAAAAAAGGGGGGGGGCGTGTCCATCTGTGGAGGAACATCATGTTTGAGGGGTAGCAGGGCTCCTTGTAATTGACAGAACCAAGCACTCCACACCCCTCCGCGCTGAGGGGCCTGGTCTAAGTCAGCGGGGAGAAACCCCACGCCCTGGAGCCAAGGCTCAGACAATGAAGCAGCGCGGACAGACAGGAGGACGAGGTTTATTGGGGTCTCGGAGACACAGAGGACTGGGAGGAGGGGGTGAGGTCGAGGCTCATGGGGAGCACCCCCTGGCCAGCCCCCCCTTCCCCTTGGGGTCGGGAGGCACACAGAGACAGACAGACACACCGGCAGAGATGGGAAGACCAACAGTGCCAGGACGAAGTGGGAGGAGACCCCGGGGTCCGCCGGCCCCGCTCGGGGAGCTGGCGGGATGGGAATGACGCAGAAGAGGGGGGGCGTGTCTGCGGGGTTCCCTGTGAAGGGGGGGCGCGGGCCACAGCAGGGCCAGCCCGTTCCAGCGGACAGGAGGCCGGGCTTCCGGCCCAGTCCATCCTACTGGGCGGGAGGGGGGATGCCCAACCGGCCTAGTCTAGTGTTGGGGGGCTAGGGGAGACCACGAGGGCTGGCCCATTCCGCAGTCGGATGAGAACGCAACGGGGAAAGGCAGGTCCTGGCTCGATCCGTCACCTGGGGCACCGGTGATTGTGTGTTTGTGTGTGTGTGTGTGTGGGGGGGTGCATTTGGAGGGACCCAGGGAGAGATTCCAGGGGCACGGCCCCCCCATCACCCCCACATTCTCCAGACCAAGGTCTTTGGGAATGATGGCTCTCAGGGAAGGGGGCAGGTTTCCCTTGGGGAGAGGGGGTGCCCACCTCTTATCCGGGCCCTCGAGGTGCCAAGTCCGTGTGGAGGCCCAGCTCTCATTCCTAGGTCTCCCCAGCCCGGTTGATTTGGGGGTGCCCAGCTCGGATTCCAGGGAGGTCGGTCCCCAAGCTCAGGGATCCCCATAGACACCCCCCGCCCCCCCCCCCCCCAGCTCGGGGCCTATAAGGGTTTCTGGTGGCTCCATCTCTCTCTCCAGCCAGGGGCCCCCCTTTGTCTGGGTTTGGGGGCCCCCCTCGCCCCCCGGGGACCCCGAGTCCGGCCCCGCCGGGGCGGTCAGTCCATGCCGCGGTGCAGCTTCAGGTGGCGGGACAGGTTGCTGAGCGTGATGAAGCCCTTGCCGCACACGTGGCAGGGAAAGGGCCGCTCGGCGCCGTGCAGCAGCCGGTGGCGCTTGAGGTAGCACTCGTGGCGGAAGAACTTGCCGCACTCGAGGCACGGGAACGGCTTCTCGCCCGTGTGCACCAGCACGTGGCGCTCCAGGTCGCGCGGCGAGCGGAACAGCTTCTCGCACTCGGAGCAGCCGAAGATCTTCTTGCTGCTGCGCGCGGGGCCGGCCGCGGGCTCCCCGGGGGGCGCGGGGTCCCCCTCGGAGGCCCCGGCCCCCGCCTCCGCCCCGCCGCCCTCGCCTTCGCCGTGGCTGGCCCGCCGGTGCTCCTCCAGGGCCGCCAGCGCCGCGTACAGCGCCCCGCAGTGGCCGCAGCCGTAGGTGGCCGGGCCCGAGTGCGCGTCCAGGTGGCCGGCCAGCGCGGCGGCCGAGGCGAAGAAGGTCCCGCAGTCGCACTGGTACAGGGTGTCCTCCGAGGGCTCGGCCGGCGCGGGGGCCTCCCCGCCGCCCTCCCCGGGGTGCAGTCCCCCCAGATCGCCGCCCAGGAGCAGCCCGCCGTCCCAGGCCGGCCGCGCGCCCCCGGCCTCCGCGCGCCCCTCGCCGGGGGGCCCCGCAGCCCCCGCCGCCGCCGCGGCCCAGGCCTGCGCGGGGGGCGTGCCCGGGCCCTGCAGATCGTGCGTGAGCTTGTGCCGCTCCAGCAGCGCCGGCGCGTTGAAGTCGCGCTCGCAGCGCGGGCACTTGAAGGGCTTCACGTCGGTGTGCGCCGCCCAGTGCGCCGCCAGCTCGCGGCCGTGGTCGAAGCGCCGCGCGCACGCCCCGCACGCGAACGGGGGCAGCGAGGCCGCCGCGGCCGCCGCCGCCTCGGCCAGGCCCCAGCCGCCCGCGCCCACGCCGTCCGCGGCCTCCCCGCCGCCCGCGCCCCCGCACACGGAGCAGGGCCCCACGTTGCAGCAGGCGGCGCAGGGCGCGCCCAGGGCGGGCAGGCCGGGGCCCGGGAGGCCGGGCTGCAGCGGGGCCGGGAGCACCCCGCGGTGCTGGCGCTTGAGGTGGCGGCCCAGGCTGGAGCGGGAGGAGAAGCGGAGTTCGCAGACCAGGCAGCAGTAGGGCTTCTCTCCGGTGTGCACGACCTGGAGGGCGGAGAGGGGGCGCGGGGTCAGGGCCGGGGGTCCAGCCGGCCAGGCAGACCCCGGACCCGGAGGGGGGTGGCCCCTGGCTTCCCTGGCCTCTGTCCCTCCAGCCTGTGGGGGGAAAGGGGCCGCATACAAACCCGAAACCCCACAAGGCCGCCCGGCAAAGGCCTGCCTGGTGGCCTCACACACTCAGAAGCCTGGATGGAGGCCGTACACACTTAGAGGTGGATGGATGCTCTATCCACTGAGCCAAACTCGCTAGGGCCTGCCTTCTCTCTCTCTCTTTTTTTAAAATTATATCTTATTATTATTATTATTATTATTATTATTATTATTTTTACAGAGAGGAAGGTAGAGGGATAGAGAGCTAGAAACATCGATGAGAGAGAAACATCAACCAGCTGCCTCCTGCACACCCCCCCACTGGGGATGTGCCCGCAACCAGGTACATGCCCCTGACTGGAATCGAACCTGGGACCTTTCAGTCCGTAGGCCGACGCTCTATCTACTGAGCCACACCGGTTAGGGCCTGCCTTCTCTTTTGATTGTAACAAGATGCGAAACCGACGCTCCCTGGAGCCTTTTCTCAGCCGCTGAGATTTTGCTTCCGGGAATTGCTGGCAGTTGCCTTAAACTCACAAACCTTCTCTCCAGGTGTGAATGTTTCTCAGATGGACAAGCCTCGGACCTTTGCGGGTGCTGCTCCCTAATGCTGGGGTAAGCTCCTTTCCAGGGCCCCCACCTCTTACTGAGCTCCCACCAGCCTCCCATCCTGGGGGAGAGGTTGCGCACCCACCGGGAAGCTGAGCACTGCCGGGCCCGGGTTCAAATCCCAGCTCCCCCTTCCACGCTGAAATGGTGCACAAGTGGTCGGCAAACTGAGGCTCACTAGCCACATGCGCCTCGAGAGCCGCGGTTTGCTGCTCTGTTGACTAATGAGTTTGTCGACCGCTGACCTAGACTCTCGATTCCAATATTTACAGGCTGTTGCTGTTCCTTGTGATTAAGCCCCTATCCCAGGGGTCGGCAAACTCATGAGTCAACAGAGTGGCACACCGCGGCTCTTGAGGCGCATGTGGCTCACGAGCCGCAGTTTGCCGACCACTGCTCTAGGACAAGCATGTCAAATTCACAGTCTGTGGGCCACACACAGCCCACAACCAATATTGTTGCAGCCCAGTCAACGTCAGAAACATTTTAATAAAAATTTCAGCCCTAATAAGTTTGGGTCAGTGGGTAGAGCGTTGGCCTGTGGACGGAAGGATCCTAGGTTCGATTCTGGCCAAGGGCACATGCCTGGGTTGTAGGGGTGCAGGAGGCAGCCGATCAATGATTCTCTCATCATTGACATTTCTATCTTTCCCTCTCCCTTCCTCTCTGAAATCAATGGGGAAATATATATATTTTAAATTTCATAACAATTTTTACAATATCCTGTTATACATCATCCTATGTACCGTATTTTCCGGCGTATAAGACGACACTGTGTTCTAGTAAAAAGCCTGCTCAGATTGGCCAGAGTCAGAGAGGCAGTCTATTAAAAAAAGAACTGGTGTTGCCTTGGAAGTGGGGGGTAGTCTTATACAGCGAATATAGGCCTAAACCTATGTTTTAACTGTAAAATTAGGGGGTCGTCTTATACGCCTGGTCGTCTTACACGCCGGAAAATGCGGTAATAAAAGGCTAATATGCAAATCGACCAAACAGCAGAACTGGTTGCTATGACATGCCCTGACCACCAGGGGGCAGATGCTCAACACAGGAGCTGCCCCCTGGTGCTCAGTGTGCTCCCACAGGGAGAGCGCTGCTCAGGTGGAAGCCGGGGTCGTGTATGTTGAGCACAGCCGCGGTGGGACCCTCAAACCTCCGCAGTAGGGCTCCCGGGAGCAGGCCCAAACCGTCAGTCGGACATCCCCTGAGGGCTCCCTGATTGTGCGAAAGCGTAGGCCAGGCTGAGGGACCCCCCTCCGAGGGCACAAATTCCGTGCACCGGGCCTGTCGTTATTTTATTTTTTAAAATATATTTTATTGAATTTTTACAGAGAGGAAGAGAGAGGGATAGAGAGTTAGAAACATCGATGAGAGAGAAGCATCGATCAGCTGCCCCTTGCACACCCCCTACTGGGGATGTGCCTGCAACCAAGGTACATGCCCTTGACCGGAATCAAACCAGGGACATTCACTAATGACTGATGTCTATCATTGTGTGGCATTCACGTCCCTTGGGCACAGGCGCACCATTTCTCTCCACTAACACCGGCAGCAAATATTTTAGCAGCCGATTGCCACAATATAATCTTGTACCAACATGTTTGGTGTGCGCAACGGAAAATATTTTGCTTTCGGGGAACAAGAAAAATAGGTTTATTTGCGTGATGCTTCTTATGAATCTGAGCCGTTATTCAGTGTCTGGTGAGTTCGTGTTCAAGAAAAAAAATTCATTTTTATTAAAATGTTCTATTGCTTTATGTGGACGATGACCCATTTATTTCAGCCTTTCGCACTCAGCGTGTCTCTATCGAAAGAAAGCTATGCTTCTATGAAAATGGAAGCTCTTGTTGTTGTTTTTTTTGGCCACTTACACCTTGTTGGAGGTGGAAGTGGGGTGGGGAGGATGGCCAGGGGATGGATGAGAAGAGGAAGTTGTAGGATGAATAGTTCGCCTCCGATCCAGTGGGGACTGAAAGGAAACCCTGCGTTCTGCCTGGCCAGGGCGCTTGGACCAGAGGGAGGGAGAGAAGGAAAGTTTTCTCTGGTGCCCAGCGTGGGGCCGGGGCTCCAAGGCCAAGCCCAGCCCCTGGAGGGGCGGGAGGAAGGCAGCCGGCCAGCCCGCAGGACTCACCTGGTGGTGCAGCAGGCCGGTGGAGTCCCGGAAGCCCTTGGGGCAAGCGGAGCAGCGGTAGGGCCGCTCGCCCGTGTGCGAGCGCAGGTGGTTGGCCAGGTTGAAGCTGTGCTTGAAGCCCTTGCCACAGCGCGGGCACGCGTGGGGCTTGAGCGCTGTGTGGCGAGCGAAGTGGCGCCGCAGGTCCGAGCGGTAGCGGAAGCTCTTGCCGCACTCGCTGCAGTGGAACGGCACGCGGGGGGCCGGGGCCTGGGCCTGGGCCGGGGCGGGGCCGGGGGGCGCGGGCAGCGGGGCGTCATCCATGGTGGTGAGGCCTGAGGGCAGTGGTGCGTGGGGCCTCTCTGGAGCAGGGGAGACATGGAGGGTGGATGAGCGAGGCACCTCCCCATTAGTCCTCCCCCAGCGGGCTCTGGAGCCTCACAGACCTGTCACTTCCCCTGGGAGCCACGCCCACCCTGACCACGCCCACTTCTTAGGCCCCACCCACTTCCCCTAGAAACCCTTCTCCCTCTCATCTGCCAAACTTCCTAATCCTTCCAAGTAGCCTCTACCCCACTGAGTGCTTTTAAGTCTCACCCCCTCTTTGCAAAAAACTCCTATTGCCCTCTAAGCCCCGCCCTCTGTGGCTAAGCCCCGCCCACCAACGCTCAGGCACCGCCTACTCCCTCATATCCCCGCCCACTGCACCAGGACCCTCTTCCATTCCTTGACAAGCCCCGCCCACCACCCTGTGAGCTCCTCCCACTTTTCTTTGAGGAATAGTCCTGGGGCCTGGGGGAGGGGAACAACTCAAACTTTTTTTTTTGAAACTTTTTGCTTGCTATCTCCACGAAGGCTCCCCAAATGGCACTCCTAAACCCCACTTTCTCTAAGACACACCCCGGGACAAACCCCGCCCCTTTTACTCTAAGCTCCTCCCACCTCCACATGGAGCCTCATTTCCCACTCAGCCCCCATCAGGACCCTCCAACCAGCCCACTAAACCACGCCCCTTTTATAAAACCCCGCCTCTTTACCGGAGCCCCTCCCACCCGCAACCCAGCTCCCTCCCAAAGCCCCGCCCACCCGCACTACAAGCCCCGCCCACAGGACACCTCCCGGCCCGTTGCCCCGCCCCCGCCGCCATCAGGCCCCGCCCCTCCGCACCCCGCCGCCTGCGGGCCGGCCCCCCTCCCCAGTCCCCTCCACGCCCCCGGCCCGCAGACCTGGTCTTTGTGCCCCTCCCCCCCCGCCCCCAAAAGGTGCGGGGCCCGGGGCGCCCGGGGCGGGGCGAGTCCGGGGGCGGGAGCACCCCCCGGCCGGGTGAGTGCACCTCGCAGCGGCGGCGCGGGGTTCGGGAGCCCTGGGGCGGCCCCGCGAGGCCGGGAGCGTCAGTGGGCTTTCCTCTTTAATTACTTACACCTCCCTCTGGGCGCCGACATTTTGGGCAGCGGGGGCAGCGTCACTTCCACCCGGGGGGCCCCTCGACTTCCGCCTCGGCGCCCTGCTCCCCGCACTCCCCCGCCCGCCGCCCGCCCCTCTCCCTCGCCCGCTCCCCCGTCCCTCTCCGGCGCCGGCAGGGCGGGAAGCCAGGTAGGCGCCATCTTGGGTGAGGGCAGGCGGAGGGGCGGGGTTGGGTGACCCTGCGCCATGCAGACTGAGGGCAGCGCGGGCCGCCGGCGGTGGCGGCGCGCACGGGGCCGGCCCGAGCCCGGTGTGCAGCCCCGGCCCCGCCTGGGCCACGTGTCCGGGTGCATCGGGGGGAACGAGGCCCCGGTCCGCCGGGCGCGGTGGGGAGGGACGGGGAGGCGAGCGCGGGCCCCCTCTGGCCCTGCGCCCGCGGGGAGGCGCTGAAGCGGGCCAGGCGCCATGTTAGTTGCGGGAAGGAGCAGCCATCTTCCCGCTCCTCATCCTCTGGGTCCCCGCGTCTCACGGGGCCCCGGGCTGGGCCGTGTGCGGGCGGGGAGGGTCTCTACCTGGCTGCCCTGTGTGCGGGGGTCGCCGCCCGCCCGGGGCCCGCGAGGGCGCGGGGAGGGCCTGGCGCGGGCGTGGGCGACCCTTTGTTCCCTCCGGCCGCGGGTCCGACCCGGGGGGAGGGGGCGGGGGCGGGGCCTCCGGGCCGCTGCGTGGGCGGGGCCGCGGCGCGCGCGCGCCGTCCGGGGACGGGCCCCCTCGCCCCCGCCCCTTCCCACGCGTCGGCCTGGTCGCCCCCGCGCGCGCACTCCCGCGAGCCCCCCGGGCGGCATGCAAATGAGGTACCCGAGGGGGGGGCGGCGGCGGGAGCGCGGGGAGGGGGGAGGGGGCCGCGCGCCGGGAGCGCGCCCCCCACACCTGCTCCCGCTCCCGCGCTCGGGGCGGCGTGCGCCCGGCGGAGCCCGCGGCCCGGGCGCGCGCGCGCAGACCCCCGTCCTGGCGGCCTCGCCGGCTGCTCATTGGCCGGCCCCGCGGCTCGCCCGTCCCTCTCGCGGCCCCCACCCTCGCCCGCGCGCTCGGGTGGGGGCTGGCGCTGGGTGAGGGTCGGGACGCCACCCCACCCCAAAAGGCAGCGGTTGTCCTCCAGTTCCCCTCGCCGGAGCGCACCGTGTGATTCTGGGGAAGCGGTCGCCCCGCCGTCGCCGTCGGGGCGCCTGTCCCCAGGGGTCGCAGTGACACCTGCTCCTAACTGCACCTGTGCTTCTCCCCCTCCCCCCCGCCCTCCGCCCTCCACTTCGGGGCACCCTCCAGCTCTGCTGCTGCTGCTGCTATTGTGTCCTTCCTATGTGCTGCTGCTATTGTGCCAGCGGACAGCCCTGGTGTGTCCATGTCCCAGGACCCCATGATGTCCCCAAGTCCCTTTCTCCTCACTCCCCGGCTGGGCCATGGTGTCCGAGTCCTTGGCCCGGCCACTTCTTAGCAGAGGGAGCTCGGGCAGCTGACGTGGCTCTGCCGTGCCTGGGTTTCCCCATTTGCCAAGCGAGGGTGCTGGTGACCTTCTCAGAGGGCTCATGCCTCCCGGGGCTCGGTGCTCGGTGCTTCGTGCTCCGTGTCCTGAGCAGTCGCTGTGATTCGTCCTCGCGGCGTGCCCCGGGGGGCGGCGGCACTCCGTCCTCCTTTGCAGAAGGCCTGACTGGGGCTCAGGAAAGTGTGCGCCTGGCCCAGAGCCACACGCAGAGTGACAGACTCAGGAGTCAGACCCAGAACCTCAGCCTCGGAGACTAGACTCCAGTGCGTTTCCTTCCTCACCCGCTGCTCGGGGTCAGCCTTCACCGGGGAGGTCTCCTCCGGTCAAGAGCGCGGACAGAAACATCCCCGCAGCCTCCGTATTGGCGTTGGCTGGGCGCTCCGCTCTGAGGATCACACACCCGGCTGTTCCCTCACTTGGACACTCTCCTCCCTTGAAGATTTTTTTTTTGGCTCGAATTGACCTTGAACTTCATGACCCATGGCAGGGGTTAGGGAGGCCTGGGGCACAGGTATGGGGCAGGGGCAGTGGCTGTTGACCCGACCCGCTGGCACAGAGTTATCCTGTCCTCTTCCCAGTGTGGCCACCACTGCGCATCCCGGTGAATGTCAGCCATGCGGGGTCTCCAGACGCAGACAGAGGGGATGGGTGAGGTCTCAGGGAACCCGGGGCGCCCCACACCTACCCTGCACTGACGGCTGCCCCCTTTCTCCCCGTAGCCCGGCTCCGGTACCCAGACCCAGGTCCTCCTCTGCTCCATGGACACCCCCAGCCCAGACCCGTTGCCTTCGCCTTTGCCCGGGGAGGAAGAGAGACCTCTGGCCTTACCACCTTCCGTCCCCCGGGGCTGCCCGGGGGAGCGCCCCGGAGGGCCCGCCTCCTCCAATCAGAGGCTCAAGGCCTGCCCCCCTCGCAAGCGGGGCCGCCCCCCCAAGTCAGGGCAGGAGACCCCGCTGGCGCCCGGGGTGACCGCCCCCGCGGCAGCGGCGGCGGCAGCGGGCGATGGCAGCGGCCTGCTGCTGATCGACGATCAGGGGGTGCCCTACACCGTCTCCGAGGGGGCCGTGGCCGACGGCCCCGTGGGCTCGGGCCCCAGGAAGACCCCGCACTTCTGCCCCGTGTGCCTGCGGGCCTTCCCCTACCTCTCGGACCTGGAGCGCCACAGCATCTCGCACTCGGAGCTGAAGCCGCACGAGTGCAAGGACTGCGGCAAGACCTTCAAGCGCTCCAGCCACCTGCGGCGCCACTGCAACATCCACACCGGCCTGCGGCCCTTCCGCTGCCAGCTGTGCCCCCGCCGCTTCCGCGAGGCGGGCGAGCTGGCGCACCACCACCGCGTGCACTCCGGGGAGCGGCCCTACCAGTGCCCCATCTGCCGCATGCGCTTCACCGAGGCCAACTCGCTCCGGCGCCATGCCAGGCGCAAGCACCCCGAGACCATGGGGCCCCCCGCGTCTCCCCCAGAACTGGGGCCTGAGCTATCGTGGGACCATGAGGGCATCCTGGCCGCAGAAAGGGCCGAAGTGGAAGAGGAGGAGGAGGAAGAGGAGGAGGAGGAGGAGAAAGAGGGGCCGGAGGGAAAGGAGCTGGCCTGACCCGCACCCCCCGCCAGGGTTAGAGCTGGGGGTCCAGCCGGTGCTGCGCCTGGGCAGTGGGGCCCGCACACCCGCCCGTCTGGTGCCATTCTTGTTGCGGGAGGGGGTTGCGGGCAAGGACCTCAACTTCCGGTGGGCCCTGCAGCCTCCGGCTGCCTTCTCCCGGACTTGCAGGCCTGTGGACGCAGGGGCCACAGAAATAAATGGCTGCCCCTGGCTCCCCCTGTGTGTTCAGTGATGCTGCGAGGCCCGCCTCCCTCTGCTTCTCTCTTTTCCTTTTAGAGGAAGGGAGAGGGGGAGAGACAGGGTCGGCTGCCTCCTTCACGGCCCTCCTGGGATCAACCCCGACACCCAGGCCTGTGGCCCGGCCGGAAATGGAACCAGCGGCCTCTGGGTGCGGGGAACGACACCCAGCCCACCGAGCCACACCGGCCAGGGCTGCTCCTCCTCCCTCTTCAGATGCCCTCTGCCCTGCGCAGCCCAGGGGAGTGTGTGGGGCTTGGGAGGGCTCCGTGTCACACGCCTTGAACTTGGTCATAGAGAAGGGGCTTGGCAGCAGCCCTTGTCGCCTCTCCCTCTGCCAGCAGACCCCAACGCACCCCCTAAATATCCGCTCTCAGTAAAACATGGAACCTTCTGCGCAGGCCAGGCTGCAGGCCCTCCCTCCCCCAGTCCAGCCAGATCCCTGGAAACTCGGCAGCCACCACTTTGCCCATATCTCTCTCTCTCTCTCTCTCTCTCTCTCTCTCACTCAATATTTTATTGATATTTTATTTTTTAAAAATATATTTTATTGAAAGTCAGAAACATCGATGAGAGAGAAACAGCGACCAGCTGCCTCCTGCACACCCCCCACCAGGAATGTGGCCGCAACCAAGGTACATGGCCTTGACCAGAATCGAACCCAGGACCCTTCAGTCCGTAGGCCAACTCACTGTCCACTGAGCCACATTGGTTTCGGCTACTTCGCCCCATCTCTTTTCCCTGACCGTGTTTGGAAGGGAAAACTGAGTTGATGATAGTGGTTAGGACTGACAGCTTCGCTAGGTAAGGGGGTGTGGCCTGGAGGGGTGGGGACTGGGCAGGCCGATGAGAACTGGGTGGGGCCTGCTATAGGAGCTGGGGTGGTGCTCAGGCTGTGGGCAGTGAGTGAGAGGGATCTAGAGTTAGGGTTACGGTTTAGCTGAGAGGGGGGACTTCAGGGGGAAACTAGGAGAGCAAGGTGTGTGTGTGTGTGTGGGGGGAGTGGGTGTGACTGCTGTTCAGGCCAAGGGGACAGGGGGAACCTAAGAGGAGTGACTGAGGGAGTCCCCGAGAGAGGGGGGAGAGGTTTGCCACGCAGGAGACAAAAGCCGGAGAGTCCATCGGATTAAAAGGGGGAGGTTTTAATCTGAGCTCCTGGGCAAAATTCACTGGTTTTAGGGTGAGCCAGGGAAGTTCTCGCCAAAAGGGGGCGTCAGTACTTCTATACGGCTGTTTAGCGGTGAGAGGGCCCGAGGGCAGGGAGTGTGGAATTTTCGCCTCGGGGCAGGGGTCTGGGAAGGCACCAGTCCTCTCTGTCACCACCTACCTTGCAGAAGCATGCATCGGCTCTGGACTTCCCCCTCCTGCCTCGACTTACTTAACAAGGGAGACCTTAGCAGGATGGGCCAATAGAACTGACGTAGCTGCGGAGGCAGGGCTGAGTCAGGGGTGAGGTTCGCAGAAATATGCAAGTGCGGCGAAGCTGTGGTCCTGACTTCGGCCTGTTTCCTTTTACTCTTTAGTAGAATCATAGTTGACATACACTCAGTAGTGTCCGGTCCACAACAGCAGTGCAGTATTTCTATATACATTATGAAGTGATCAGGATAAGTAGTTACCACCTGGCACCATACAAAGCCATCCCGGTGTTACTGACTGTGTTCCCTGTTCTGTACCTGACCTCGCTGGGACTTATGTGTTTTATAACTGGAAGTCCCCGCGCCCGGGGTTTCTGGCTCAGAGCTTCTGGAGCAGGGGGCCTGAGCTTCCCATTTCTAACCGTTTCCCGGGTGATGCCACCGCTGCTGCTGCTGGTCTTGGGGCCAGCGCCTGCAAACCACTGGTTTAAAGGAATGCTTTAGGAAAGAAGGGAAGCACAAAGATCGCATTGAAATTGCGAGAGAGATGGAGTTTATATGCTAGGGGCTGGTGGGCGGGGCTTAAGTAGGGGCGTGATTTGGCCTAATGAGTCGTGAGGGCGGAGCTTAGGAGGAGGAGGTGGGCTTCAAAGAGCAGGGTCTTGGAGGTGGGGATGCACTGGAGGAAATTAGGGGGACCAAGGCAAGGAGGACCCATTTTGAGACGTTGGGGGACTTCTAATAATTAAGCCCTAAAAAGAAAAAAAAAAAAAAAAAAATCAGCTCGGGGGCGGGGCTTAAGCGTGAGATTTGTGCGGTGGGCGTGGCTTAACCCAATGACCGGACATGTGGGCGGGGCTCTAGGTAGCGGGCGCTCCCGGCGCAGGCGCACTGGCTCAGGTCGCTCACCGGAAGTGGGCTAGGCTTCCCCGGCCTGCGCCCCCTCCGCCCCCCAGGCCGGCGCGCAGGCGCACTTCCCTCTCCCGGCCGCCGCCGCTGCGGCCTCTTTTAGCTCCTCGACGCCGACGCCGGCGCCTCCGAGGCGAACGCGACTTCCGTTTCCGGGCGGACGGGCGGGCGGGCGGCGCGGGGCTGCCGGGGAGGGGGGGAGGAGGCGGCACTTCCGGTCAGGCCCTCGGGTCTCCCCAGAGCAGCGGCGCCTCCTCCGCCTCCTCGGCCTCCTCCCGGCGGAGACCCCCGGCGCCGGTGAGTGACGGGGCGCGTGGCCGGGAGGCCCGGGGACAGCGGGGGCGGGGGGCCCCGCCCAGGCCCGTTCTGGTCCTCAGAACGTCCCCATCAGTGCCGCCCGCGCGGGGCCCTCGCCGGGGCCCCCCCAGAAGAGCACCCACCTATCTGCCTCATTGACGCTCCTACGTAGGACGGCGGCCAAAGCGCCCTCTTTCGTGCCGCTCCCCAAAAACTGCTTCTCCCAGGATTCCTTCTGCGTAGCCCCCCGGCACTGCCCCCGCCAGGACAGCCCCCCCAAATGCCACCAGTGTCGCCTTCCCGGCGCAGACCAGCTGCCCCTGAGCCTTTCTTCAGCAGACCCTATAGGTTGCCACCCAGGAGGGTTGCATTTGTGCTTCATAACGGAATGCCCCCCGTTACCTCCGCCCCCACCCGCAGCTCCCCAAACTCCTCACCACCCTCGCCCGGCGCCCCCTTGGCTGGTGTAAAAATACCCTCCGTTCTGATCGGCAGCCAAGAATGCTTTTTTTATCTTTTGCACCGCCCTCCCCAGTCTTTCCCCGGGAAAATACCCCTTTCAGCACCCCAGACCCTCTCTAATTGAACAGCTCCCTCTAGGGGTGTGCTCTCGCACCCACAGCCTCTCCCTCTTCAGGTGGGCAGAGCCCGGCTCACACCCATCCCTCTCCTGGGCCGGTCTGGGGTGGGTCCTTGTCCCGCAGGGAGCGCCCCAAAGCGGGGGGGGAGGGGGGCTTGTCCTGAGCTGTCCCCTCTCAGCCAGCTTTTACTCCGGCCCCCAGACTCCCCAGGCATCCATTCACTCCATCCTCCTCCAACGGGTGTGCTGTTCTGGCTCCCATGCAGCTGCGCAAGATGGGGTGCAGCCCTCCTCTCTGTCGGTTTTACTGTCCAGTTGAGACAGATCAAAAACAAGTAGCCAGCGTGATCGGTCGTTCAGCCGTGCTCTCTGAGAGCCTGGTAGCTCCTTGCGAGCGGCAGCCTGCATGAGTGGAGCTCACTTTGCCGGCAAAGCTTGGGGGGAGGCGGGGCGGGTAGGCAGAGGGAAGAGAAGCCGAAGGTCCGAGCGGGCGTGATGGTGGGGAGTGGGGGAGTGGCCGGAGGGGCCCCGGAGGTGGGAGTGAGGGGAGAGGGTGTGTGATGTTAGAGGGCTGTGGAAGTGAGCGCGTTGTGATCCGTTATTCGGCCTTTGTCCGCTCTGCCAAGCCCAGAATGCATTTCGCTGGTCTGTTCCACCGCTGTTTAGTAAGCACCTACTGCATGCACGCGGGGTATGTAGCAGAGAACAAACTAGACAGGACCCCTTGTCCTCATGGGGTGCCTGTGCCGGTTCATGGGGTAGCCCAGTGGTCGGCAAACTCATTCGTCCACAGAGCCAAATATCAACAGGACAACGATTGAAATTTCTTTTGAGAGCCAATTTTTTTTAAAGCTTAAACTATATAGGTAGGTACATTATTATTAACTTAATTGGGGTACTCCTCAGCTGACCTTTGCTAAAAACTCAAGGGGCCAAAGAGCTCTTCCACAAAATACCACGTGCGGGTGGGCATGTACAGTGCGATTGAAACTTCATGGCTCATGCGCAGAAGTCTTGTTTTCGGCTTTGAAGAAGTGGCGTTAGAACACTCAAAGGGCCAAAGAGCCGCATGATGTGGCTCGCGAGCCGCGGTTTGCTGACCACTGCTCTAAAGGACTTAGACATGTACTTGGCATGTAGTGAGCTCTCCTTTAGTGTCATGTGCTTCTAGATGTTTCCATTATCATTATTAACAAACTAGAGGCCCGATGCATGAAGATTCCTGCAAGAATGGGCCTTTCTTCCCCTGGTTGCCAGTAGTGCCTTCCTGCTCTGGCCCAGAGCCAAGCCACCTTTCCACCTTCGGAAGCTGCCCACAAGCCCAAAGCAGCTGGGGTGGTGTGGAACATTGCCATGGAAACGACGCAAGCATCCCGCCCTGCCCCCAACCACTGGGCACCTGTATATGCAAATCAACATGCCATCTTTGTTGAGTTAATTTGCATACTCACTCCTGATTGGCTGCTGGGCGTCACGAATGTATGGTCAATGAGAATGTTACTCTTTTCTTAGGTAGACTAGTATGTTGTCCTAAGGCAGCTTGTGGCAGGGGAGTGGCCCACAGGTCTTGGCATCAACAAGACTTGGAATCCACACCTGGTTTCCCCTTTACTGGCTATCTGACCATGGAACACAACCGCCCCTTTCCTCAGTTTCCCCACTTGTAAAGTGGGACCTGAAATGGCACGGGACTGTGGCGATCTATCCAGGTGATGGTTCCTGTCCATCTGGTCAAACAATAAACATGAGCTGTGTGACTGTGACTCTGGTTGCCATGGAACTACTGCCGCTTGAGACCCTTCCCTCCTCGTCCCTCTGCACCCTCCCCTGAGAAAGTCACCGACGTGCCTAGCCGGTTTGGCTCAGTGGATAGAGTGTCAGCCGCAGACCCGAGGGTCCCGGGTTCAGTTCTGGGCAAGGGCATGTACTTAGGTTGTGGGCTGGGTCCTCGGCCCTGGTCGGGAGAGTGCAGGAGGCAACCAATTGATGTGTCCCTCTCACATCGATGTTTCTCTCTGTGTGTCTCTCCCCCTCCTTTCCACCTCTCTCAAAAAATCACTGGGTGAGGATTAACAACATAAATAAGGCTCCATGGAAAAGAGGAAGGAAGGAAGGAAGGAAGGAAGGAAGGAAGGAAGGAAGGAAGGAAGGAAAGAAACTCTTGTGTGCCCTGAAAGGGGAAATGTGTCTTCTTTCCCAGGAATAATCATGAGCCTCATCAGTTCTGTCCCCCAGGAACACCCCCTGCTCCTCTCGGACCCGCAGCCCTTCAGCATCT
This sequence comes from Pipistrellus pygmaeus, assembly GCA_949987585.1. Lineage (NCBI taxonomy): Eukaryota > Metazoa > Chordata > Mammalia > Chiroptera > Vespertilionidae > Pipistrellus > Pipistrellus pygmaeus. Next base: position 1,915,455 of record OX465317.1, on the reverse strand, counting down.
GCCCACTTGCCCCCCAGGACACCACCATCCCTGGATTCCTTCTCCTGGGGGCCCACCTCAGTGTCAGCTCAGATGCTGCTAAATGTCCCCCTCCCTGTATGAAGGGATTCTGGTCACCTTGGTCTCATCCTTTCACTCATTCAACAAATACGAACCCATATACAGGCATTTACAGCTATACATTTACCTCTGAGCACGGCTTTAGCTGCATCCCCTAAGTATGTTGGGTTTCCATGCCTCTAACTTCCCCGGTGATTTCGTCATGGGCCCACTGGTGACTGAGGAGGGTGCTGTTTCATTCCCACACACCAGCAGGTATGTATGGAGCGCCCACACTGTGCCAGGCACCCGGGCACAGTGGCGAACAAGGCAGGCCAGTCCTGCTGTTAGGTGTGAAGGCCAGACAGGAAGTAGGCACAGTAAATCGGTGGCAGAGACCACGATGATAAAATGCAGCAGAACAAGGGCCTAGAAACCAGGTGCTGAGGTGGAGGGGACATCAGAGCAGAGACCTGACGGAGGCAGGAGAGAGTCTTGAGGTATGGGGCAGAGGGCCCAGGCTCACCCCATCACTGTTCTGTCTGCTCAGGATGGTGCCCACCTCCCTCTCCCACATAATGCAGAGAACACCCGCACATAAGGGCTCTCCCCCCCACCCCCGTGCCACCCCTAACTTCCTCCGCCTCGGGAACCAACCCTCCTGGAGTGACCTTGGACAAGCCATTTGACCTGTCTAGGCCTTGTCTTCTCATTGGTCTGGTGGGGACAGCCGGGGTCCCTGTGTCACAGTCCTGTAGAGGTGTGGGGGTTTGGTGAGTCCCCCTGCACCACCTGCTCAGAAGGTGGGGAGCTGCAGGAAGTTAGTATGGCACTCTTATGGAGGTGAGTCTGCAGGCTTCTTCCCCACGGCCCCTCCCCTCTCGGCCTCCTCTCCCCCCAGCTTCCTCCACGCCCACCTGCCGCCACGCCAGCCCTATCTCCCCGCTGAGGGTCCGCCCGGGCTTCTGCTCCCAGCCAGGCACGCCTTTGCTCCTCCCGGGGATGAGCCCAGCCGAGCCAGAGGGTGTGAAGGACATGGGATGCTGGGTCTCCTCCAGGGACACCCGGAGCTGGCAGCTAAAAATACCGCCTCCGGGGGTGCGGGCGGAGATGCTCACCTTTCACCTGCGGGGAGGGCCCGCGGGTGGATGGATGGATAGATGGATGGGCAGGCTCTGCCCTTGGTGGGCCCGCTGACTCCTGCCTACCTGGGGCTAAGGCTCAGAGCCAGGCCCTGGCGCAGGTGGTCCAGGTGGTGGTGAAGCTGGGAGGGACCCAGGGAATGGCCGCCACCGGAGGGGGCAGGAAGGGCTTCTCTGAGCAGCGGCCTCAGGCCCCGCCCAGGTGAGTGACGTCACTGACGTGCGAACAGCTCTGGGGCCTAGTGCGCCTGCCAATCAGTGCCGGGTCAGCCCCCTGACGCCGCCCCCCCACCCCTACCCTCGGGCGCGCTCTAGGGGCCCAGCCCCTTCAGAAGTGGGGAGAGTGGGGAGCAGGTGGGAGGTGACCCCTCTCCTGCTGTGTTCCCCAGGCCATGCTGCCCTCCCTCCCTGCCAGCCTCCTGTGCCCCGACACTGTCTCCCCACTTTCCTGGCTTGTGAGGCTCTGTCCCACCAGTAGGACGGCGCTGACGGTACTGCCTCCCAGTTACCGGGATCAGGTGCGGGGACCCGCCGTGAGCGGCCTGAGGCTGTTAGTTCCCGGAGGCGGGGCTGTGCTTTGTCACCGCACTTGCGGGTGAGGACAGCCAGGCACAGAGAGGTTCAGGAACGGCCCCGTGGTCACACAGCTCAGGTTGGCACCCCCTTCGCCACTCTGATAGTAACGATGGTTATGATTGGTCAGATCCTGGGGGCCAGAGGACAGAGGACAGGCCGGGCGGGCGGGGACAGAGCACAGGGGACTGAGGCCGGAGGTGCTGGAGGATTGGGGTCTGGGCAGGAGAGAACGTGGGGCCTGCCGCAGTACCCGGGGGACAGGGCGTGGGGGGGACGGAGAGGGGCGTGAGGTTGCGGAGAAGATGGGGTGGGAGCCAGCCTCAGTGCACACGCCCCTTTGCGGGCGGGGACCCCGCGCCTGCCCGCTCGCTCAGCCGCTCCCCTTTCTCCGCAGGGCCCGGCGTCCCGCACCCGCTGACATGGAGGCGAACGCGGCGGGCGGGGGCGCGGGGGGCGGCGGCCTCGGGGGCGAGGACGGGGTGCACTTCCAGAGCTACCCCTTCGACTTCCTGGAGTTCCTCAACCACCAGCGCTTCGAGCCCATGGAGCTGTACGGGGAGCACGCCAAGGCGGTGGCCGCGCTGCCCTGCACCCCGGGGCCCCCGCCACAGCCCCCGCCGCAGCCCCCGCCGCCCCAGTACGACTACCCGCCGCAGGCCGCCTTCAAGCCCAAGGCCGAGACGCCATCCTCCTCGTCCTCTTCGTCCTCCTCCTCCTCGTCCTCTTCCTCCTCTGCCGCCTCCCAAGCCAAGAAGCCTGACCCGCCCCTGCCGCCCGCCTTCGGGGCGCCCCCGCCCCCGCTCTTCGACGCCGCCTTCCCCGCCCCGCAGTGGGGCATCGTGGACCTCTCGGGGCACCAGCACCTGTTCGGGAACCTGAAGCGGGGAGGCCCCGCATCGGGGCCCGGGGTGGCGCCCGGCCTGGCCGCCGCCACCGGGACCCCCGGGCCGCTCCCCGCGCCGGCCCAGACGCCGCCGGGGCCCGTGGCCGGGGCGCCCTGCGACCCCACCAAGGACGACAAGGGCTACTTCCGGCGGCTCAAGTACCTGATGGAGCGGCGCTTCCCGTGCGGCGTGTGCCAGAAGTCCTTCAAGCAGTCCTCGCACCTGGTGCAGCACATGCTGGTGCACTCGGGCGAGCGGCCCTACGAGTGCGGCGTCTGCGGCCGCACCTACAACCACGTCTCCAGCCTCATCCGCCACCGCCGCTGCCACAAGGACGCCCCGCCCGCCGCCGGGGTCCCCCCGCAGCCCGGGGTGGCCCTGCCGCCGCTGGGCCTGCCCGCTCCCCCCGCCGCCGCCGCCGCCGGGGTCCCCCCCTCGCTCCCTGCGGGCCCCCCGCCCACACCCGCCGCCCCTACCGCCCCCTCCGCTGCCGCCTCCGTGGACGGAACCGCGGTCCCCGGCGCCCAGGCCGGCGTGGGGGCGCCCCCTCCGCCTCCCCCTCCGGCGGGCAGCGGCGGCGAGGGCCCGTTCGCCTGCCCGCTGTGCTGGAAGGTCTTCAAGAAGCCCAGCCACCTGCACCAGCACCAGATCATCCACACCGGGGAGAAGCCCTTCTCCTGCTCCGTGTGCAGCAAGAGCTTCAACCGCCGCGAGAGCCTCAAGCGCCACGTGAAGACGCACTCGGCCGACCTGCTGCGCCTGCCCTGCGGCGTGTGCGGCAAGGCCTTCCGCGACGCCGCCTACCTGCTCAAGCACCAGGCGGCGCACGCGGGCGCCGCGGGGCCCCGGCCCGTGTACCCCTGCGACCTGTGCGGCAAGTCCTACTCGGCGCCGCAGAGCCTGCTCCGCCACAAGGCCGCGCACGCACCGCCCGGGGCCCCCGGCGCGGGGCCCGAGGCGCCCAAGGACGCGGCGGCGGGGGCGGTGGCCGCTGCCGTGTCGCAGCCCGCGCCCCCCTTCCCCCCGGGCCCCTACCTGCTGCCCCCCGACGCGCCCGCCACGGACACGGAGAAGGCGGCGGCGGCGGCGGCGGCCGTGGTGTACGGGGCGGTGCCCGTGCCGCTGCTGGGCGCGCACCCTCTGCTGCTGGGCGCGGGCACCGGCGGCGCGGCGGGCACGGCCGCCGGCGGCCCCGGGAAGACCTTCTGCTGCGGCATCTGCGGGCGCGGCTTCGGCCGCCGCGAGACCCTGAAGCGCCACGAGCGCATCCACACCGGCGAGAAGCCGCACCAGTGCCCCGTGTGCGGGAAGCGCTTCCGCGAGTCCTTCCACCTGAGCAAGCACCACGTGGTGCACACGCGCGAGCGCCCCTACAAGTGCGAGCTGTGCGGCAAGGTGTTCGGCTACCCGCAGAGCCTGACCCGCCACCGCCAGGTGCACCGGCTGCAGCTGCCCTGCGCGCTGGCCGGGGCCGCCGGCCTCCCCGGCCCCCAGGGCGCGCCGGGCGCCTGTGGCCCGGGCTCCGCGGGCGCGGGGGCCGCCGAGGCCCTGAGCTACGCCTGCTCCGACTGCGGCGAGCACTTCCCCGACCTCTTCCACGTCATGAGCCACAAGGAAGCCCACATGACGGAGAAGCCCTACGGCTGCGACGCCTGCGGCAAGACGTTCGGCTTCATTGAGAACCTCATGTGGCACAAGCTGGTGCACCAGGCCGCCCCCGAGCGCCTGCTCCCGCCCGCGGCCGGCGGCCAGCAGCCCGCCGACGGCTCGGGCGGTGCCGCCGAGGCGGCTAGCATGCTGGACAACGGGCTGGCCGGGGAGGTGGGAGCGGCGGTGGCGGCGCTGGCAGGGGTGTCTGGGGGCGAGGACGCCGGAAGCACGGCGGGGGCCGGGGGCGCGGGGGGCGCCAGCTCGGGCCCCGAGCGCTTCAGCTGCGCCACCTGCGGCCAGAGCTTCAAGCACTTCCTGGGCCTGGTCACCCACAAGTACGTGCACCTCGTGCGCCGGACCCTGGGCTGCGGGCTGTGCGGCCAGAGCTTCGCGGGCGCCTACGACCTGCTCCTGCACCGGCGCAGCCACCGGCAGAAGCGCGGCTTCCGCTGCCCGGTGTGCGGCAAGCGCTTCTGGGAGGCGGCCCTGCTCATGCGCCACCAGCGCTGCCACACGGAGCAGCGGCCCTACCGGTGCGGCGTGTGCGGCCGCGGCTTCCTGCGCTCCTGGTACCTGCGGCAGCACCGCGTGGTGCACACGGGCGAGCGGGCCTTCAAGTGCGGCGTGTGCGCCAAGCGCTTCGCGCAGTCGTCCAGCCTGGCGGAGCACCGGCGGCTGCACGCCGTGGCGCGGCCGCAGCGCTGCGGGGCCTGCGGCAAGACCTTCCGCTACCGCTCCAACCTGCTGGAGCACCAGCGCCTGCACCTGGGCGAGCGCGCCTACCGCTGCGAGCACTGCGGCAAGGGCTTCTTCTACCTGAGCTCCGTGCTGCGCCACCAGCGCGCGCACGAGCCGCCGCGGCCCGAGCTGCGCTGCCCCGCCTGCCTCAAGGCCTTCAAGGACCCCGGCTACTTCCGCAAGCACCTGGCGGCCCACCAGGGCGGCAGGCCCTTCCGCTGCTCCTCCTGCGGCGAGGGCTTCGCCAACACCTACGGCCTCAAGAAGCACCGCCTGGCGCACAAGGCCGAGGGCCTGGCGGGGCCGGGAGCGGGGGCCGGCGCCCTGGCCGGGAAGGAGGCCTGACCCCCTGGGTGGCTTCCCAGGCACCGCTGCGCTCGGATGGACCGGTCCAGGCGCGCCCCGCCCCAGCCGTCGGTCAGACGGCCGCCTCCTCCGCGCTGTCTCTCCCGCCGTCCTTCGGGACTTCAGGCAGCCCGGCCCGCTGTGCAAAGCCCGGGCCGAGTCACTCCCACCCGGACCCCTCCGGCCCCCTTCCCATCCCGTCTGACCCTGAACTTGATCCCCCGTCTGACCCGTTTTGTAACCCCCAGCAGCCGCCCAGCGGCGCTCTGTCCTGAGCTCCGGTGGAGACGGGCAGGACCTCCCCCCCTCCCGTGGTTTCCGGCTGGACAGTGGGGTTGGAGCGGAGCGGGATGGGCACCAGGGGGCCGGGGTGCCCTTTCGGGTTGTGGGGAGGGGGGCGGGGCGGCAGACACGGCTTGTACAGAGCAGAGACAATAAACGTATCACGGGGCGGCCGAGTCCTTCCTCACCGCCGGGAGCCGGGGCTCCGGGTTCGGGTTCGGTGCTGGCCGAGGGAAGGGTGAGCTCACCTGCTTCCCTGGGCCTCTGACTCTCCCACGTCCTTCACCTCGGCGCCCCCCCTCCTCTTCCTCTCCTCGCCCCCTGGGGTTACTGAGGGATCCCCACATCCAAGACGGATAAGGCGCCCTCGGGAAGTGCCAGCCCGCCCAGCTCCTTCCCCTCCAGGCGCCATGGCATCTGTTCTCAGCCAGCAGCGCCCGAAGCCCCTCCCGCCGCCTCGCTGGGCGCCAGAACCGGCCCCTTGTCCGTGGGAGAGACGGAAGGGACGCCCTGGCCGCCGCGGTGCGCTCCGGCCCCCGGCGGAGCCACAGGCTGCTCAGGCGCCTGCCTGTCCAGGACAATTTGGGGGCGTTCCTTCCAAAGCCCTTCACGGCCCTTGTCCGGGTTCTCAGGAGAGTGGGAGACGTGCATCATGGTTTCCCCTTTGTCCGGGAGGAGGATGAGGCCCTGGAGGAGGGGGCTCCAAGGACAGCCAGCGGGGTCCCCCCAGCTGGCCCTGTAGCCCCACGCGCCTCCGTGTGGGACGAAGACAAAGCCGGTTGGGGGCACTGCCTGCCCGGGGGCGAGTCTAGTTTGACCTCCCTGTCCACCTCCACACATACATACACACACGCACACGCACACATATACACACACACTGGAAGGGACCACCATGCTGTGATGCCGGAGACCCAGTGTCCCAGGCTCAGCAGTCACCGGGTGTGGAGCAGCACACTGACACAGACACGGGCTGGAGGGGCACAGAGGAGTCACCTGACCAGACTCCAGGGCCAAACCAGCTTCCGGGCTGGGAAAGCAGCTCCTGAGCCACCACAGGAAGCCAGGTGCCGCGGGCCAAGGATGCCAGGGGCGGGGTTGGCGTGTCTGGCCAAACCTCGCCATCCTGGAGAGTTTCACACAGTCTAGGTCACGTGGGAGGGGTGGGGTGTGGGAAGGTGATCCGAAGGAGCTGGATGACCCCAGACTCTGGGAGCTGGCCAATGCCAGCCTGGTCCACGCCCCTGACACATTCTGGTTAGCCTGTGCGTGAAATCAAAACCAAAACAGCCCCAAGGTGTGGCTCAGTGGTTGAGTGTCAACCTATGAACCAGGAGGTCAAGGTTCAATTCCCGGTCAGGGCACAGGCTCGGTTATGGGCTCAATCCCTAGTGTAGGATGTGCAGAAGGCAGCTGGTCAATGAAGCTCTTTCATCATTGATGTTTCTATCTCTCCCTCTCCATTCTTTTCTGAAATCAATAAAAATATATTTGAAAACAAACAAACAAAAACACAAAACCAGCCCCACGGCGTGGCTCAGCGGCTGAGCATCCATCAGTTCGATTCCTGATCAGAGCACATGCTGGGGTTGTGGACTCGGTCCAGGAGGCAGCCGATCCATGATTCTCATCATTGATGTTTCTCTCTCTCCCTCTCCCTTCCTCTGAAATCAGTAAAAATAGATTGAAAACAAAGAAAAATGCCCAAGAATGTGAATGTGGTTACTAGCATCTGAAAATCAGAACAGTTTACATCGTATGAGCTGCTGGACAATGGAGATGCTCCCTGCCCAGCCTGCCTCCCTCAGAGTGCCGGAGCCATGCTGATGGGGGGGCCCCCATTTTCCATCTGTCACTGGCCCCCATGTCCCCAACCCCAACTCAGCCCCTGTGCCAGGCTCCATATCTCCCCTGGGACCCCCTGCCCTCATTCCCCTCCGCCCCAGAGGCACCCAGGCTTCCAGTCCCTTCTCAGAGCCGCTGCGGGTGGGAGACGGTGGGATCTGTGTCTGCAGGAGGCACCGGCTGTGGGATGGAGAGTGGAGGCAGGGCCTGGAGGCTGGGCAGCTGCTTGGTCATCCCCAGGAGAGGCCTCACCTGGTATTGGTGTTCAAGCAGTGATGGTGCAAAGGGGCATTCAGGTCCCGGAGGAATGCCACTGGCTGGGGACCAGAAGGTCGGAAAGGGATTAGGTAGCGGATGAGGGCGAAGGCTCAGGCGACAGGCCCAGGCTTCCGCCCAGGTGTCAGGAGAGGACATGCAGGCATTGCTTTGGGGAAACAGAACGTGGGGTTCACGTTATGACGGGGCACCTCCTCTCTCCTGGGGAGCACTGGGGGAGCAGGAGTGTGAGCAAACCTGGGCTCCCCTTCCTTCCCACTGATCACAGGGCCCCTCCGTTTGCCAGCACCCCTGGGCCCGCTCCCATGGCCGCACCCGCACCGCTCTCTCTGGTAACCGGACGCCGTCCACGTCCACCCCGCCCTGAGGTTTGGAGAAAGGGGCTCAGCAGTCCTCTGTTGGTGGCAGTACCATGGACCCCCAGTCCCCTTCCCTCCCCCGAACAGACAATCCAAACACAAGACCGACCTGGAGCGACCCTTCCGAAAGCCCTTTAATAGGATCGGACTGGAGGCCGCCAGCCTCCCACACCCAAATCCTCCCCTCGCCGGGCTCTCAGGGCTCAGCTGCCACTCGCTGGCCACCCACAGGCCTGGGGGCAGCTGGGGGCCAGGCAGTCAGCTGTTGGCTTCAGGTCGGGAGCGGCGATTAGAGACCCCTGAGGCATTCATAGAGCTGGGTGGTGTGGGCTGAGACACACCTTAGGAGCTGGGTTTGAGCGGGTGTTGGCCGCCTGAATCTCAGTTGCCCCAGAAGAGGAGTCTGGTGCGTTAGGGGGGTCGCCATGGGAACAGGGACAGCAGCTCTTGCAGCCGAGATCCTTACGATCAGTTGGACCGTCAGGCTGAACTTCGGAGGCTCAAATGCTCTAGTCAATGACTTGGGGGCCCCCTGGCTTGAGGTGATGGGGTTCCAGTCTCTTTATGGAGGACCTTCATGGTGGCTCCTGTGTTCAGTGCATCCAGCGAGGTAGGCAGAGGGTCCCCTCCTGGCCCACCCTCGGCCCCGAGACAGTTCAGGGGCCAGCGATGAAGGGCTGGCCGGGGACACTGGGATGGACCCCGCACCTGCCCATCTCCTCAGGCCTGGCTCCCCCTGCGGAGGGCGCAGGCTCTGTCCTGTACCAACTAGACCCAACAGGCAGGCAGGCGGGCGGGAGGGACGCTCAGCCGTGTTCCTGGCAGTTAGCTGGACATCCACTGGGCTGCCCCGCGGGTTTGTGGGAGCCCTGAGCGTGGCATTTAGCTGGAATGCCTCTCTGCTCTCCCCCAGTCTCCCCTCTTCTGTCACCTGTCACCTGGTCCCAGCCAACCCCTCCCCCTGCAGCCTGCCACCCTCCGCCCGCCCCCTGGGACCAGCCTACTGGTCTACCTTCGCCTGCTTGGTAGCCGTCTCCCCAGGCCCCTCTTCCCGCGTGTTTCCCGCCCCACTCGGCCGGCTCCCGGGTCCCTCAGCCCACGCCGCCGGCTGGCTCCCGGCGTCCCTGGGCCCGGGCCCCGGGCCACGGCAGTGCGTGCGCTGGTGCTTGCGGAAGTTGGAGGAGTTGTTGAAGGTGCGGGCGCAGAGCGCGCAGCGGAACGGGCGCTCGCCGGTGTGGATGCGCGCGTGGCCGCTCAGCACCGAGGACTGCGTGAAGCCCTTGCCGCACACGCCGCAGTGGTAGGGCCGCTCGCCCGTGTGCACCCGCTCGTGGTCGCGCATGTCCGAGGAGCGGCGGAACGGCTTGGCGCAGAACCGGCAGGCGAACGGCTTCCCCGCGGCCGCCAGCGCCGCCGCCTCGGGGCGCTCCGGGGCCATCCCGGGCCCGGGTGCCCGAGTCCCCGCCGCTGCGGCCTCGGGGGGCCTCCGAGAGGCTCCGGGCTCGGCGCCGTGCCGGAGCTGGTGCCGCAGCAGGGCCGCCAGCGCCCCGAAGGCGCGGGGGCAGAGCGGGCAGCGGAACGGGCGCTCCCCGGTGTGCAGGCTGTAGTGCGCGCGGAGGCTGGCAGGGCCCGCGCAGCTGTGGCCGCACACGTGGCACCGGCCGGGGTCCGCGCCCCGCCGCCCGCCGCCCCCGGCCCCCGCCCCGGCGCCGGCCAGGTGGCCGTGCTCGTGGAACAGCAGCTCGGAGACCAGGCGGAAGGCGGCGGGGCACAAGGCACAGTGCAGGGAGCCCGGCTCCGGGGGCTCCGGCGCCAGCGTGCTGTCCGTCACCCTGACCACCTGGATCTCGATGAGGTCGGGCGGGGGCGTGGTGGGGCTGCCGTCCGCGGACACCAGGACCTGGGGTGGGGGCGGGGGGAGAAGAGAGGAGCCTGTGGACCCGGCCTCAAGGCCTCCAAACCCCCCCCCCCCCCACGCCCCACTTCTTGAAAGCCTCCTCTCCTTTGCACTCCCTCCATTCTAGGTTCTGCTCTAAGCCCCATCAAGACTTCCCCTCCCAGGCCAAAACCGGTGTGGCTCAGTGGATGGGGCGTTGGCTTGCGGATTCAAGAGTCCCACCCAGGTTCGATTCTGGTCAAGGGCGTGTACCTTGGTTGTGGGCGCATCCCCAGTGGGGTTGTGCAGGAGGCAGCTGGTCATGTTTCTGGCTCTCTATCCCTCTCCCTTCCTCAATGTAAAAAATTAGAATATTAAAAAAAGAAAAAAAGAAAAAAACGCAGCCATGTCCGGCCTCGACTGAAAAGGCCATCCTGAATGGGCCCTCTGTGCTTGGCCCGCTCCCGGTGGCCCATCTCGCCAACAGCCGGAATGACCTTTGGCAAATGGAAACCGGATCAAGTCAGTTCCCGCTCAAAACGCTCCGTGGCTCCAACTGCGCTTAAAAACTCCCCCGGAACCGCCTAGGAATATCCATCCGCCGCCACCTGCTCCTGCTTATCTCGCTGGCCCGGTGTAAACAGAAGCCGGCAGGCACGCAGCTGACTGCTCTGTCTAAATTTAGCTCCCCCACCACCACCCTCACTCCGTCTTTATTTCCTTTCTGGAACGCTGCACAATCCGTCCATCTCCCCTCAACGCCTCTCTCCCCCACCAACTAGTCTGCAAGCTGCAGGCAAGCAGTCCTCCTCTGCCTCCCTCAGCTACCCATCTGTGAACCCCAAGTAAGCAGCTCAGGAAATGTTCCTGGAATGAATGAATGAGTGAATGAGTGAATGAATGTCCTCACTCTCCAGTCCCCAGTCGGGGGCCTGAGAGTGGTCTGGAAGCCCCCTGGAGCAGTGATTTCTCCCTCAAGCATCCTCCCTTGGGGATTTCGGGGCGCGTCACCCAGGCCCTTACAGAGAATCACACCCCCACGCCATCGTGGGCGCCCTAGGATCCATCACCTTCCCGGCCCTCCACCCCGGCCCACGGCCCAGCAGTCTCAGGGAGGCCCCGCCCCTCTTGAGGCCCCGCCCCCTAATCGGACACATTCAATACCTGGATCCATTCCCCCGCCCAGATGTCCTCCAGGCCCCGCCCGCTAAGCCACGCCCCCACGCCTCCATTGGCTCCGCCACAGGCCACGCCCCCGGCTCCACCCGAGAACCCCGCCCCCAGGCCACGGCTCTAAATACCTCCCCACCCGCCCAGCCTCAGAGGCCCCGCCCCGGCCCCGCCCCGGCCCGCGGCCTCCTCCCGCCGGGAGCCCCTGGCCCACGTCCCCTCCGCGTTCGCACCAGGTCTGGCAGCTCCGGGGAGCGCGGCGCCCGGGCCGCTGAGCCCGGATTCTGGGGCGGCTCCGGGCGCGCCGCGGCCATCTTGTGCCCAGGCCCCGCCCCCTTGGCCTGCGGTCGCCCTGGAAGGGGGCGTGGCTAGCGCTGGCGTCATAGCCACCGCACAGGCGCACTGGGGTGGGCGGGGCTTTCAGGTAGCCTGAGTAACTCCACCTGTCACCCCCCACCCCCCCCAAACATACACACAGGAGACAGCCCCGAGGGACGCTGGGGGAATGCCAATTTCTCTCTCTTTTTGTTTTTAAATATGTTTTACTGATTTTTTACAGGGAGGAAAGGAGAGGGATAGAGAGTTAGAAACATCAATAAGAGAGAGACACATCGATCAGCTGCACATCCTGCACATCCCCCACTGAGGATGTGTCTGCAGCCAAGGTACATGCCCTTGACCAGAATTGAACCTGGGACCCTTCAATCTGCAGGATGATGCTCTATCTCTATCTGAGCCAAACCGGTTAGGGCTGCCAATTTCTCTCTCTTTCTCTCTCTCTCTTTAAAAAAAAACAAACATTTTATTGATTTTAGAGTTCAGAAGGGAGAGGGACAGAGAGACAGAAACATCAATGATGAGAGAGAATCACTGATCGGCTGCCTCCGGAACACCCCCTACTGGTGATCAAGCCCACAACCCAGGCACGTGCCCTTGGCCGGAATCGAACCTGGGTCCCCCTCAGTCTGCAGGCCGACGCTCCATTCATCGAACCAAAATAGCTAAGACCCAACTTCTCTTTTAAAAATATTTTTAAAATATATTTTATTGATATTTTACAGAGAGGAAGAGAGAGGGATAGAGAGTTAGAAACATTGATGAGAGAGAATCATCGATCAGCTGCCTCTTGCACCCCCCCCCCCCCCCCACTGGGGATGTGCCTGCAACCAAGGTACATGCCCTTGACTGAAATCGAACCTGGGACCTTTCAGTCTGCAGGCCGACGCTCTACCACTGAGCCAAACCGGTTTCAGCTTAAAAACTATTTTTTATTGATTTCAGAGAGGAAGGGAGAGGGAGAGAGAAATAGAAACATCAGTGATGAGAGAATCATTGATCAGCTGCCTCCCGCACGCCCCACACTGGGGATGGAGCTTCCAGCCCGGGCATGTGCCCTGACCGGGAATCCAACCGTGACCACCTGGTTCCTAGGTCCAGGCTCAACCACTGAGCCACACCGGCCGGGCTAGGAGTTCTCCTTTTCACCAGCTTAATAGGCTCTGGCTGTCAGCTGACCCTCACCAGAATAGAATAACGTTTGCTGGTGTTACCCATGGCATGTTTTTGTCATCGCCTGCTCCAGTGGTTGGCAAACTGCGGCTCAAGAGCCACAGGCGGCTCTTTGGCCCCTGGAGTGTGGCTCTTCCAGAAAACACCACAGCCTGGGCGAGTCTATTTTAAAGAAGTGGCGTTAAAAGAAAAAAAGTTTAAAAAATGTGGCTCTCCAAAGAAATTTCAATCGTTGTGCTGTTGATATTTGGCTCTGTTGACTGATGAGTTTGCCAACCACTGGCCTGCTCTGAGTGGCTCCAGGTCATGCAGTGAAGTTAAATTTACAAACAAGGATTTTCATGTCCATTTCCAGAAAGAGATTCTGCAAGCAGCAGCGCTGGTGGGCGGGGCTGTAGCTCAGAGCCGCAGGCTGGTGTGAGGTCTGGAATGAGACAGGCCTTTCCAGCAGCACCTAGGACAGAGCTGGCCTCTACGTCATCCACTTACTCCCTCTCCCACCTTCTCTGAAATCATATATATATATGAACCGGTTTGGCTAAGTGGATAGAGTGTCAGCCTGCGGACTGAAGCATCCCGGGTTCGATTCCGGTCAAGGGCATGTACCTTGGTTGCGGGCACATCTCCAGTGGGGGGTGTGCGGGAGGCAGCTGATGTTTTTCACTCTCTACCCCTTTCCCTTCCCTCTGTAAAAATCAATAAAATATATATATTTTAAAAAATCTCTAGGTCCATCCATGCAAAAGGTAAGAGATCCTTCTTCTATCCCCTCCTCTTCCTCCTCCTCCGCCTTTTTAACAGCCATACAGTATCCCACCGTGTAGATGTCCCACAGCGTTCCATCCACCCTTCTACTGATGGATGCTTAGGCTGTGTCCAGGTCTTAGCCACTGTAAATGCTGCTGCTATGGACATGGGGTCCATCTATGCTTCCCAGCTGGTGCTGAGCAGTTGCTAATCTTAGCTGCTCTGAGTAGCCCACCCTCTTTTCTCAGGAAGGACCTGTGGCCAAAACTGATGTGGCTCAGTGGATAGAGCATCGGCCTGTGGACTGAAAGGTCCCAGGTTCGATTCTGGTCAAGGGCATGTTCCTTGGTTGGGGGCACATTCCCAGTAGGGAGTATGCAGGAGGCAGCTGATCAATGTTTCTACCTCTCTCTCCCTCTCCCTTCCTCTTTGTAAAATATCAATAATATATATATATTTTTAAAAAGGAAGGACCTGTGCCAGGGAGGGGTCATTGGGAACCCAAGCACCATTCGCTTCATTTTGTTTGAGACACCAGAGGACCTTCCTCTTTGGAACTGACCTGTACAACAGTCTTTTTTTTTTTTTTTTTAAATACATTTTAATTTATTTTTTACAGAGAGGAAGACAGAGTTAGAAACATCAATGAGAGAGGAACTTCAATCAGCTGCCTCTTGCACACCCCACTTTGGGGATGTGCCCACAACCAAAGTACATGCCCTTGACCGGAATTGAACCTGGGACCTTTCAGTCCGCAGGCCGACGCTCTATCCACTGAGCCAAACCAGCTATACAACATTCTTCATCCAGGCCCTTTCTGAATTTCAGCCTTCCAGCTGTGTTCCTCCCAAGTGCTCTCGCAGTGACGTTTGCATACATATTGTGGTCTCTGTCGCCCCCTGGAGGCCTAGGCGAGCTCCTGTTTGCAGCACGTACCAAATAACGATACGACCTGCCGCTGCTAAGGGGAGGAAGGCAGGTGCGATTTGGGTCTGGTTCAGTCCCCCTTTTAGCCCCAGAAGCTGGCATAGGGGAGGCACTGAACGAGCATCCGTTGCACAGAACGACCGAGATGCAGGCCTGCGGAACTAGAAGGCTTCGGAACTGTCCCCTGAAGCGTGTGTTTCCGGCCGGTGGACTTTCACGGTAACACCTTCGGTCTTCTTGCGAATCTGAGCCCAAGGGCCCAGAAGGCTCTGTCCCACCGCTTCCTGTGTCGCTGGGAACAGAGTCGGGGCGGCCGCTCCGCATCCCGCACGGACGGAAAGGCTCCTGCCCCGAGCAGGTGGGATGCAGAGGCAGGAACGAAAAGACCGACCGGGGATTTGAAGGAGGAAGTGGAGGGCGATGGAGTGAAGGACTATGTGGCCACATGGGGGCGAGGGGGGGTGAGAGACCCCAGCATACCTCGTGGGAGCCTGAGGGCTGCTGGATGATCATAGCGGTGGCCGTCCTGAGAGCTCGGGGAAGCGGGAGGTAGAGTCTAGAGTCTGGGCACAGACAAGGCCCCGGGACCCCCCAGCTGCCCGGGGAGATGAGGAGTTGAGGAAGCAGGGGAAGGAGGATGATGTAGGTAAGCAGATAGGGGGGTGCAGGCAGGTCATGTGGCCGCCTCGGCCCTGGGCCCACCGCTCCCCACCTCCCTTCAGCGGCTCCTTCGGCTTCAGGGTGACCGTGACTTCCTCCTGGAAAACCAGGGTTTCCCTACCCGGCCACTACCCCTCCTGAGGGCTCAGCTCCTGCCTGAGTCAAGGCCAACTCCTGCTGGTTGACCTCAAGAGCATAGGGCATCCGCACACGTGGGCGTGAGAGTACAGCCAGGAAGGCAGAGGCGCTGTCCCCATGTGTTCATGGCTGCCCTGGGTCCCTGCAGGCCTTCCAGCTGCTTCCTGTCTCAAGGCCCAGGGCCTCACTCATGCAAACACCTCGCTCCACTGGGATGGTCCGCAACAGCACCCACGCACCCACCGGGCGTCTTGTACCTGCTCCTCCTTCCTGGGGGTTCGGGATCAGGGGGACCTGACCCAGGGTAGACTGAGCCCACTGCGGATCACAGCACTAAACGGACGCCTTTAGCAAGCGATCCTGCTGGAAACATCCATGATGAGAGAGAATCACAGACCGCTGCCTTCTGCACGCCTCAACCCGGGGACAGAGGGTCAGGTGCAGCCTCGATCTGCTCCTCACTTCCCTCCAGCACCCCAGCCCTGTGGAGGCGCCGGTGTCACCTCAGCTGGCCCTGACTGGCTGTGTGACCGGGGGCCAGTGGCTACCCCTCGCCGGCCTCGGTTTGTGAGAATGATGAGACTTGACCGTCTTCTTGCCGGTAACTCACTCAGTGTCCACTCTGGGGTTCCTCATTGTCCCGTGGACTGCACAATCCTGGGCCGGTTAGGGACAGAAATAGAATATTGGAGACTCGCTGTGAGTTACGAGAAGTAATTATTAAAAACACAAATCATGCCAAACTGGTGTGGGTCAGTGGATAGAGTGCTGGCCTGAGGACTGAAGGGTCTTAGGTTCGATTCTGGTCAAGGGCATGTACCTTGGTTTCTGGCACATACCCTGTGGGGGGTGTGCAGGAGACAGCTGATCAATGCTTCTCTCTCAATGTTTCTAAACCTATCTCTCTCCTTTCCTCTCTGTAAAAAATCAATTTTATATATATATATATATATATATATATATATATATATATATATATATATATATATATATATATAAAATCCTAATATGCTAAGTGTCTGGTCAGCCATTCAACCAATCAAAGTGTAATCTATAATAATAAAAGGATAATATGCTAATTAGACCAGATGTCATTCCTGATGAAGCTGGCTGGGTTCCAGCTGCCTGCGGGCAGCCCGAGGGAAGACAGCCCGGGTCCCGGTGCCTGCCGGCATCCTGAGGAAGGTACTGGAAGGAAGCAGGTGCCAGCAGCATGGGGAAGGCCTGCTCTTGCACAAATTTTCGTGCATAGGGCCGCTAGTATGCTAATGATGTGCTAAGGTCGTTCAACCGCTCGCTATGACATGCACTGACCACCAGGAGCCAGACAGTCAATCTGTCGACCAGTTGCTATGATGTGCACTGACCACTAGGAGCAGATGCTCCAACTGGTAGGTTAGCTTGCTGCAGGGGTCCAGCCCATTGGAACTGAGAGAGACAGGCCTGACCCACCCTGGAGTCCTCCCGCAGCCCCTCCATGGCTGGCCAACTTCCTGTGTCTCTTGAGTTGGTTCCCGCTGTGTTCAGACGAGAGAGAGAGAGAGAGAGAGAGAGAGAGAGAGAGAGAGAGAGGCCTCCGCACTGCGAGCTGCCTCTGGGACATTGGCGCTGAGCCCAGGCACTAGGCAAAGCCAGGAGGGAAATGCTTGGATCATAGAGATGCAGGGTAGAGGAGCGAGGGCAGCAGAGACCTCTGCTGGGCGGATAGAGAGGCTCTAAGCGGTGCCTAGGCCGGGTAGGGAGTGGGAGTGGGGGCACAAGTGGCTAGGGATGCTGAATGGAGATGCCCCGAGCTGGTGAGATGGGGAAGAGCTTCACTTCCGTCTGTCCTCCCTCCCGGCTCAGGGTCCCAGAGCTGACCATGCTCCTGGATCTTTTGGAGGCGCTCCCTGTCCTCCCTTATGGTGCTGGCCCCGAGCTGACCTCCCTGTCTCCCCCTTCCCCGACACACACCTAATGGCGATCCCTGCCCCTGTGCATGCAGAGGAGGTGCCCTTATGGGAGCCCCTCTAGCCCCCCAAGGCCTCACTGCCTACTTGCTGTGCGACCTGAGGCAACGGGACTGCCTCTCTGGGCCGCATGTGCCCTGTCCCCAAAGGGGTGTTCTGTGCTCCCTGGCCAGGGAGAGAGGCCGCGTTGGCGGCTGCAGGCCCTGTCTTTGAGCAGATGGAAGGGAGCTACATAGTTAAGGATGGGGCCAGGAGGGAAGGAAAATGGAAGTCCAAGAATAGCAGGTTGCAGCTTGCTGACTGGTTGCTAAGGCAACCCGACTGGGCGAAAACCCAGCTAGGCAAGAGTTGCTGAAGCAACCTAACTGGGGAGGGAGGAACCAACACCCTTAAAGAGCTCTCTCCACCCTAGAGACAGACAGCTCCCTCCACCCTATAGACAGACAGCTCCCTTCACCCTATAGACACAGAGTTCCCTCCGCCCTATAGACAGACAGCTCCCTTCACCCTATACACAGCCAGCTCCCTCCACCCTATAGACAGCCAGCGCCCTTCACCCTATAGACAGACAGCGCCCTCCACCTTATAGACAGACAGCTCCCTCCACCCTATAGACAGACAGCTCCCTCCACCCTATAGACAGACAGCTCCCTCCACCCTATAGACAGACAGCTCCCTCCACCCTATAGACACAGCTCCCTCCACCCTATGGACTGGGAGCTTCCCAGGAAGCACCAATCAGAAGCCGGGGGGAGGGGGGGGCATGTATCTACCTCTAGACACAAAGCTACTGCGCCGGCCCCTTGGGGTCCCTCCCTGTTGTCCCAGACACGCCCTGTGTCTGAGGCCTGAGGCCAGCGCCTGGCTCTCTCAGAAAAACCTTGCTTTAGCTTCCCCCTTTGGTCATGAACTCATTCTTTGACCGCTAAACCTCCTGTTGTATCAACAAGTTTTTGCGCCTCCTTCCACCTCCACTCCCATTGGCTGAGCTGCTTCTAGAGCAGCCAATCAGCGTCCCCGCGGCTCCCGGTTAGAAGTCCTCCGCAGAAGCGCCCGGACTCAGACGCCCCCCAAACGGCCTGGATGGGGGTGCAGAGGCCCCCCACCCTCCTGCTACTCTCCGGGGCGCTGGTCCTGACCCCCAGCGGGGCCGGTGAGTGCGGGGTCCGAGGGGGCGGCTGTGCGGGGAGGAGCGCGGGGACACGGCGGGGCGCGGGCCCGGGAAGGCGTGTGTCCAGCCCCGGCCCTGCCCTCCGTCCGCCCCCCAGGCCCCCACTCCCTGATCTATTTCTTCACCGCCGTGTCCCGGCCCGGCCGCGGGGAGCCCCGGTACCTCGTCGTCGGCTACGTGGACGACACGCAGTTCGGGCGGTTCGACAGCGACGCGCCGAGTGGGAGGGTGGAGCCGCGGGCGCCGTGGATGCAGCAGCCGTGGGTGGAGCAGGTGTTCCCGGGGTATTGGGACCGGAACACAGAGAGAGCCAAGAACCACGCACAGATTTTCCGAGTGTACCTGCAGACCCTGCGCGGCTACTACAACCAGAGCGAGGACGGTGAGCCGCGCGCCGGGCCCCTCACGACCCCCCTCCCCACGGACGGGCCGGGGTCGCCCCGAGGGTCCGGGTCCGAGCGTCACCCCGAGGCGGCGGGACCCGCCCGGCCCCCACCCCCGGGAGGAGCCCGCGGGGACTGTGACCCGATTTCACTTTCAGTTTTAGATTCAGTCCCCGCGGGGCGGGCGGGGCGGGCTGACCCCTCGGGGCGGGGTCAGGGTCTCACACCTTCCAGATGCTGTTTGGCTGCGAGGTGGGACCGGACTGGCGCCTCCTCCGCGGGTACAGTCAATACGCCTACGATGGCACCGACTACATCGCCCTGAACGAGGACCTGACCTCCTGGACCGCGGCCGACACAGTGGCTCAGATCACAAAGCGCGAGTGGGAGGCGGCGGGTGCGGCAGAGCATGACAGGAGCTACCTGGAGGGGGAGTGTGTGGACCATCTG
This sequence comes from Pipistrellus pygmaeus, assembly GCA_949987585.1. NCBI lineage: Eukaryota > Metazoa > Chordata > Mammalia > Chiroptera > Vespertilionidae > Pipistrellus > Pipistrellus pygmaeus. The sequence goes on along the minus strand of OX465317.1, from coordinate 1,896,342 downwards.
CGCATGTTCCTGGACAAAGGGAAGGAGACCCTGCTGCGCGCAGGTACCAGGGGCCCTGGGGCCGCCCCCTGTCCCCGGGGCTGGGGCTCCTACAAGGAGACAGGACAGGGGGTCAGTGTCAGACACCCCTCCTCGGGGTCAGGGAGGGATTGCCCTGGATGTCCAGGTCATGTTCCAGAGGGACTCTGCCTCCTCTCAGGGACAGGTAGGGGTGCACGCTCTCCCAGGGTGAAGAGAGACCCCCCCCCCCACCTTAGCCCAAAAGGGGTTTCCAGGGGCCCTGCAGGGGCTCTGGGGCCCCCGGGGACCTTCTCTCAGGCTTTGTGCTCTGCCCCACACCCCTGTGTCTGAGGCCTGACCCCAGCTTTTCTGAGTCATGTGGCCTCCACCCAGGTCAGGACCATTTCTCTCCCCAGAGACCTCCTACCCTGGGCTGTGTCTTTATGATTCTAGAACTTTCTAAAGACTAGGAGATCCTTCCAGGAGCCACTGTCCAGGCTGGTGTGTGTGCTGTATGCTCCCTCCCCACCCAGGTGTCTGTCCACTCTCAGGATGGTCACATGGGCTCTGCTGGAGTGTCCCATGGAGGATGCAAAGGTCCTGCATTTTCTCCCTCCCCTCAGACCCTCCAAAGGCACACGTGAGCCACCACCCCGTCTCTGCCAGTGAGGTCATCCTGAGGTGCTGGGCGCTGGGCTTCTACCCTGCGGACATCAGCCTTACCTGGCATCGTGATGGGGAGGACCAGAGCCAGGACATGGAGATGGTGGAGACCAGGCCTGCGGGGGACGGCACCTTCCAGAAGTGGGCGGCCGTGGGGGTGCCCCCTGGAGAGGAGCACAGATACACGTGCCATGTGCAGCACGAGGGGCTGACCGAGCCCCTGACCCTGAGATGGGGTGAGGAGGGCCGTGGGCACAGAGCCTCTTCTCAGGGCAGCAGGGCCCTGGAGGACCTCAGTGGGGTGGGGGCTGAGGCCTGGAGTCAGGGCCCTCACCCTCCCTTCCCTTCTCCTCCCAGAGCGGCCTTCTCACACCTTCATCTTCATCATCCTGTGCATCGCTGGGGGCCTGGTTCTGCTGGGAGCTGTGGCTGGAGCTGTGATGTGGGGGAGGAGACGCTCAGGTGAGCAGGGGTGGGTCTGAGTGTCTGTTCCACTGGGGGTTCAAGCCCAGGTAGACCTGTGTCCACCTCATTCCCGGGAGCACCATCCCCACGAGTGTGATGGCCAGTGTGGGGCTCTGTGCTCACACTGACTCTGTAGTGAGGCTCCTGGGAGATGAGGGGCCCACTTCTCACCTGATGCTGCTGGTGCTGGGGACCTCGTTCCCAGCAGCCCCAGGTCAGAGGGCAGGTCCCTGCTGAGCACAGACCTCCAGGAGGGCGGTGGGTCCAGTCCCCACACATGCCCTTCCCTGATCCTGCCCTGGGTCTGTACACACGGTTCTGGAAACTTCTCTGGGTCCAGGACTAGGGCTTCCTCTAGGACCTCCTGGCCCTGCCTCCTCCCTGGTCTCTCACGGGGTGTTTTCTTCCCGCAGATGGAAAAGGAGGAAGCTATGCTCAGGCTGCCAGTGAGTATGGCGGGACCACTGAGACACTGTGACAGTGCAGAGGGAGCCATGGTCCTCATCCTCCCTTCCCTTCTCCCACCCCCATAATTCCTCTTAGTCTCCTACCCTGGGGCTCTGACCACGTCCTGGTTTGTCCCCTCCAGACAGTCACAGCGCCCAGGGCTCTGATGTGTCTTTCTCGGCCTTTAAAGGTGAGACCTGCCATGGGGAGGGGTGGACAGAGTTGGGACTGGGCAGTGGGGAGTCTGGGGACACTGTGAGCATGAAGTGGGTTTGAGAATGTCACCAGCACATCACTGCCCTGAACCTGCTCATGATGATTGTCCTGCACAGCGTGAGGCCACTGCCCTGTGGGGACTGAGTGATGGAAGGTGTGTTTCCGCTCCCACATCCTGACTCAGGAACCTCTGATTGGGGGGCTGGCCCCATCCTGCCCCCCACACTCTCCTGTCAGCAGAGGCGGCTGGTCCCTCCCCATCTCCATCCCTGCCTTCCCTCCCTGGTGCTCTGAGCTGCTACTTACTTCTGTGGATTGATCTGGTTCTTCAATTCTTGCTGTTACTGGTGACTAATTAAAGAAGACCCTCTAATTACATGTCCTCTGAGAGGAAATAAACAGACGCACCAAGAATTCTGCAGATTCCTGTGTATTTTGTGCTCTTTGCAGGCGGGACAGGAGGGGTAGTGAGGACGGAGTGTGGTCGGGGCCTGGGACTGGTCAGTGCTCAGTGCATTGTGGGCTTTGACGTGGTCACCTCTCGGCCGGATCACCTCTCTGCTCCTCTGACCTTGTCCCTCAGGGGAACCCTGTCCAACCAGGACCTGTGGTCACAGGGACCCCCATCCCCCAGGCCTTGTCACGTGTCCTAAAGCAGCGCATCTCCGGGACCCTGGACAGTGAGCCTTCGTGGGGCAGGTCAGCCTGGGCTCAGGCCTGGGCCCGCCCTCCACCCTCCTCTCCTGGGTGTGGGGAGCTGCTTTGCTTTGGTGGGTGTTATGCCTGTCCCTGTCCTTGGGTGTGAGTTCTGGCCTCACTCTCTGGGCAGCAGGAGGCATGTTGCCCGTCACTGTCTAACAGGCCCAGGGTCCCTGCTCAGAGGAGCCCCTGGTGTGGAGCTGGGTGTTCAGGCTCCTCCTGCTCCTGCCTCCTTCTGGGCCTGGCTGTTCTTCTGTCTTTCCCTGAGCTCTCCAAGGGTTTAGCAGGAGCGAGATTCCGCCTCTGAGGGCAGTTCCTGCTGGGACTGAGCCCTGCCTGCCGCCCTCTCTCCCGTCCTTCCCTCTATTGCTGGCCCCACTGGGACCCGGATGTGGGGAGAGGCTGCTGTAGGTTTAGGGGAGCAGCGCTGTGGAAGTGTGGGTGCAGTGAGGGCCTAGGGGGCACTCTGAGCCCCAGCCACTCCGGGAAAGCTGTGCTGGGGCCACAGCCATGAGGACACTGTGTCTGGAACAGGGACGGGTTGTGTGATGGTGACCCCCTCAGCCAGGACTTGGGGACAGGACAGTGTGACAGCTGCTGTTCCCTCTGGAACACACATGACCTTGAAGGGACATCAGGCCGGGTCCTGACCTCACAGCGATTCTAACAGCGACACTCACCGGGCTTAGCTACTTTGGTTTCTTCCTGTACATGAACGTTCTGCTTATGCTGTACCGTCCTCTGCTGAGTGTCCAATAGCTTCATTTCTAAACAACACTGTGTCCACCTGCGTTACCACGCCCTTCATTGTGGACATGCGCACTGTCACCTGTGTCACAGCCCACTTGCTGGTGCAGAGTCTCACCTTCCACTGAAGCCCACAAGGTCTGTGAGGCCCGGGAGGTGAGGCGGCTCCACCTCAGGGAGCTGAGCCCAGGCCCCGCTGTGGCCTCCCAGAGCACATGCTCTATTGCACAGAGACCAGCTGCATCTTCCCCTGAGCCAGTGAGGCATCCAGGCTGGAGTGTGGGGAGTGCCGTGGAGAGGGGTCCACTGTGGGGTGGGGGAGGGAAGATGGCTGTTTTGTTTGTTGTCCTCATTCGAGGATATTGTTCCATTGACTTTAAGGAGAGAGAAGGGGGAGGGAACAGGAAGAGGCAGACACACATCCATGTAAGAGAGAGGCATGTATGTGTTGCCTCCAGCACCGGGATCATGGAGCCTGCACCCAGGTACATGCCCTTGACCAGAATACCACCTGTGACCTTCAATCCCAGGGCTGCTCTCTCCATTGAGCAAAGTGGCTGGGAGAGGAGGGCATTGCAGTGTGGGTGGTCAACAGGGTCCTCATTGGGAACGGGATTTCTTACGAAGTAGTTTAGCCCTACCCGGTTGCGTTCAGTGGCTAGCTGGTTTGGTTCAGTTGGCCTACAGACTGAAGAGTCCCAGGTTTGATTCTGGTCAAGGGCATGTACCTTGGTTGGGGGCACATCCCCAATAGGAGGTGTGCAGGAGGCAGCTGGTCAATGTTTCTCTCTCATCAATGTTTCTAGCTCTCTATCCCTCTCCTTTCCTCCCTGTAAAAAAAAAAAAACAACTATATATATATATATCTTTAATGGAAGGACTTGTGCCAGTGAGGGGTCATCGGGAGCCCAATCTCCATTCCCTTCATGAGCCCCCGTTGACTCTGAGACACCGGAGGACCTTCCACTTTGGAAATGACCTTTAGAACATTCTTTTTGAAAAGTATTTTTTATTGATTTTTTACAGAGAGGAAGGGAGAGGGAGAGAGAGTTAGAAACATCCATGAGAGAGAAACTTCAATCAGGTGCCTCTTGCACACCCCTTACTGGGGTTGTGCCCACAACCAAAGTACATGCCCTGAACTAGGATCAAATCTGGGACCTTTCAGTCCGAAGGCGAAGCTCTATCCACTGAGCCAAACCGGGTTCTGCTGACTGTACAACATTCTTCATCCAGGCCCTTTTAGAATTCCAGCCTTCCAGCTGTGCTCCTCCCAGGTGCTCTCGAGGTGACATTTCCAGGCACCTGGAAGGATCCTCTAGTCTTTAGAAAGTTCTAGAATCAGAGAGACACAGCCCAGGGCAGGAGGCATGTCTCTGAGGGGAGAGTAGGGATTTGTGGTCCTGACCTGGGTGGAGGCCACGTGACTGAGAAAAGCTGGGGTCGGGCCTCAGACACAGGGGGTGTGGGGCAGCTCACAAGGCCTGAGAGAGAAGGTCCCTGTGGGTCCAGAGCCCCTGCAGGGCCCATGGGAACCGCTGATGGGCTATTGCATGGGGTCTCACTTCACCCCAGAAGAGCCTGCACCCCTGACTGTTTACAGAGCAGGGGGAGTTCCTCTGGAACCTGAGCTGGACATCTTGGGGGACCCCCTCCCCGACACCGAGGAGGAGTGTCAGACACAGACCCCTGTCCCGTCTCCTTGTAGGAGCTCCAGGGCCCGGGATACCTGCCCGCAGCAGGGTCTCCTTCCCTTTGTCCAGGTACATGCGCAGTGAGTCCACACATGGGCCCTGCAGGCAGCTCCTCCTTAGCTCCGCCTCACCCACCGCCTCCCACTTGCGCTTTGTGATCTGAGCCGCCGTGTCCACTGCGGTCCAGGAGGTCAGGTCCTCGTTCAGGGCGTTGGAGTCGGTGCCATCATAGGCGTGTTGACTGTACCCGTGGAGGAGGCGCCCTTCGGATCCCACCTCGCAGCCCAACATCCACTGGAGTGTGTGAGACCCTGACCCCGCCCCGAGGTCAGCCCGCCCCTCCAGCCCCGCGGGGACTGAATCTAAAACTGAAAGTGAAATAGGGCCACAGTCCACACGGGGTCCTCCCGGGTGTGGGGAGGCGGGCGGGTCCGGCCGCCTCAGGGTGACACTCGGACCCGGACCCTCGGGGCGATGCTGGCTTGTCCGTGAGGATGGGGGTCGTGAGGGGCCCGGCTCGCGGCTCACCGTCCTCGCTCTGGTTGTAGTAGCCGCGTGGGGTCTGCAGGTTCCCTCGTAAAGTCTGTGCAGTTTCCTTGCTCATCTGCGTCACCTCCTCCCAATACCCCTGGTCCTCCCGCTCCACCCACCTCTGCAGCATCCAGGGCACCCGCAATTTCCACCATCCGCGTTGCTGTCGAACCGCACGAACTGCGTGAATTCCATGTAGTCAACGGTGAGGAAGCGGGACTCCCAGCGGCCGGGCGGGGACACGATGGTGTAGAAATATCTCAGGGACTGGGGTCCTGGGGGGCGGACAGAGGGCAGGGCCGGGGCTAAACACGCGCCTTCCCGGGCCCGCGACCCCGCCGGGTCCCCGTCCCCGGGCTCCACTCCGCACAGCCGCCCCCTCGGACCCCCCACTCACCGGCCCGGCTGGGGGTCAGGACCAGCGCCCCCAGAGCAGCAGGAGGAGGGTGGGGGGCCTCTGCACCTGCATCCTGGCCGTTTGGGGCGCGTCTGAGTTGGGGCGCTTTCGCGGAGGACTTATAACCGGGAGCCGCGGGGACGCCGATTGGCTGTTGTACAAGCCGCTCAGCCAATGGGAGTGGGAGGTGGGAAAAGGCGCCCAAATATTGTTGACACAATAGGAAGTTTTCACATCAAAGATTGAGTTCATGACCAAAGAGGTAATGGGAAAGAAAGGTTTTACTGAGAGAGGCAGGCGCTGGCGTCAGGCCTCAGACACAGGCCTTGTCTGGAACAGCAGGGAGGGGAGCCAAAGAGGTCTGTCTATAGGGTGGAGGGAGCTGTCTGTATAGACAGACAGCTCCCTCCACCCTATAGACACAGAGCTCCCTCCACCCTATAGACAGACAGCTCCCTCCACCCTATACACAGCCAGCTCCCTCCATCCTATAGACAGACACCTACCTCCACCCTATAGACAGTCAGCGCCCTTCACCCTATAGACAGACAGCTCCCACCACCTTATAGACAGACAGCTCCCTCCACCCTATAGACAGACAGCTCCCTCCACCCTATAGACAGACAGCTCCCTCCACCTTATGGACAGACAGCTCCCTTCACCCTATAGACAGACAGCTCCCTCCACCCTATAGACAGACAGCTCCCACACCCTATAGACAGACAGCTCCCTCCACCCTATAGACAGACAGCTCCCACACCCTATAGACAGACAGCTCCCTCCACCCTATAGACAGACAGCTCCCACACCCTATAGACAGACAGCTCCTTCCACCCTATAGACAGACAGCTCCCTCCACCCTATAGACACAGCTCCCTCCACCCTATGGACTGGGAGCTTCCCAGGAAGCACCAATCAGAAGCCGGGGTCATGTATCTACCTCTAGACACAAAGCTACTGCGCTGGCCCCTTGGGGTCCCTCCCTGGTATCCCAGACACGCCCTGTGTCTGAGGCCTGAGGCCAGCGCCTGGCTCTCTCAGAAAAACCTTGCTTTAGCTTCCCCCTTTGGTCAGGAACTCATTCTTTGACCGCTAAACTTCCTGTTGTATCAACAAGTTTTTGCGCCTCCTTCCACGTCCCACTCCCATTGGCTGAGCTGCTTGTACAGCAGCCAATCAGCGACCCCGCGGCTCCCGGTTATAAGTCCTCAGCAGAATTGCCCGGACTCAGATGCCCCCCAAACCGCCAGGATGCTGGTGCAGAGGCCCCCCACCCTCCTGCTGCTGCTCTCGGGGGCGCTGGTCCTGACCCCCAGCGGGGCCGGTGAGTGCGGGGTCCGAGGGGGCGGCTGTGCGGGGAGGAGCGCGGGGACCCGGTGGGGGCACGGGCCCGGGAAGGCACGTGTCCAGCCCGGGCCCTGCCCTCTGTCCGCCCCCCAGGCCCCCACTCCCTGAGATATTTCGAAACCATCTTGTCCCGGCCCGGCCGCGGGGAGCCCCGGTACCTCGCCGTCGGCTACGTGGACGACACGCAGTTCGTGCGGTTCGACAGCGACCTACCGAGTGGGAGGATGGAGCCTCGGGCGCCGTGGATGCAACAGCCGTGGGTGGAGCAGGTGTACCCGGGGTATTGGGACCGGGAGACGCAGATCCAAAAGGAGAACGCACAGACTTACCGAGTGAACCTGCAGACCCTGCGCGGCTACTACAACCAGAGCGAGGACGGTGAGCCGCGCGCCGGGCCCCTCACGACCCCCCTCCCCACGGACGGGCCTGGGTCGCCCTGAGGGTCCGGGTCCGAGCGTCACCCCGAGGCGGCGGGACCCGCCCGGCCCCCCACCCCAGGAGGAGCCCGCGGGGACTGTGACCCGATTTCACTGTTAGTTTTAGATTCAGTCCCCGCGGGGCGGGCTGACCTCGGGGCGGGCTGACCTCGGGGCGGGGTCAGGGTCTCACACCTACCAGAACATGTATGGCTGCGAGGTGGGACCGGACTGGCGCCTCCTCCGCGGGTACCGTCAGGATGCCTATGATGGCACCGACTACATCGCCCTGAACGAGGACCTGACCTCCTGGACCGCGGCCGACTTGGCGGCTCAGATCACAAAGCGCAAGTGGGAGGCGGCGGGTGTGGCAGAGCTAAGGAGGAGCTACCTGGAGGGCCTGTGTGTGGACTCACTGCGCATGTACCTGGACAAAGGGAAGGAGACCCTGCTGCGCGCAGGTACCAGGGGCCCTGGGGCCGCCCCCTCTCCCCGGGGCTGGGGCTCCTACAAGGAGACAGGACAGGGGGTCAGTGTCAGACACCCCTCCTCGGGGGTCAGGGAGGGATTGCCCTGGATGTCCAGGTCATGTTCCAGAGGGACTCTCCCTCCTCTCAGGGACAGGTAGGGGTGCAGGCTCTCCTGGGGTGCAGGGAGACCCCTCCTACAATAGCCCATGAGGGGTTTCCAGGGGCCCTGCAGGGGCTCTGGGGCCCACGGGGACCTTCTCTCAGGCCTTGTGCTCTGCCCCACACCCCTGTGTCTGAGTCCTACCCCAGCTTTTCTGAGTCATGTGGCCTCCACCCAGGTCAGGACCATTTCTCCCCTCAGAGACCTCCTACCCTGGGCTGTGTCTTTCTTTCTTCTTTTTTTTAAAAAAAATATATTTTATTGATTTTTCACAGAGAGGAAGAGAGAGGGATAGAGAGTTAGAAACATCGATGAGAGAGAATCATCGATCAGCTGCCTCTTGCATACCCCCTTCTGGGGATGTGCCCGCAACCAAGGTACATGCCCTTGCCGGGATTCGAACCCGGGACCTTTCAGTCCGCAGGCCAACGTTCTATCCGCTGAGCCAAACCGGTCCCGGCATCTCTCTGATTCTAGAACTTTTTAAAGAGGAGGAGATCCTTCCAGGTGCCTCTGTCCAGGCTGGTGTGTGTGCTGTGTGCTCCCTCCCCACCCAGGTGTCTGTCCTCTCTCAGGATGGTCACATGGGCGCTCCTGGAGTGTCCCATGGAGGATGCAAAGCTCCTGCATTTTCTCCCCTCCCCTCAGACCCTCCAAAGGTACACGTGAGCCACCACCCCGTCTCTGCCAGTGAGGTCACCCTGAGGTGCTGGGCGCTGGGCTTCTACCCTGCGGACATCAGCCTGACCTGGCAGCGTGACGGGGAGGACCAGACCCAGGACATGGAGATGGTGGAGACCAGGCCTGCGGGGGACGGCACCTTCCAGAAGTGGGCGGCTGTGGAGGTGCCCCCTGGAGAGGAGCACAGATACACGTGCCATGTGCAGCACGAGGGGCTGCCCGAGCCCCTGACCGTGAGATGGGGTGAGGAGGGCCGTGGGCACACAGCCTCTTCACAGGGCAGCGGGGCCCTGGAGGACCTCAGTGGGGTGGGGGCTGAGGCCTGGTGTCAGGGCCCTCATCCTCCCTTCCCTTCTCCTCCCAGAGCCACCTTCTCACACCATCTTCATCATCTTGGGCATCGCTGGGGGCCTGGTCCTGCTGGGAGCTGTGGCTGGTGCTGTGATGTGAGGGAGGAGGCGCTCAAGTGGGCAGGGGTGGGGTTTGAGTGTCTGTCTCACTGGGGGTTCAAGCCCAGGTAGACGTGTGTCCGCCTCATTCACGGGAAGCTCCATCCCCACACGTATGATGGCCAGTGTGGGGCTCTGTGCTCACACTGACTCTGTAATGTGGCTCGTGGGAGATGAGGGGCCCACTTCTCACCTGATGCTGCTGGTTCTGGGGACCTAGCAGCCCTAGGTAGAGGGCAGGTCCCTGCTGAGCACAGACCTCCAGAAGGGCGGTGGGTCCAGTCCCCACACATGCCCTTCCCTGATCCTGCCCTGGATCTGTACACATTGGTTTTTGGAAACTTCTCTGGGCTCAGGACTAGGGCTTCCTCTAGGACAGTGTTTCCCAAACTTCTCTCATGATGAGAATCACCTGGTGGAGTTGTTAAAACACAGATTCCTGAATCCCAACTAAGAAGTGCTAAACTAGAATTTTTGAGAACATATAGGTAAAATTGCATACCTAACTTAGTGCTCTGTATATAACATCTGTCTTAGAGCACTAGTTAAGTATACAATTTTACCTATATGTTCCCAAAAATTCTAGTTTAGCACTTCTTAGTTGGGATTCAGGAATCTGTGTTTTAACAACTCCACCAGGTGATTCTCATCATGAGAGAAGTTTGGGAAACACTGCTCTAGGACCTCATGGCCCTGCCTCCTCCCTGGTCTCTCACGGGGTGTTTTCTTCCCTCAGGTGGAAAAGGAGGGAGCTGTGCTCAGGCTGCCAGTGAGTATGGAGGGTGACCCCTGAGACCCTGTGACAGTGCAGAGGGAGCCATAGGGGTCCCCACCCCCATAGTTCCTCTTAGTCTCCTACCCTGGGGCTCTGACCCCTTCCCTGGTTTGTCCCCTCCAGACAGTGACAGCGCCCAGGGCTCTGATGTGTGTCTCTCGGCTTCTAAAGGTGAGACCTGCCATGGGGAGGGCTGGGCAGAGGGGGGACTGGGCAGTGGGGAGTCTGTGGGACACTGTGAGCACGAAGTGGATTTGAGAATGTCACCAGCACAGCCACTGCCCTGAACCTGCTCATGATGATTATCCTCCACAGTGTGAGACAGCTGCCCTGTGAGGACTGAACAATGGAAGGTGTGTTCCAGCTCCCACTTCCTGACTCAGGAACCTCTGATGGGCTGCTGGCCCCGCACTGTCCCCCACACTTTCCTGTCAGCAGAGGTGGCTGGGCCCTCCCCGTCCCCATCCCTGCCTTTCCTCCCTGGTGCTCTGAGCTGCTACTTACTGCTCAGGATTGAAATGAGACTGTGGATTGATCTGGTTCTTCAATTCTTGCTGTGACTGGTGACCAATTAAAGAAGATCCTCTAATTACATGTCCTCTGAGAGGAAATAAAGAGAAGTATCAAGAATTTTGCAGACAAAACCGATTTGGCTCAGTGGTAGAGCGTTGGTCTGCGGACTGAAAGGTCCCAGGTTTGATTCCGGTCAAGGGCATGTACCTGGGTTGCAGGCACACCAAGAGGCAGCTGATCGATGAATCTCTCTCATCGATGTTTTTAGCTCTCTATCTCTCTGAAAAATCAATAAAATATATATATTTTTAAAAAAAGAATTTTGCAGATTCCTGTGTATTTTGTGCTCTTTGCAGGCGGGACAGGAGGGGTAGTGAGGACGAAGCGTGGTCGGGGCCTGGGACTGGTCAGTGCTCAGTGCATTGTGGGCTTTGACATGGTCACTCCTCCGCCGGATCACCTCTCTGCTTCTCTGACCTTGTCCCTCAGGGGAACCCTGTCCAACCAGGGCTTGTGGTCACAGGGACTCCCATCCCCCAGGCCTTCTCACGTGTCCTAAAGCAGCGCATCTCCAGGACCCTGGACAGCGAGCCTTCCTTGGGCAGGTCAGCCTGGGCTTAGGCCTGGGCCCGCCCTCCGCCCTCCTCTTCTGGGTCTGGGGAGTTGCTTTGCTTTGGTGGGTGTTATAGACAGACAGCTCCCTTCACCCTATAGACACAGAGCTCCCTCCACCCTATAGACAGACAGCTCCCTCCACCCTATACACAGCCAGCTCCCTCCATCCTATAGACAGACACCTCTCTCCACCCTATAGACAGACAGCTCCCTCCACCTTATAGACAGACAGCTCCCTCCACCCTATAGACAGACAGGTCCCTCCACCCTATACACAGACAGCTCCCTCCACCCTATAGACACAGCTCCCTCCACCCTATGGACTGGGAGCTTCCCAGAAAGCACCAGTCAGAAGCCGGGGTGTGTGTGTGTGTGTGTGGGGGGGGGAGGTGGTGGTGGTGGTGGGGCATGTATCTACCTCCAGACACAAAGCTACTGCGCCGGCCCCTTGGGGTCCCTCCCTGCTGTCCCAGACACGCCCTGTGTCTGAGGCCTGAGGCCAGCGCCTGGCTCTCTCAGAAAAACCTTGCTTTTGCTTCCCCCTTAGGTCCTGAACTCATTCTTTGACCGCTAAACTTCCTGTTGTATCAACCAGTTTCTGCACCTCCTTCCACCTCCACTCCCATTGGCTGAGCTGCTGGTACAGCAGCCAATCAGCGACCCCGCGGCTCCGGGTTATAAGTCCTCCGCGGAAGCGCCGGGACTCAGCCGCCCCCCAAACGGCCAGGATGCGGGTGCAGAGGCCCCCCACCCTCCTCCTGCTGCTCTCGGGGGCGCTGGTCCTGACCCCCAGCGGGGCCAGTGAGTGCGGGGTCCGAGGGGGCGGCTGGGCGGGGAGGAGCGCGGGGACCCGGCGGGGCGCGGGCCCGGGAAGGCGCGTGTCCAGCCCGGCCCTGCCCTCCGTCCGCCCCCCAGGCCCCCACTCCATGAGGTTTTTCCGCACCGTCGTGTCCCGGCCCGGCCGCGGGGAGCCCCGGTACCTCTCCGTAGGCTACGTGGACGACACGCAGTTCGTGCGGTTCGACAGCGACGCGCCGAGTGGGAGGGCGGAGCCGATGGCGCCGTGGATGCAGCAGCCGTGGGTGGAGCAGGAGGACCCGGGGTATTGGGACCGGGAGACGCAGATCCAAAAGGAGAACGCACAGAATTACCGAGTGAACCTGCAGAACCTGCGCGGCTACTACAACCAGAGCGAGGACGGTGAGCTGCGCGCCTGGCCCCTCACGACCCCCCTCCCCACGGACGGGCCGGGGTGGCCCCGAGGGTCTGGGTCCGCGTGTCACCCCGAGACGGCGGGACTCTCCAGGCCTACTCACCCCCGGGAGGAGCCCGCGGGGACTGTGACCCGATTTCACTTTCACTTTTAGATTCAATCTCCGTGGGATGGGCGGGGCTGGCCGCCCTCATAGCCGGGCTGACCTTGGGGCGGGGTCAGGGTCTCACACGATGCAGTGGATGTCTGGCTGCTACATGGGACCCGAAGGACGCCTCCTCCATGGGTACAGTCAATACGCCTACGATGGCACTGACTACATCGCCCTGAACGAGGACCTGACCTCCTGGACCGCAGCCGACATGGCGGCTCAGATCACAAAGCGCAAGTGGGAGGCGGCGGGTGCAGCAGAGCATCACAGGAGCTACCTGGAGGGCCTGTGTGTGGACTCACTGCGCATGTACCTGGACAAAGGGAAGGAGACTCTGCAGCGCGCAGGTACCAGGGGCCCTGGGGCCGCCCCCTCTCCCCGGGGCTGGGGGTCCTACAAGTAGACAGGACAGGGGGTCTGTGTCAGACACCCAACCTCTGGGTCAAGGAGGGGGTTCCCCCGGATGTCCAGGTCAAGTACCGGAGGGACTGCCCCCTACACTCAGGGACAGGTAGGGGTGCACGCTCTCCTGGGATGCAGGGAGACCCCCTGCAATAGCCCATCAAAGGTTCCCATGGGCCCTGCAGAGGTACTGGGGCCCACGGGGACCTTCTCTCTCAGGCCTTGTGCGCTGCCCCACACCCCGTGTCTGAGGCCTCACCCCAGCTTTTCTGAGTCATGTGGCCGCCACCCAGGTCAGGACCACAAATCCCTTTCTCCCTCAGGGACCTGCCTCCTGCCCTGAGCTGTGTCTCTCTGATTCTAGAACTTTCTAAAGACTAGGAGGTCCTTCCAGGTGCCTCTGTCAAGGCTGGTGTGTGTGCTGTGTGCTCCCTCCCCACCCAGGTGTCTGTCCACTCTCAGGATGGTCACATGGGCGCTGCTGGAGTGTCCGATGGAGGATGCAAAGGTCCTGCATTTTCTCCCCTCCCCTCAGACCCTCCAAAGGCACATGTGAGCCACCACCCCGTCTCTGCCAGTGAGGTCACCCTGAGGTGCTGGGCGCTGGGCTTCTACCCTGCCGAAATCAGCCTGACCTGGCAGCGTGATGGGGAGGATCAGACCCAGGACATGGAGATGGTGGAGACCAGGCCTGCGGGGGACGGCACCTTCCAGAAGTGGGCGGCCGTGGGGGTGCCCCCTGGAGAGGAGCACAGATACACGTGCCATGTGCAGCACGAGGGGCTGCCCGAGCCCCTGACCGTGAGATGGGGTGAGGAGGGCCGTGGGCACACAGCCTCTTCTCAGGGCATCAGGGCCCTGGCGGACCTCAGTGGGGTGGGGGCTGAGGCCTGGGGTCAGGACCCTCACCCTCCCTTCCCTTCTCCTCCCAGATCCGCCTTCTCAGACCTTCACGTTCATCATCCTGGGCATCGCTGGGGGCCTGGTCCTTCTGGGAGCTGTGGCTGGAGCTGTGATGTGGGCGAGGAGGCGCTCAGGTGGGCAGGGGTGGGGTCTGAGTGTCTGTCTCACTGGGGGTTCAAGCCCAGGTAGACGTGTGTCCGCCTCATTCACGGGAAGCTCCATCCCCACATTGTGATGGCCAGTGTGGGGCTCTGTGCTCACACTGACTCTGTAGTGAGGCCCGTGGGAGATGAGGGGCCCACTTCTCACCTGATGATGCTGGTGCTGGGGACCTGGTTCCCAGCAGCCCCAGTCAGAGGGCAGGTCCCTGCTGAGCACAGACCTCCAGGAGGGTGGTGGGTCCAGTCCCCACACATGCCCTTCCCTCATCCTGCCCTGGGTCTGTACACACAGTTCTGGAAACTTCTCTGGGCCCAGGACTAGGGCTTCCTCTATAGGGGTGTCGAACTCAATCAGAGAAGGGGCCAAAATCTAAAATCCAGCCTAAATCGCGGGCCGAATGGTTTACTGAACAGTCATAAACTGACAATGTCATAAACTGATAGCGGAGTGCAGTGATGACAGCGCGGTGCGGGCCACATTGCAAGGCCTGGCGGGCTGGATTTGGCCCGTGGTCCTTGTCTTTGACACATGTGCTCTAGGACCTCATGGCCCTGCCTCCTCCCGGTCTCTCACGGGGTGTTTTCTTCCCGCAGGTGGAAAAGGAGGGAGCTGTGCTCAGGCTGCCAGTGAGTATGGGGGTGGGGGGTGACCCCTGAGTCCCTGTGACAGTGCAGAGGGAGCCATAGGGGACCCCACCCACATAGTTCCTCTTAGTCTCCTACCCTGGGGCTCTGACCCCATCTTGGTTTGTCCCCTCCAGACAGTGACAGTGGCCAGGGCTCTGATGTGTCTCTCTTGGCTTCTAAAGGTGAGACCTGCCATGAGGAGGGGTGGGCAGGGGGGGCTGGGCGATGGTTAATCTTTGGGACATTGTGAACATGAAGTGGGTTTGAGAATGTCACCAGTCACAGCCACTGCCCTGAACCTGCTCATGATGATTGTCCTTCACAGCGTGAGGCCGCTGCCTTGTGGGGACTGAGTGATGGAAGGTGTGTTCCAGCTCCCACTTCCTGACTCAGGAACCTCTGATGGGGGGCTGGCCCCGCACTGTCCCCCACACTTTCCTGTCAGCAGAGGTGGCTGGGCCCTCCCCGTCCCCATCCCTGCCTTTCCTCCCTGGTGCTCTGAGCTGCTACTTACTGCTCAGGATTGAAATGTGACTGTGGATTGATCTGGTTCTTCAATTCTTGCTGTGACTGGTGACTAATTAAAGAAGATCCTCTAATTACATGTCCTCTGAGAGGAAATAAAGGGAAGTATCAAGAATTTTGCAGACAAAACCGGTTTGGCTCAGTGGTAGAGCATTGGTCTGCGGACTGAAAGGTCCCAGGTTCGATTCCGGTCAAGGGCATGTACCTGGGTTGCAGGCACACCAAGAGGCAGCTGATCGATGAATCTCTCTCATCGTTGTTTTTAGCTCTCTATCTCTCTCCCTTCCTCTCTGTGAAAAATCAATAAAATATATTTTTTTTAAAAAAGAATTTTGCAGATTCCTGTGTATTTTGTGCTCTTTGCAGGCGTGACAGGAGGGGTAGTGAGGACGAAGCGTGGTCGGGGCCTGGGACTGGTCAGTGCTCAGTGCATCATGGGCTTTGACGTGGTCACCCCTCGGCCGGATCACCTCTCTGCTCCTCTGACCTTGTCCCTCAGGGGAACCCTGTCCAACCAGGGCTTGTGGTCACAGGGACTCCCATCCCCCAGGCCTTCTCACGTGTCCTAAAGCAGCGCATCTCCAGGACCATGGACAGCGAGCCTTCGTGGGGCAGGTCAGCCTGGGCTCAGGCCTGGGCCCGCCCTCCGCCCTCCTCTCCTGGGTGTGGGGAGTTGCTTTGCTTTGGTGGGTGTTAAGCCTGTTCTTGTCCTTGGGTGTGAGTTCTGGCCTCACTCTCTGGGCAGCAGGAGGCATGTTGCCCGTCACTGTCTCACAGGCCCAGGGTCCCTGCTCACAGGAGCCCCTGGTGTGGAGCTGGGTGTTCAGGCTCCTCCTGCTCCTGCCTCCTTCTGGGCCTGGCTGTTCTTCTGTCTTTCCCTGAGCTCTCCGAGGGTTTAGCAGGAGCGGGATTCCGCCTCTGAGGTCAGTTCCTGCTGGGACTGAGCCCTGCCTGCCGCCCTCTCTCCCGTCCTTCCCTCTAGTGTGTAAAAACCCAGGGCAGGATCAGGACACTTGAGAGAAGTGCATGTGTGGGGACTGTACCCGTCACCCTCCTGGAGGTCTGTGCTCAGCAGGGACCTGCCCTCTGACCTGGGGCTGCTGGGAACGGTGTCCCCACCACCAGCAGCATCAGGTGAGAAGCGGGCCCCTCATTTCCCACGGGCCTCACTACAGAGTCAGTGTGAGCACAGAGCACAGAGCCCCACACTGGCCATCACAATGTGGGGATGGTGCTCCCTGGAATGAGGTGGGACACACGTCTACCTGGGCTTGAACCCCCAGTGGGACAGACACTCAGATCCACCCCTGCCCACCTGAGCACCTCCTCCCCCACATCACAGCTCCAGCCACAGCTCCCAGCAGGACCAGGCCCCCAGCGATGCCCAGGATGATGAAGATGAAGGTGTGACGAGGTGGCTCTGGGAGGAGAAGGAAAGGGAAGGTGAGGGCCCTGACCCCAGGCCTCAGCCCCGACCCCATTGCAGTCCCACAGGGCCTTGCTGCCCTGAGAAGAGGCTGTGTGCCCTCCGCCCTCCTCACCCCATCTCAGGGTCAGGGGTTCGGGCAGCCCCTCGTGCTGCACATGGCACGTGTATCTGTGCTCCTCTCCAGGGGGCACCCCCACGGCCGCCCACTTCTGGAAGGTGCCGTCCCCCGCAGGCCTGGTCTCCACCATCTCCATGTCCTGGGTCTGGTCCTCCCCGTCACGCTGCCAGGTCAGGCTGATGTCCGTAGGGTAGAAGCCCAGCGCCCAGTACCTCAGGATGACCTCCTGGGCAGAGTCGGGGTGGTGGGTCACGTGTGCCTTTGGAGGGTCTGAAGGGAGGGGAGAAAATGCAGGACCTTTGCATCCTCCATGGGACACTCCAGCAGCGCCCCTGTGACCATCCTGAGAGTGGACAGACACCTGGGTGGGGAGCGAGCACACAGCACACACATCAGCCTGGACAGAGGCACCTGGAAGGACCTCGTCCTCTTTAAAAAGTTCTAGAATCAGAAAGACACAGCCCAGGGCAGGAGGCACGTCTCTGAGGGGAGAGTAGGGATTTGTGGTCCTGACCTGGGTGGAGGCCTCGTGATTCAGAAAAGCCGGGGTGAGGCCTCAGACACAGGGGGTGTGGGGCAGCTCACAAGGCCTGAGAGAGAAGGTCCCTGTGGGTACAGAGCCCCTGCAGGGCCCCTGGGAACCCCTGTTGGGCTATTGCAGGGGGTCTCACTTCACCCCAGAAGAGCCTGCACCCCTGACTGTTTACAGAGCAGGGGGAGTTCCTCTGGATCCTGACCTGGACATCTTGGGGGACCCCCTCCCCGACACCGAGGAGGAGTGTCAGACACAGACCCCTGTCCTGTCTCCTTGTAGGAGCCCCAGCCCCGGGGAGAGGGGGCGGCCCCAGGGCCCCTGGTACCTGCGCGCTGCACGGTCTCCTTCCCTTTGTCCAGGTACATGCGCAGTGAGTCCACACATGGGCCCTGCAGACAGCTCCTCCTTAGCTCTGCCGCAACGGCTGCCTCCCACTTGCGCTTTGTGATCTGAGCAGCCATGTTGGCCGAGGTCCAGGAGGTCAGGTCCTCGTTCAGGGCGATGTAGTCGGTGCCATCGTAGGCGTATTGACTGTACCCTTGGAGGAGGCGCCCTTCGGGTTCTACCTCGCAGCCATACATCCACTGGAGGGTGTGAGACCCTCACCCCGCCCCGAAGTCAGACCGCCCGGAGGTCAGCCTGCCCCGCCCGAGGACTGAATCTAAAACTCAAAGTGAAATCGGGTCACAGTCCCCGCGGGCTACTCCCAGGGGTGAGGGAGGGGGGCGGACGGGTCCGCTGCCTCCGGGTGACACTCAGACCCGGACCCTCGGGGCGACGCTGGCCTGTCCGTGGAGAGGGGGGTCGTGAGGGTCCCAGCGCGCGGCTCACCGTCCTCGCTCTGGTTGTAGTAGCCGCGCAGGGTCTCCAGGTTCCCTCGTAAAGTCTGTGCAGTTTCCTTGCTGATCTCCGTCACCTCCTCCCAATGCCCCGGGTCCTCCGCTGCTGCATCCACGGCGCCCGCGGCTCCGCCCTCCCACTCGCCGCGTCGCTGTCGAACCGCACGAACTGCGTGGCGTCCACGTAGCCGACAGCGAGGTACCGGGGCTCCCCGCGGCCGGGCCGGGACACGCCGGTGAGGAAATATCTCAGGGAGTGGGGGCCTGAGGGGCGGACGGAGGGCAGGGCCGGGCTGGACACGCGCCCTCCTCGGGTTCCCTCGCTCCTCCCCGCACAGCTGCCCCCTCGGACCCCGCACTCAGCGGCCCCGCTGGGGGTCAGGACCAGCGCCCCCGAGAGCAGCAGGAGGAGGGTGGGGGGCCTCTGCACCCCAATCCTGGCAGTTTGGGGGGCGTCTGAGTCCTGGCGCTTCCGTGGAGGACTTATAACCAGAAGCTGGGGGACGCTGATTGGTTGTTGTACAAGCCGCTCAGGCAATGGGTGTGGGAGATGGGAAAAGGAGCCCAAATCTTGTTGACACAATAGGAAGTTTTCACATCAGAGATTGAGTTCATGACCAAAGAGGTAATTGGAAAGCGAGGTTTTACTGAGAGAGGCAGGCGCTGGCCTCAGGCCTCAGACACAGGCCTTGTCTGGAACAGCATGGAGGGGACCCAAAGAGGTCTGTCTATAGGGTGGAGGGAGCTATCTGTCTATAGGGTGGGGGAGCTGTCTGTCTATAGGGTGGAGGAAGCTGTCCGTCTATAGCAGTGTTTCCCAAACTTCTCTCATGAGGAGAATCACCTGGTGGAGTTGTTAAAACACAGATTCCTGAATCCCAACTAAGAAGTGCTAAACTAGAATTTTTGGGAACATACAGGTAAAATTGTATACTTAATTAGTGCTCTAAGACAGATGTTATATACAGAGCACTAAGTTAGGTATGCAATTTTACCTATATGTTCTCAAAAATTCTAGTTTAGCACTTCTTAGTTGGGATTCAGGAATCTGTGTTTTAACAACTCCACCAGGTGATTCTCATCATGAGAGAAGTTTGGGAAACACTGGTCTATAGGTTGGAGGGAGCTGTCTATAGGGTGGAGGAAGCTGTCTGTCTATAGGGTGGAGGGAGCTCTCTGTCTATAGGGTGGGGGGAGCTGTCTGTCTATAGGGTGGAGGGAGCTGTCTATGGGGTGGAGGGAGCTGTCTGTATAGGGTGGAGGGAGCTGTCTGTCTATAGGGTGGAGGGAGCTGTCTATAGGGTGGAGGGAGGTCTGTGTCTATAGGGTAGTGGGAGCTGTCTGTCTATAGGGTGGAGGGAGCTGTCTGTCTATAGGGTGGATGGAGCTGTCTGTCTATAGGGTGGAGGGAGCTGTCTGTCTATAGGGTGGAGGGAGCTGTCTGTCTATAGGGTGGAGGGAGCTGTCTATAGCATGGAGGGAGCTGTCTGTCTAGGGTGGAGAGACCTGTCTGTCTATAGGGTTGAGGGAGCTGGCTGTCTATATGGTGGAGGGAGCTGTTGTTTATAATGTGGAGGGAGCTGTCTGTCTATAGGGTGGAGGGAGGTGTCTGTCTAAAGGGTGGAGGGAGCTGTCTGTCTATAGGGTTGAGAGAGCTGTCTGTGTATAGGGTGGAGGGAGTTGTGTGTCTATAGGGTTGAGAGAGCTGTCTGTGTATAGGGTGGAGGGAGTTGTCTGTCCATAGGGTGGAGGGAGCTGTCTGTCTATAGGGTGGAGGGAGCTGTCTATAGGGTGGAGGGAGCTCTGTGTCTATAGGGTAGTGGGAGCTGTCTGTCTATAGGGTGGAGGGAGCTGTCTGTTTATAGGGTGGAGGGAGCTGTCTGTCTAGGGTGGAGAGACCTGTCTGTCTATAGGGTTGAGGGAGCTGGCTGTCTATAGGGTGGAGGGAGCTGTTGTTTATAATGTGGAGGGAGCTGTCTGTCTATAGGGTGGAGGGAGGTGTCTGTGTATAGGGTGGAGGGAGCTGTCTGTCTATAGGGTGGAAGGAGCTGTCTGTGTATAGGGTGGAGGGAGGTGTCTGTCTATAGGGTGGAGGGAGGTGTCTGTCTGTAGGGTGGAGGGAGGTGTCTGTGTGTAGGGTGGAGGGAGGTGTCTGTCTATAGGGTGGAGGAAGGTTTCTGTCTATAGGGTGGAGGGAGGTTTCTGTCTATAGGGTGGAGGGAGCTGTCTGTCTATAGGGTGGAGGGAGCTGTCTGTGTATAGGGTGGAGGGAGCTGTCTGTCTATGGGGTGGAGGGAGCTGTCTGTCTACAGGGTGGAGGGAGGTGTCTGTGTATAGGGTGGAGGGAGCTGTCTGTCTATAGGGTGGAAGGAGCTGTCTGTGTATAGGGTGGAGGGAGGTGTCTGTCTATAGGGTGGAGGGAAGTGTCTGTCTGTAGGGTGGAGGGAGGTGTCTGTCTATAGGGTGGAGGGAGGTTTCTGTGTATAGGGTGGAGGGAGGTTTCTGTCTATAGGGTGGAGGGAGCTGTCTGTCTATAGGGTGGAGGGAGCTCTCTGTCTATAGGGTGAAGGGAGCTGTCTGTGTATAGGGTGGAGGGTGCTGTCTGTCTATAGCAGTGATTCCCAAAGTGGTCTATATCGACCCCCAGGGGTCTATGACAACCTGCAAGGGGTCTTCGTCAACGAAAAAAATTTTGGGGTCCATGAAATGAAAATGAGGGTCCACGATAGTGGATCTCAACATACACTGATAGTACCTATTTACTTACATCATATTATCTTATAATATAAAAACATATAAATTATTTATAAAAGTACCTATGAAGTAAAAAATTTATTATATATGTTTATAAAATTGTGTAAGTTGTCGGATAAAAACCTGCACATAATGATATACCAGTATCATCTTGTTACAAGCATACGCGCAGTAAACATTCTTGCCAATTTTTGTCTCAAAGCTTCGCGAACTTGCAACGACTTGTTCAATTCGTCACTCTATAAATATGAATGTGAGAAAAATACGTTCATTCGTTTCCTGAATCTTGAATAGGAAAGTGCTGAGAAAATATTTTAAAAAAATATAAACTGGTAGTTTATCATACAAATTACAGTGAATCAGTGTTATTTTGTTTGAGAATGCCGGAGAAAAGTAGGTACATTATTTTTTATTAAATTTTAACACTAAACTTCACTACAGTTAGAAATTTACAAAACAATCAATATCAGGTAAGTAGGGGGTCTACCCAAAACCGAAAAACATGGCAAGGGGTCTACGGCACAAACAAGTTTGGGAACCTCTGGTCTATAGGTTGGAGGGCGCTGTGTCTACAGGGTGAAGGGAGCTGTCTGTCTATAGGGTGGAGGGAGCTGTCTGTCCATAGAGTGGAGGTGTCTGACTATAGGGTGGAGGAATCTGTCTGTCTATAGGGCGGAGGGAGCTGTGTCTATAGGGTGGAGGGAGCTGTCTGTCTATAGGGTGAAGGGAGCTGTCTTTCTATAGGGTGGAGGGAGCTGTCTGTCTATAGGGTGGAGGGAGCTCTGTGTCTATAGGGTGGAGGGAGCTGTCTGTCTATAGGGTGGAGGGAGCTGTCTGTCTATAGGGTGGAGGGAGCTGTCTGTCTATAGGGTGGAGGGAGCTGTCTGTCCATAGGGTGAAGGGAGCTGTCTTTCTATAGGGTGGAGGGAGCTGTCTGTCTATAGGGTGGAGGGAGCTGTCTGTCTATAGGGTGAAGGGAGCTGTCTTTCTATAGGGTGGAGGGAGCTGTCTGTCTATAGGGTGGAGGGAGCTCTGTGTCTATAGGGTGGAGGGAGCTGTCTGTCTATAGAGTGGAGGGAGCTGTCTGTCTATAGGGTGGAGGGAGCTGTCTGTCTATAGGGTGGAGGGAGCTGTCTGTCCATAGGGTGAAGGGAGCTGTCTTTCTATAGGGTGGAGGGAGCTGTCTGTCTATAGGGTGGAGGGAGCTCTGTGTCTATAGGGTGGAGGGAGCTGTCTGTCTATAGGGTGGAGGGATCTGGCTGTCTATAGGTTGGAGGGATCTGGCTGTCTATAGGTTGGAGGGAGCTGTCTGTCTGTAGTGTTGAAGGAGCTGTTTTTCTATAAGGTGGAGGGAGCTGGCTGTCTATAGGGTGGAGAGAGGTCTCTAAAGGTGTTGGTTCTTCCCTCCCCAATGGGGTTGCCCCAGCAACTCCCGCCTAGCTGGGTTTTAGCCCAGCCGGGTAGCCTTAGCAACTAGTCAGCAAGCTGCATCATGCTATTCTTAGACTTCCGTTTTTCTTCCCTCCTGTTCCTGTCCTTAAGTATGTAGCTCCCTTCCATCTGCTCAAAGACAGGGCCTGCAGCCACCAACGGGGCCTCTCTCCCTGGCCAGGGAGCACAGAACACCCCTTTGGGGACAGGGCACCTGAGGCCCAGACAGGCAGTTCCGTTGCCTCAGGTCGCACAGCAAGTAGGCAGCGGGGCCCTGGCCTTCAGGGCTGTGCTAGCTCTGCAGTCCTGTGGCTTCCTCGCTGCCCAGGACACCGCTCCCGCCTGGAGGCCCCCAATGTGCCAGGGGATATCCGGGCCTGGCCGCTGGGCAGGAGCTCTGAGCGGGAGCCCGGGCCCCAGGGGCGGCAGCTCTGGAAGGCCTGCAGGAACTGGGGCCAGTGAGGCCCTGGGGGAGGGTGTGGAGTCGGACTTCGATAAGGGCACCTCCTCTGCATGCACAGGGGCAGGGATCGCCATTAGGTGTGTGTGGGGGAAGGGGGAGACAGGGAGGTCAGCTCAGGGCCAGCGCCACAAGGGAGGGCGGGGAGCGCCTCCAAAAGAACCAGGAGCATGGTCAGCTCTGGGACCCTGAGCCGGGAGGCAGGACAGAAGGAAGTGAAGCTCTTCCCCATCTCATCAGCTCGGGGCATATCCATCCCACATCCCTAGCCACTTTCGCCCACTACCCGATCTGGCGACCCTGAGGACTCACCACTTAGGGCGTCTGTAGCCGCCCAGTGTCCACTGCCCTCGCTCCTCTAGCCCCGCGTCTCTATGGCCCAAGCCCTTCCCCCCCAGCTTTGCCTGGCGCCTGGGGCTCAGCGCCCATGTCCCAGAGGAAGCTCCATATCCTGGTGGCAGCTCGCTGTGCGGTGGCCTGTGGATTCTGAATCCTGCAGGAATCAACTCAAGAGACACAGGAAGTTGGCCAGCCATGGAGGGGCTGCGGGAGGACTCCAGGGTGGGTCAGGCCTGTCTCAGTTCCAGTGGGCTGGACCCCTGCAGCAAGCTAACCTACCAGTTGGAGCATCTGCTCCTAGTGGTCAGTGCACGTCATAGCAACTGGTCGACAGATTGACTGTCTGCCTCATGGTGGTCAGTGCATGTTATAGCGAGCAGTTGAGCTACCTTAGCACATCATTAGCATACTAGAGGCCCTATGCACGAAAATTTGTGCAAGAGTAGGCCTTCCCCATGCTGCTGGCACCTGCTTCCTTCCAGTACCTTCCTCAGGATGCTGGCAGGCACCCGGACCCGGGCTGTCTTCCCTCGGGCTGTCCGCAGGCAGCTGGAACCCAGCCGGCTTAATCAGGAAGGACATCAGGAATGATGTCTGGTCTAATTAGCATATTACCATTTTATTATAGATTACACTTTGATTGATTGAATGGCTGACCAGACACTTAGCATATTAGGTATATATATATATATATATATATATATATATACACACACACACACACACACACACACATATATATATATACACACACACACACACATATATATATACATATATATATATATATATATATATATAAAATTGATTTTTTACAGGGAGGAAAGGAGAGAGATAGGTTTAGAAACATTGATGAGAGAGAAGCATTGATCAGCTGCCTCCTGTGCACCCCCCACAGGGCATGTGCCAGAAACCAAGGTACATGCCCTTGACCGGAATCGAACCTGGGACCCTTCAGTCCTCAGGCCAACACTCTATCCACTGAGCCACACCGGTTGGGGCATGATTTGTGTTTTTAATAATTACTTCTCATAACTCATAGCTAGTCTCCAATATTCTATTTCTGTCCCTAACCGGCCCAGGATTGTGCAGTCCACGGGACAATGAGGAACCCCAGATCTGACACTGAGTGAGTTACCGGCAAGAAGACGGCCAAGTCTCATCATTCTCACAAACCGAGGCCGGCGAGGGGTAGCCACTGGCCCCCGGTCACACAGCCGGTCAGGGCCAGCTGAGGTGACACCGGCGCCTCCACAGGGCTGGGGTGCTGGAGGGAAGTGAGGAGGAAATCGAAGCTGCACCTGACCCTCTGTCCCCGGGTTGAGGCGTGCAGAAGGCAGCGGTCTGTGCTTCTCTCTCATCATGGATGTTTCCAGCCGGATCGCTTGCTAAAGGCGTCCGTTCCATGCCCCGATTTGCAGTGGGCTCAGTCTCCCTTGGGTCCAGTTCCCCCTTATCCCGAACCCCCAGGACAGAGGAGCAGGTACGGGACGCTCGGTGGGTGCGTCAGTGCCGTCGCGGACCATCCCGGTGGAGCGAGGTGTTTGCCTGAGCGAGGCCCTGGGTCTTGAGACAGGAAGCAGCTGGAAGGCCTGCAGAGACCTGGGGCAGCCATGAACCCATGGGGTCAGCGCCTCTGCCTTCCTGGTTGTCCTCTCACGCCCACGTGTGCGGGTGCCCTATGCTCTTGAGGTCAACCAGCAGGAGTTGGCCTTGACTCAGGGCCGGAGCTGAGCCCGCAGGAGGGGTAGTGGCCGAGTAGGGAAACCCTGGTTCTCCAGGAGGAAGTCACGGTCACCCTTAAGCCAGAGGAGCAGCTGAAGGGAGGTGGGGAGCGGTGGGCCCAGGGCCGAGGCGGCCACAGGACCTGCCTGCACCCCCCATATATGCTTACCTACATCATCCTCCTTCCCCTGCTCCCTCAACTCCTCATCTTCCCGGGCAGCTGGGGGTCCCAGGGCCTTGTCTGTGTCCCGACTCTAGACTCTACCTCCCGCTTCCCCGAGCTCTCAGGATGGCCACCGCTATCGTCATCCATCAGCCGTCAGCCCCCCACGGGGTGTGCTGGGGTCTCTCACTCCCTTCGCACTCATGTGGCCACATAGTCCTTCACTCCATCGCCCTCCACCTCCTCCTTCAAATCCATGGCCGGTCTTCTCGTTCCTGCCTGCGTATCCCACCTGCTCGGGGCAGGAGCCTTTCCGTCCGTGCGGGATGCGGAGCGGCCGCCCCGACTCTGTTCCCAGCGACGCAGGAAGCGGTGGGACAGAGCCTTCTGGGCCCTCGGGCTCAGATTCGCAAGAAGACGGAAGGTGTTACAGTGAAAGTCCACCGGCCGGAAACACACGCTTCAGGGGACAGTTCCGAAGCCTTCTAGTTCCGCAGGCCTGCATCTCGGTCGTTCTGTGCAACGGATGCTCCTTCAGTGCCTCCTCTATGCCAGCTTCTGGGGCTAAAAGGGGGACCGAACCAGACCCAAGTCGCACCTGCCTTCCTCCCCTTAGCAGCTGCAGGTCGTATTGTTATTGGGTACGTGCTGCAAACAGGAGCTCGCCTAGGCCTCCAGGGGGCGACAGAGACCACAATATGTATGGAAACGTCACTGCAGAGCACCTGGAAGGAACACAGCTGAAAGGCTGAAATTCAGAAAGGGCCTGGATGAAGAATGTTGTATAGGTCAGCAGAACCCGGTTTGGCTCAGTGGATAGAGCGTCGGCCTTCGGACTGAAAGGTCCCAGGTTTGATCCCAGTTGAGGGCATGTACTTTGGTTGTGGGCACATCCCCAGTAAGGGGTGTGCAAGAGGTACCTGATTGAAGTTTCTGTTTCATGTATGTTTATAACTCTCTGTCCCTCTCCCTTCCTCTCTGTAAAAAATCAATAAAAAATACTTTTTAAAAAGAATGTTGTAAAGGTCATTTCCAAAGGGGAAGGTCCTCCGGTGTCTCAAATTCAACGGGGGCTCATGAAGCAAATGGAGCTGGGGCTCCCGATGACCTTCACTGGCACAGATCCTTAATATATATAAAATTGATTTTTAAAAATCTTTATTGATCATATTAATACAAATGTTCCTCTTCTCCCCCCCCCCGCTACCGTTGCTCTCCTCCACCAGGTTCCCACCCCACTCTCTGCTCTTTCTCCAACCATCATTGTCCTCATCCATAGGTGCACAGTTTATATTCAGTCTCTTCCCACATCCCCCTCTCCCCTTTTCCCCGAGAATCGTCAGTTCACTCCCCTTCCATACCTCTGATTCTATTATATTCAACAGTTAATATTGTTCATCAGATTTTTTTTTATATTTCCTTGGTTTTTAGATTCACTTGTTGATAGTTACATATTTGTTGTTAATAGTTTTTATCTTTATTTACTTTCTCTTCTGAAAGGACCCCCTTCAGCAATTCATATAATTCTGGTTTGGTGGTGATGAACTCCTTTAGCTTTTTTTTTTGTTTTTTAATTTTTTATTGATGAAGCTCTTTATCTGGCCTTCGATTCTGAGTGATAGCTTTGCTGGGTAGATTATTTTTGGCTGTAGGTTCTTACTATTCATCACCTTGAATACTTCTTGCCATTCCCGTCTGGCCTGCATGGTTTCTGTTGAGAAATCAGCTGACAATTGTATGGGTGCTCCTTTATAGGTAACTACCTGCTTTGCTCTTGCTGCTTTTAATATTCTCTCTTTGTCTTTTGCTCTTGGAATTTTAATTATGATTTGTCTTAGTGTGGTCTTCTTTGGATTCCTTTTGTTTGGAGTTCTGTGCGCTTCCTGGACTTGTAAGTCTAATTCTTTTTCCAGGTGGGGGAAGTTTTCTGTCACTATTTCTTTCAGTATGTTTTTGATATCTTGCTCTCTCTCATCGTCTGGGATGCCCAAAATTCTGATGTTGGTTCGCTTGAAGTTGTCCCAGAGTTTTCTTACATTATCTTCAACTTTCTGGATTCTCTTGCCTTCTTGCTTCTGCGGAGGAGCGTCTTCTGGCTCTTTACGTTCCAAATCTTTGACTTGATTCTTGCGATCTTCCATTCTGTTTTTAGGACTCTATAATATTTTTTTTTATTTCAGACAATGTATTCTTTATTTCTTGTTAATCCCTTATTATTTCTAGTTGATCCCTTTTCATATCCTATAGGTTTTGTTTATTTTTTCGGCCTTTTCTAGGAGATTCTTGAACAACCTTATAAGTGTGGTTTTTAACTTTATATCCAGTCGCTTTTTGTCCTCCATTTTTTTCATTTGTGACCGATTTCGTTGTCTAGGCATTTTCAGAGCTTCCCTGATGGGACGGAGTTTCAGGGTGGAGCCTACAGCCTTGGCTTCTGTCAGCTACACCCTATGTGGCTCCTGAGCCTCAGTATTACTCAGGGTCCTTCAGTACTCGTTGCAAGCACCTCTGAGAGTGAGGTGCCCTCGAGTTTCGCCTGCTACCAAACAGTCTAGTCTCTCCCCCAATGGGCCTGGAACTGGGGTTCAGTTTAGTTAGAAGTGGGATTGGAGGTGGCTATCAGAGCAGTCTGGAGCCCCAGTCTCCTTCCTGCCAGGGCAATCCCGTGGCACAGCCAACCATCCCTTCTCTGAGCGCCATATCCGTTCCTCAGGGGCTCTGCCTTTCGCTGCTCCCCCGGGGTTCCGCCTCACAACCCAGCTCCCTCTGTGTGAGCCTGGGTCCCCAGGGTCTGGCCTAGAACTGGGGTTCAGAGCAGTCAGAACTGGGGCTCAGCACAGTCTGGAGCTTTTATCTCATTCCCACTAGGGAACACCAGCCAGGCACTCAGCCTCCCAGTCCTCTCTGCGCACAAATCGTTTCTCCGTACCTTAGGGTTTTACAGCTCCTCTGCTCTTCCTTCTGGTTTTATCCTTGCTTCTCGTTGTAGAATTTCAAGTCAGTAGACTTTCCTGTAGTTCTGGGTAATGTCCATTTTATATTTTAGTTGTATTTTATTGAAATTGTTGTGTGCGGCTGCGGTTAGCCTGTGCAGCCATCTTGGATTAATCTATTTTATTGATATTTTTTTACAGCGAGGAAGGGAGGGGGATAGAAAGCTAGAAACATTGATGAGAGAGAAACATCGACCAGCAGCCTCCAGCACACCTCCTATTGGGGATGTGCCCCCAACAAAGGTACGTACCCTTGAGCAGAATCGAACCTGGGATTCTTCAGTCTGTAGGTCGACTGAACCAAACCAGCTAGCCACTGAATGAAACAGGCTAGGGCTAAAATACTTTGTAAGAAGTCCCCTTCCCAATGAGGCCCCTGCCGACCATCCACACTGCAATGCCCTCCTCTCCCAGCCACTTTGCTCAATGGAGAGAGCAGCCCTGGGATTGAAGGTCACAGGTCGTATTCCGGTCAAGGGCATGTACCTCTGTGCTAGCTCTATGCATCCCTGTGCTGCAGGCATCCCCCTAGATGCCTCTCTCTTACCTAGATGTGTCTCTCCCTCTGTCTCTACCCCCCCTTCTCACTCCTTAAATTTCAATGGAACAATATCCTCAGATGGGGACAAAAAACAAAACAGCCATCTTCCCTCCCCCACAGCGGACCCCTCTCCACACCACTCCCCACACTCCAGGTCCAATGCCTCACTGGCTTCAGGAAAAGATGCAGCTGGTCTCTGTGCAACAGAGCATGCACTCTGGGAGGCGGCAGCGTGGCCTGGGCTCAGCGCCCTGAGGTGCAGCTGCCTCACCTCCCGGGCCTCACAGACCTTGTGGGCTTCAGTGGAAGGTGAGACTCTCCACCAGCAAGTGGGCTGTGACACGGGTGACAGTGCGCATGTCCACAATGAAGGGCGTGGTAACTCAGGTGGACACAGTGTTGTTTAGACAGGAAGCTATTGGACACTCAGCACAGGACAGTACAGTGTAAGAATGGCGTTCATGTACAGGAAGAAACCAAAGCAGCTGAGCCCTCTTGTGTTCCTGTTAGAATCGCTGTGAGGTCAGGATCCAGCCTGATGTCCCTCCATGGTCCCTGTGCGCTCCAGAGGGAACAGCAGCTGTCGCACGGTCCCCAAGTCCTGGCTGAGGGGGTCACCATCACACAACCCGTCCCTGTTCCAGACACAGTATCCTCATGGCTGTGGCCCCAGTACGGCTGTCCTGGGGCAACTGGGGTCAGGGTGCCTCCTTGGGCCCTCACTGCACCTGCACTTCCACAGTGCTGCTCCCCTAAATCTAAAACAGCCTCTCTCCCCACATCCGGGTCCCAGTGGGGCCGGCACTAGAAACTTCTCTGGGCCCAGGACTAGGGCTTCCTCTAGGACCTCATGGCCCTGCCTCCTCCCTGGTCTCTCACGGGGTGTTTTCTTCCCGCAGATGGAAAAGGAGGGAGCTATGCTCAGGATGCCAGTGAGTATGGGGACCCCTGAGACCCTGTGACAGTGCAGAGGGAGCCATAGGGGACCCCACCCCCATAGTTCTTCCTCAGTCTCCTGCTCTGGACTCTGACCCCATCCTGGTGTGTCCCTCCCAGGCAGTAACAGCGCTCAGGGCTCTGATGTGTCTCTCTTGGCTTCTAAAGGTGAGACCTACCGTGGGGAGGAGTCAGCAGAGGGGGGAGACTGGGCGGTGGGGAGTCTGTGGGACACTGTGAGCAGAAAGTGGGTTTGAGAATGTCACCAGTCACAGCCACTGCCCTGAACCTGCTCATGATGATTGTCCTCCACAGCGTGAGGCCACTGCCTTGTGGGGACTGAGTGATGGAAGGTGTGTTCCCGCTCTCACTTCCTGACTCAGGACCCTCTGATGGGGGCTGGCCCCGCCCTGCCCTCCACACTCTCCTGTCAGCAGAGGCGGCTGGGCCCTCCCCATCCCCATCCCTGCCTTTCCTCCCTCGTGCTCTGGGCTACAATTTCCCGCTCCGGATTGAAATGAGATGCTGATGTGACTCTTCTTTTCTTGCCAAAAATGCTTGGGGCTTAATTAAAGGGGAAGCTGCTAAATTCTGAGGAAAAATAAATTGAAGCTCCAAGAACTTTCCAGGTCCCTGTGTTTGCTGTGCTGAGCCTGTCGCAGGCGGGATGGGAGGGCCGGTGAGGATGGACCGTGGTTCGGGGCCTGGTCCTGGTCAGTGCGCAGTGCATCGTGGGCTTTGACGTGGTCACTCCCACCCTGAGCACCATGTCCCATCTTGCCGCGGCGAGGGGCCTCCCCCCTTCAGGCAGAGGAGAGGGGCGGAGCTGGCGCTGGGAGAGCCCCGCCCTGGGAGGGAGAGCAGCGCTGGGAGGTGTGGGCTCGCCCTGGCGAGGGCGCTCTTTCCCTGGTCCCCCTGGTCCAGCTCTGTGAGGGGAGGGGGAAGGAAGGAGGGAGGAGGGGCTGTGGGCCTGTGTTGAGCCCTGGGATTGAGGCCCCCCATCACAAACTGTAAACTGAGGGCAAGGGAAGCCCCCCACACCCAGGAGCCTCCTTTTATGGGGGACCCGCCTCAGTCAGGGGGGCCACATCGCAGATGCCACATGCAGAGGAGCCCAGAGGTGAGCGGCCCCACCGCCCTCCCACCCAAAGCTGCCCACAGGTCTCCTTCACAAGGACACGCCCCGTGGGTCCCACGTGTTCCCATCACGTCATCGCTGGGGCCGAGGGGCCCCAGCACAGCGACCCCTCAGGCGGCCAGACCTCGCAGGGCCTGGGGAGCCTTCACAGCTGGTCCTGAGGCTCCCCCTTTCCTTCCCCCTCCTTCCCAGAGCCTCATCCAGTCAACCCTTTATTATTATTATAATAATAATAATAATTATTATTATTCCTATTGATTTCAGGAGGAAGGGAGAGGGAGACATAGAAACACCCATGATAGATGAGAGCCATGGTTAGGCTGCCTCCTGCACACCCCCACACCCACCCCTCCTCTGAGGACAGAGTCCACAACCAGCAGGTGCCTCACAGGGAATGGAACCCTGACCTCCTGGTTGAAGGTCAATGCTCAGCCGCTGAACCACACCCGGCCTGGCCCACGTTTCCCTAACAGAATGAGTGACACAGACACGGGGAGGGCTCAGGCTGGGGGAACTGGCACGCACCTTCTAAACGTGAACGTGAGCTTCTCCTCAGGATATGTCACCTGGCAGGGACCACGGACAGGCCTGCTGATGTGATGCAATGCCAGCCCCGAGAGAAAACCAGAATGTTGGCACAGGTGTGTCCCACCACATCAGCTAGACCCTCCCCAGCGCTGACACACTTCCTAGGGGCTCTGTGGGAAGAGACACAGAGGTGAGCTTGGAGGGCGGGTGACAAATGCATCCGCATGAGAAGGGCTCTCGGACTTAGAGACACAGGGCATCACCTTCACTAACCTGCAAGAGGACAGAGCCACCCAGCAAGACAGCCCTGGGGACGGGAACGGAACAGAACAGGAAACATTCACTATTCCCCGGCCAGCGGGGCTCCGTGCTTGAACATTGACCTATGAACCAGGAGGTCACAGGTCACCTTTTTGTCTGAGCATATGCCTGGGATGGAGGCTCCATCCTCAGTGTGGGGTTTGTAAGAGGCAGCTACTCAATGACTCTTTCTCATCATTGATTTATCTATCTCTCCCTCTCTGAAATAAAAGAACATATACTTTAAAAAATTAAGACAAGAAGAATACAGTCAATATGGTTTCAGGTCTCACATTGCATATCCCTTTTCAGAAATGACCACAGGTGTGGCTGTGGTGACGGTCACAGGGGAGCATGCACACTTACATGTAAAGGTCAGTAAAACACGGCTCCTGCCCATTCCTATGAGGCCGTCTATGTCTTAATAAGCTGCCGCCACAACAACAGATGAAATGCAGAAGCAAATGTGAAACCCAGCGTCTCCCAGGTGGATGGGCAGGATGTGACAGGGGAGCAGGCCCCTCCTCTCTCCTCCTCCTTCACCTGGGAAATTGGTGATTTTCACAAAAACATGACTCTGTCCCCATCTCCCAGGCAGCGAGCATGCGGCGTGAGTTCATACTTGTTTCCCCGTGTGGTTCCGTGAGTGGTGACTGTGACAGAGGGAACCACAGGAACAAGGTTATGGGGGCCTCCCCCCTGTGTGAGGCTGCACAGAGATGGTGAACCCCAAACCTTGGAAAGTCCCTGAACAGCACAGCGCCCGGGCCAGGCCTCGGGGCACAGGGGGACGGGCGCCCCGCGCAGGAGGAGGGTCAGGACCGAGTCCAGGGCCCAGGCCTGCGCTCAGGTCTCAGCGGGGCACAGAGTCTGGGGGGAAACTCCCTGGTGGGGACTCCCCAGCGCCCTGGTTTCACTTCTCTCCCAACCTGTTTCGGCGCCTTCCTCCTGGATACTCGTGATGCGGCAAGAACTATCACTCTGATTGGCTCAGCGGCTTCCACAACAGCCAATCAGCGTCCCCGCGGCTCCCGGTTAGAAGTCCTCCGCGGAAGCGCCCGGACTCAGACGCCCCCCAAACGGCCAGGATGCGGGTGCAGAGGCCCCCCACCCTCCTCCTGCTGCTCTCGGGGGTGCTGGTCCTGACCCCCAGCGGGGCCGGTGAGTGCGGGGTCCGAGGGGGCGGCTGTGCGGGGAGGAGCGCGGGGACCCGGCGGGGCGCGGGCCCGGGAAGGCGCGTGTCCAGCCCGGCCCTGCCCTCCGTCCGCCCCCCAGGCCCCCACTCCCTGAGATATTTCGAAACCATCGTGTCCCGGCCCGGCCGCGGGGAGCCCCGCTTCCTCGCCGTCGGCTACGTGGACGACACGCAGTTCGTGCGGTTCGACAGCGACGCGCCGAGTGGGAGGATGGAGCCGCGGGCGCCGTGGATGCAGCAGCCGTGGGTGGAGCGGGAGGACCCGGGGTATTGGGACCGGGAGACGCAGATCAGCAAGGAGAACGCACAGTTTTACCGAGTGGGCCTGCAGACCCTGCGCGGCTACTACAACCAGAGCGAGGACGGTGAGCCGCGCGCCGGGCCCCTCACGACCCCCCTCCCCACGGACGGGCCGGGGTCGCCCCGAGGGTCCGGGTCCGAGCGTCACCCCGAGACGGCGGGACCCGCCCGGCCCCCCACCCCCGGGAGGAGCCCGCGGGGACTGTGACCGGATTTCACTTTCAGTTTTAGATTCAGGCCCCGCGGGGCGGGCGGGGCGGGCTGACCTCGGGGCGGGGTCAGGGTCTCACACCCTCCAGAACATGTATGGCTGCGAGGTGGGACCGGACTGGCGCCTCCTCCGCGGGTACTATCAATACGCCTATGATGGCACCGACTACATCGCCCTGAACGAGGACCTGACCTCCTGGACCGCGGCCGACATGGCGGCTCAGATCACAAAGCGCAAGAAGGAGGACGCGGGTGACGCAGAGCATGTGAGGAGCTACCTGGAGGGCCGGTGTGTGGACTATCTGCGCATGTACCTGGACAAAGGGAAGGAGACCCTGCTGCGCGCAGGTACCAGGGCCCTGGGGCCGCCCCCTCTCCCCGGGGCTGGGGCTCCTACAAGGAGACAGGACAGGGGGTCAGTGTCAGACACCCCTCCTTGGGGTCAGGGAGGAGGAGGGCCCTGAATGTCCCGGTTGGGTTTAGAGGGACTGGCCCTCCTCTCAGGGACAGGTAGGGATGCAGGCTCTCCCGGGGTGCAGAGAGACCGCCCCCCCCCCCATAAGAGGTTCCCAGGGGCCCTGCAGGGGCTCTGGGGCCCACCGGGACCTTCTCTCAGGCCTTGTGCTCTGCCCCACACCCCTGTGTCTGAGTCCTACCCCAGCTTTTCTGACTCATGTGGCCTTCACCCAGGTCAGTACCATTTCTCCCCTCAGAGACCTCCTACCCTGGGCTGTGTCTTTCTTTCTTTCTTTCTTTCTTTCTTTCTTTCTTTCTTTCTTTCTTTCTTTCTTTCTTTTCTTTTTTTCTTTTTTTTTTTTTAATATATTTTATTGATTTTTCACAGAGAGGAAGAGAGAGGAATAGAGATTTAGAAACATCGATGAGAGAGAATCATCGATCAGCTGCCTCTTGCATACCCCCTTCTGGGGATGTGCCTGCAACCAAGGTACATGCCCTTGCCGGGATTCGAACCCGGGACCTTTCAGTCCGCAGGCCAACGCTCTATCCACTGAGCCAAACCGGTCCCGGCATCTCTCTGATTCTAGAACTTTCTAAAGAGGAGGAGATCCTTCCAGGTGCCTCTGTCCAGGCTGGTGTGTGTGCTGTGTGCTCCCTCCCCACCCAGGTGTCTGTCCACTCTCAGGATGGTCACATGGGCGCTGCTGGAGTGTCCCATGGAGGATGCAAAGGTCCTGCATTTTCTCCCCTCCCCTCAGACCCGCCAAAGGCACATGTGACCCACCACCCCGTCTCTGCCAGTGAGGTCACCCTGAGGTGCTGGGCGCTGGGCTTCTACCCTGCGGACATCAGCCTGACCTGGCAGCGTGACGGGGAGGACCAGACCCAGGACATGGAGATGGTGGAGACCAGGCCTGCGGGGGACGGCACCTTCCAGAAGTGGGCGGCCGTGGGGGTGCCCCCTGGAGAGGAGCACAGATACACGTGCCATGTGCAGCATGAGGGGCTGACCAAGCCCCTGACCCTGAGATGGGGTGAGGAGGGCCGTGGGCACACAGCCTCTTCACAGGGCAGCGGGGCCCTGGAGGACCTCAGTGGGGTGGGGGCTGAGGCCTGGAGTCAGGGCCCTCATCCTCCCTTCCCTTCTCCTCCCAGAGCCACCTTCTCACACCATCTTCATCATCCTGGGCATCGCTGGGGGCCTGGTCCTGCTGGGAGCTGTGGCTGGAGCTGTGATGTGGGCGAGGAGGCGCTCAGGTGAGCAGGGGTGGGGTCTGAGTGTCTGTCTCACTGGGGGTTCAAGCCCAGGTAGACGTGTGTCAGCCTCATTCCTGGGAGCACCATCCCCACATTGTGATGGCCAGTGTGGGGCTCTGTGCTCACACTGACTCTGTAGTGAGGCTTGTGGGAGATGAGGGGCCCACTTCTCACCTGATGCTGCTGGTGCTGGGGACCTCTTTCCCAGCAGCCCCAGGTCACAGGGCAGGTCCCTGCTGAGCACAGACCTCCAGAAGGGCGGTGGGTCCAGTCCCCACACATGCCCTTCCCTGATCCTGCCCTGGGTCTGTACACACGGTTCTGGAAACTTCTCTGGGCCCAGGACTAGGGCTTCCTCTAGGACCTCATGGCCCTGCCTCCTCCCTGGTCTCTCACGGGGTGTTTTCTTCCCGCAGGTGGAAAAGGAGGGAGCTATGCTCAGGCTGCCAGTGAGTATGGAGGGGTGACCCCTGAGACCCTGTGACAGTGCAGAGGGAGCCATGGGTGACCCCACCCCCATAGTTCCTCTTAGTCTCCTACCCTGGGGCTCTGACCCCTTCCCTGGTTTGTCCCCTCCAGACAGTGACAGCGCCCAGGGCTCTGATGTGTCTCTCTCGGCTTCTAAAGGTGAGACCTGCCGTGGGGTGGGGTGGGCGCTGGGGGGGGGGGGGGCTGGGCAATGGTTAATCTGTGGGACACTGTGAGCATGAAGTGGGTTTGAGAACATCACCAGTCACAGCCACTGCCCTTAACCTGCTCATGATGATTGTCCTCCACAGCGTGAGGCCACTGCCTTGTGGGAAATGAGTGATGGAAGGTGTGTTCCCGCTCCCACTTCCTGACTCAGAAACCTCTGATGGGGGGCAGGCCCCACCCTGCCCCTCACACTTTCCTGTCAGCAGAGGTGGCTGGGCCCTCCCTGTCCCCATCCCTGCCTTCCCTCCCTGGGGCTCTGAGCTGCCACTTCCTTCTCTGGATTGAAATGAGTCTGTGCATTGACCTGATTCTTCGATTCTTGCCAAAAAGGCTTGGGGGTTAATTAAAGGGGAAGCTCCTAAATTCTGAGGGGAAATAAATTGAAGCTCCAAGAACTTTCCAGGTCCCGTGTGTTTGCTGTGCTGAGCCTGTCACAGGAGGGATGGGATGGGTGGTGAGGGCAGAGCGTGGACCGGGCCTGGGCCTGGTCAGTGCTCAGTGCACCGTGGACTTCGACGTGGTCACTCCTCTGTGGGTCACCTCTCTGCTCCTCTGACCTTGTCCCTCAGGGGAACCCTGTCCCTCCAGGGCCTGTGGTCACAGGGACTCCCCTCCCCCAGGCCTTGTCACGTGTCCTAAAGCAGCGCATCTCCAGGACCCTGGACAGCGAGCCTTCCTGGGGCAGGGCAGCTGGGCTCAGGCCTGGGCCCGCCCCCCGCCCTCCTCTCCTGGGTGTGGGGAGTTGCTTTGCTTTGGTGGGTGCTATGCTTGTCCCTGTCCTTGGGTGTGAGTTCTGGCCTCACTCTCTGGGCAGCAGGAGGCATGTTGCTCGTCACTGTCTCACAGGCCCAGGGTCCCTGCTCACAGGAGCCCCTGGTATGGAGCTGGGTGTTCAGGCTCCTCCTGCTCCTGCCTCCTTCTGGGTCTGGCTGTTCTTCTGTCTTTCCCTGAGCTCTCCGAGGGTTTAGCAGGAGTGAGATTCCGCCTCTGAGGGCAGTTCCTGCTGGGACTGAGTCCTGCCTGCCGCCCTCTCTCCCGTCCTTCCCTCTATTGCTGGCCCCACTGGGACCCGGATGTGGGGAGAGGCTGCTGTAGGTTTAGGGGAGCAGTACTGTCGAAGTTCAAGTGCAATCAGGGCCCCAGTGGGCACTCTGAGCCCCAGCCACCCCGACAGTTGTGCGGGGGCCACAGCCATGAGGACACTGTGTCTGGAACAGGGACGGGTTGTGTGATGGTGACCCCCTCAGCCAGGACTTGGGGACAGGACAGTGTGACAGCTGCTGTTCCCGCTGGAGCGCACATGACCTTGGAGGGACATCAGGCCGGGTCCTGACCTCACAGCGATTCTAACAGCGACACTCACCGGGCTTAGCTACTTTGGTTTCTTCCTGTACATGAACGTTCTGCTCACGGTGTACTGTCCTCTGCTGAGTGTCCAATAGCTTCCTGTCTAAACAACACTGTGTCCACCTGCGTTACCACGCGCTTCATTGTGGACATGCGCACTGTCACCCGTGTCACAGCCCACTTGCTGGTGGAGAGTCTCACCTTCCACTGAAGCCCACAAGGTCTGTGAGGCCTGGGAGGTGAGGCGGCTGCACCTCAGGGAGCTGAGCCCAGACCCCGCTGTGGCCTCCCAGAGCACATGCTCTATTGCACAGAGACCAGCTGCATCTTCCCCTGAGCCAGTGAGGCGTCCAGGCTGGAATGTGGGGAGTGCCGTGGAGAGGGGTCCGCTGTGGGGTGGGGGAGGGAAGATGGCTGTTTTGTTTGTTGTCCTCACAGAGGATATTTTACATTGACGTTTAAGGAGAGAGAAGGGGG
Source organism: Pipistrellus pygmaeus (assembly GCA_949987585.1). Taxonomy (NCBI): domain Eukaryota; kingdom Metazoa; phylum Chordata; class Mammalia; order Chiroptera; family Vespertilionidae; genus Pipistrellus; species Pipistrellus pygmaeus. Next base: position 1,858,905 of record OX465317.1, on the reverse strand, counting down.
AGGGGACAGGAAGAGGCAGACACACATCCATGTAAGAGAGAGGCATGTATGTGTCACCTCCAGCACGGGGATCATGAAGCCTGCACCGAGGTACATGCCCTTGACCGGAATCCCACCTGTGACCTTCAATCCCAGGGCTGCTCTCTCCATTGAGCAAAGTGGCTGGGATAGGAGGGCATTGCAGTGTGGGTGGTCAACGGGGGCCTCATTGGGAACGGGATTTCTTACGAAGTAGTTTAGCCCTAGCCGGTTGCGTTCAGTGGCTAGCAGGTTTGGTTCAGTTGGCCTACAGACTGAAGAGTCCCAGGTTTGATTCTGGTGAAGGGCATGTACCTTTGTTGGGGGCACATCCCCAATAGGAGGTGTGCAGGAGGCGGCTGGTCAATGTTTCTCTCTCATCAATGTTTCTAGCTCTCTATCCCTCTCCTTTCCTCTCTGTAAAAAAAATCAACTATATATATATATATATATCTTTAATGGAAGGACTTGTGCCAGTGAGGGGTCATCGGGAGCCCAAGCTCCATTCGCTTCATGAGCCCCCGTTGACTTTGATACACCGGAGGACCTTCCACTTTGGAAATGACCTTTAGAACATTCTTTTTGAAAAGTATTTTTTATTGATTTTTTACAGAGAGGAAGGGAGAGGGAGAGAGAGTTAGAAACATCCATGAGAGAGAAACTTCAATCAGGTGCCTCTTGCACACCCCTTACTGGGGATGTGCCCACAACCAAAGTACATGCCCTCAACTAGGATCAAATCTGGGACCTTTCAGTCCGCAGGCCGAAGCTCTAGCCACTGAGCCAAACCGGGTTCTGCTGGCTGTACAACATTCTCCATCCAGGCCCTTTTAGAATTCCAGCCTTCCAGCTGTGTTCCTCCCAGGTGCTCTCGAGCTGACATTTCCAGGCACCTGGAAGGATCCTCTAGTCTTTAGAAAGTTCTAGAATCAGAGAGACACAGCCCAGGGCAGGAGGCATGTCTCTGAGGGGAGAGTAGGGATTTGTGGTCCTGACCTGGGTGGAGGCCACGTGACTGAGAAAAGCTGGGGTCAGGCCTCAGACACAGGGGGTGTGGGGCAGCGCACAAGGCCTGAGAGAGAAGGTCCCTGTGGGTCCAGAGCCCCTTCAGGGCCCATGAGAACCGCTGATGGGCTATTGCACGGGGTCTCACTTCACCCCAGAAGAGCCTGCACCCCTGACTGTTTACAGAGCAGGGGGAGTTCTCTGGAACCTGACCTTGACATCTTGGGGGACCTCCTCCCGGACACCGAGGGGGAGTGTCAGACACAGACCCCCTGTCCTGTCTCCTTGTAGGAGCCCCAGGGCCCGGGATACCTGCCCCCTGCAGGGTCTCCTTCCCTTTGTCCAGGTACATGCGCAGATGGTCCACACACCGGCCCTGCAGGCAGCTCCTCCTTAGCTCGGCCTCACCCACCGCCTCCCACTTGCGCTTTGTGATCTGAGCCGCCGTGTCCACTGCGGTCCAGGAGGTCAGGTCCTCGTTCAGGGCGTTGGAGTCGGTGCCATCATAGGCGTGTTGACTGTACCCGTGGAGGAGGCGCCCTTCGGATCCCACCTCGCAGCCAAACATACACTGGAGGGTGTGAGACCCTGACCCCGCCCCGAGGTCAGCCCGCCCCACCAGCCCCGCGGGGACTGAATCTAAAACTGAAAGTGAAATAGGGCTACAGTCCCCACGGGCTCCTCCCGGGTGTGGGGAGGCGGGTGGGTCCGGCCGCCTCAGGGTGACACTCGGACCCGGACGCTCGGGGCGATGCTGGCTTGTCCGTGAAGATGGGGGTCGTGAGGGGCCCGGCTCGCGGCTCACCGTCCTCCCTCTGCTTGTAGTAGCCTAGTGGGGTCTGCAGGTTCCCTCGTAAAGTCTGTGCAGTTTCCTTGATCATCTGCGTCTCCTCCTCCCAATACCCCTGGTCCTCCCGCTCCACCCACCTCTGCAGCATCCAGGGCACCCGCAATTTCCACCATCCGCGTTGCTGTCGAACCGCACGAACTGCGTGAATTCCATGTAGTCAACGGTGAGGAAACGGGACTCCCAGCGGCCGGGCGGGGACACGATGGTTTCGAAATATCTCAGGGAGTGGGGTCCTGGGGGGCGGAAGGAGGGCAGGGCCGGGGATGGACACGCGCCTTCCCGGACCCGCGCCCCCGCAGGGTCCCCGGGCTCCTCCCCGCACAGCCGCCCCCTCGGACCCCCCACTCACCGGCCCCGCTGGGGGTCAGGACCAGCGCCCCCGAGAGCAGCAGGAGGAGGGTGGGGGGCCTCTGCACCTGCATCCTGGCGGTTTGGGGCGCGTCTGAGTTGGGGCGCTTCCGCGGAGGATTTATAACCGGGAGCCGCGGGGACGCCGATTGGCTGTTGTACAAGCCGCTCAGCCAATGGGAGTGGGAGGTGGGAAAAGGCGCCCAAATATTGTTGACACAATAGGAAGTTTTCACATCAAAGATTGAGTTCATGACCAAAGAGGTAATGGGAAAGCAAGGTTTTACTGAGAGAGGCAGGCGCTGGCGTCAGGCCTCAGACACAGGCCTTGTCTGGAACAGCAGGGAGGGGACCCAAAGAGGTCTGTCTATAGGGTGGAGGGAGCTGTCTGTATAGACAGACAGCTCCCTCCACCCTATAGACACAGAGCTCCCTCCACCCTATAGACAGACAGCTCCCTCCACCCTATACACAGCCAGCTCCCTCCATCCTATAGACAGACACCTACCTCCACCCTATAGACAGTCAGCGCCCTTCCCCCTATAGACAGACAGCTCCCACCACCTTATAGACAGACAGCTCCCTCCACCCTATAGACAGACAGCTCCCTCCACCCTATAGACAGCTCCCTCCACCCTATAGACAGACAGCTCCCTCCAACCTATAGACAGACAGCTCCCTCCACCCTATAGACAGACAGCTCCCTCCACCCTATAGACAGAAAGCTCCCCCACCCTATAGACAGACAGCTGCCTCCACCATATAGACAGACACCTCCCTTCACCCTATAGACAGACAGCTCCCTCCACCCTAAGTATAGACAGACAGCTCCCTCCACCTTATAGACAGACAGCTCCCTCCACCCTATAGACAGACAGCTCCCCCAACCTATACACAGACAGCTCCCTCCACCCTATAGACAGACAGCTCCCTCCAACATGTGTCAAACACAAGGCCCGCGGGCCAAATCCAGCCCGCCAGGCCTTGCAATGTGGCCCGCACCGCGCTGTCATCACTGCACTCCGCTGTCAGTTTATGACATTGTCAGTTTATGACTGTTCAGTAAACCATTCGGCCCGCGATTTAGGCTGGATTTTAGATTTTGGCCCCTTCTCTGATTGAGTTCGACACCCCTACTAGACAGACAGCTCCCTCCACCCTATAGACACAGCTCCCTCCACCTTATGGACTGGGAGCTTCCCAGGAAGCACCAATCAGAAGTCGGGGGGGGGGGGGCATGTATCTACCTCTAGACACAAAGCTACTGCGCCGGCCCCTTGGGGTCCCTCCCTGTTGTCCCAGACACGCCCTGTGTCTGAGGCCTGAGGCCAGCGCCTTTCTCTCTCAGAAAAACCTTGCTTTAGCGTCTCCCTTTGGTGATGAACTCATTCTCTGACCGCTGAACTTCCTGTTGTATCAACAAGTTTTCGCGCCTCCTTCCACGTCCCACTCCCATTGGCTGAGCTGCTTGAACAGCAGCCAATCAGCGTCCCCGAGGCTCCGGGTTATTTATAAGTCCTCAGCAGAAGTGCCCGGACTCAGAAGCTCCCCAAACTGCCAGGATGCGGGTGCAGAGGCCCCCCACCCTCCTCCTGCTGCTCTCGGGGGCGCTGGTCCTGACCCCCAGCGGGGCCGGTGAGTGCGGGGTCCGAGGGGGCGGCTGTGCAGGGAGGAGCTCGGGGACCCGGCGGGGGCGCGGGTCCGGGAAGGCACGTGTCCAGCCCCAGCCCTGCCCACCGTCCGCCCTCAGGCCCCCACTCCCTGAGATATTTCGAAACCATCATGTCCCGGCCCGGCCGCGGGGAGCCCCGGTACCTCGCCGTCGGCTACGTGGACGACACGCAGTTCGTGCGGTTCGACAGCGACGCGGCGAGTGGGAGGATGGAGCCACGGGCGCCGTGGATGCAGCAGCCGTGGGTGGAGCAGGAGGACCCGGGGTATTGGGACCGGGAGACGCAGATCCAAAAGGAGAACGCACAGACTTACCGAGTGAACCTGCAGACCCTGCGCGGCTACTACAACCAGAGCGAGGACGGTGAGCCGCGCGCCGGGCCCCTCACGACCCCCCTCCCCACGGACGGGCCTGGGTCGCCCTGAGGGTCCGGGTCCGAGCGTCACCCCGAGGCGGCGGGACCCGCCCGGCCCCCCACCCCAGGAGGAGCCCGCGGGGACTGTGACCCGATTTCACTGTTAGTTTTAGATTCAGTCCCCGCGGGGCGGGCTGACCTCGGGGCGGGCTGACCTCGGGGCGGGGTCAGGGTCTCACACCTACCAGAACATGTATGGCTGCGAGGTGGGACCGGACTGGCGCCTCCTCCGCGGGTACCGTCAGGATGCCTATGATGGCACCGACTACATCGCCCTGAACGAGGACCTGACCTCCTGGACCGCGGCCGACTTGGCGGCTCAGATCACAAAGCGCAAGTGGGAGGCGGCGGGTGTGGCAGAGCTAAGGAGGAGCTACCTGGAGGGCCTGTGTGTGGACTCACTGCGCATGTACCTGGACAAAGGGAAGGAGACCCTGCTGCGCGCAGGTACCAGGGGCCCTGGGGCCGCCCCCTCTCCCCGGGGCTGGGGCTCCTACAAGGAGACAGGACAGGGGGTCAGTGTCAGACACCCCTCCTCGGGGGTCAGGGAGGGATTGCCCTGATGTCCAGGTCATGTTCCAAAGGGACTCTCCCTCCTCTCAGGGACAGGTAGGGGTGCAGGCTCTCCTGGGGTGCAGGGAGACCCCTCCTACAATAGCCCATGAGGGGTTTCCAGGGGCCCTGCAGGGGCTCTGGGGCCCACGGGGACCTTCTCTCAGGCCTTGTGCTCTGCCCCACACGCCCTGTGTCTGAGGCCTGACCCCAGCTTTTCTGAGTCATGTGGCCTTCACCCAGGTCAGGACCATTTCTCCCCTCAGAGACCTCCTACCCTGGGCTGTGTCTTTCTTCTTTTTTTAAAAAAAATATATTTTATTGATTTTTCACAGAGAGGAAGAGAGAGGGATAGAGAGTTAGAAACATCGATGAGAGAGAATCATCGATCAGCTGCCTCTTGCATACCCCCTTCTGGGGATGTGCCCGCAACCAAGGTACATGCCCTTGCCGGGATTCGAACCCGGGACCTTTCAGTCCGCAGGCCAACGTTCTATCCGCTGAGCCAAACCGGTCCCGGCATCTCTCTGATTCTAGAACTTTTTAAAGAGGAGGAGATCCTTCCAGGTGCCTCTGTCCAGGCTGGTGTGTGTGCTGTGTGCTCCCTCCCCACCCAGGTGTCTGTCCTCTCTCAGGATGGTCACATGGGCGCTCCTGGAGTGTCCCATGGAGGATGCAAAGGTCCTGCATTTTCTCCCCTCAGACCCTCCAAAGGTGCACGTGACCCACCACCCCGTCTCTGCCAGTGAGGTCACCCTGAGGTGCTGGGCGCTGGGCTTTTACCCTGCGGACATCAGCCTGACCTGGCAGCGTGACGGGGAGGACCAGACCCAGGACATGGAGATGGTGGAGACCAGGCCTGCGGGGGACGGCACCTTCCAGAAGTGGGCGGCCGTGGGGGTGCCCCCTGGAGAGGAGCACAGATACACGTGCCATGTGCAGCACGAGGGGCTGCCCGAGCCCCTGACCGTGAGATGGGGTGAGGAGGGCCGTGGGCACACAGCCTCTTCACAGGGCAGCGGGGCCCTGGAGGACCTCAGTGGGGTGGGGGCTGAGGCCTGGTGTCAGGGCCCTCATCCTCCCTTCCCTTCTCCTCCCAGAGCCACCTTCTCACACCATCTTCATCATCTTGGGCATCGCTGGGGGCCTGGTCCTGCTGGGAGCTGTGGCTGGTGCTGTGATGTGAGGGAGGAGGCGCTCAAGTGGGCAGGGGTGGGGTTTGAGTGTCTGTCTCACTGGGGGTTCAAGCCCAGGTAGACGTGTGTCCGCCTCATTCACGGGAAGCTCCATCCCCACACGTATGATGGCCAGTGTGGGGCTCTGTGCTCACACTGACTCTGTAATGTGGCTCGTGGGAGATGAGGGGCCCACTTCTCACCTGATGCTGCTGGTTCTGGGGACCTAGCAGCCCTAGGTAGAGGGCAGGTCCCTGCTGAGCACAGACCTCCAGAAGGGCGGTGGGTCCAGTCCCCACACATGCCCTTCCCTGATCCTGCCCTGGATCTGTACACATTGGTTTTTGGAAACTTCTCTGGGCTCAGGACTAGGGCTTCCTCTAGGACAGTGTTTCCCAAACTTCTCTCATGATGAGAATCACCTGGTGGAGTTGTTAAAACACAGATTCCTGAATCCCAACTAAGAAGTGCTAAACTAGAATTTTTGAGAACATATAGGTAAAATTGCATACCTGACTTAGTGCTCTGTATATAACATCTGTCTTAGAGCACTAGTTAAGTATACAATTTTACCTATATGTTCCCAAAAATTCTAGTTTAGCACTTCTTAGTTGGGATTCAGGAATCTGTGTTTTAACAAATCCACCAGGTGATTCTCATCATGAGAGAAGTTTGGGAAACACTGCTCTAGGACCTCATGGCCCTGCCTCCTCCCTGGTCTCTCACGGGGTGTTTTCTTCCCTCAGGTGGAAAAGGAGGGAGCTGTGCTCAGGCTGCCAGTGAGTATGGAGGGTGACCCCTGAGACCCTGTGACAGTGCAGAGGGAGCCATAGGGGTCCCCACCCCCATAGTTCCTCTTAGTCTCCTACCCTGGGGCTCTGACCCCGTCCTGGTTTGTCCCCTCCAGACAGTGACAGCGGCCAGGGCTCTGATGTGTCTCTCTCGGCTTCTAAAGGTGAGACCTGCCGTGGGGAGGGCTGGGCAGAGGGGGGACTGGGCAGTGGGGAGTCTGTGGGACACTGTGAGCACGAAGTGGATTTGAGAATGTCACCAGCACAGCCACTGCCCTGAACCTGCTCATGATGATTATCCTCCACAGTGTGAGACAGCTGCCCTGTGAGGACTGAACAATGGAAGGTGTGTTCCAGCTCCCACTTCCTGACTCAGGAACCTCTGATGGGCTGCTGGCCCCGCACTGTCCCCCACACTTTCCTGTCAGCAGAGGTGGCTGGGCCCTCCCCGTCCCCATCCCTGCCTTTCCTCCCTGGTGCTCTGAGCTGCTACTTACTGCTCAGGATTGAAATGAGACTGTGGATTGATCTGGTTCTTCAATTCTTGCTGTGACTGGTGACCAATTAAAGAAGATCCTCTAATTACATGTCCTCTGAGAGGAAATAAAGAGAAGTATCAAGAATTTTGCAGACAAAACCGATTTGGCTCAGTGGTAGAGCGTTGGTCTGGGGACTGAAAGGTCCCAGGTTTGATTCCGGTCAAGGGCATGTACCTGGGTTGCAGGCACACCAAGAGGCAGCTGATCGATGAATCTCTCTCATCGATGTTTTTAGCTCTCTATCTCTCTGAAAAATCAATAATATATATATATTTTTTAAAAAAGAATTTTGCAGATTCCTGTGTATTTTGTGCTCTTTGCAGGCGGGACAGGAGGGGTAGTGAGGACGAAGCGTGGTCGGGGCCTGGGACTGGTCAGTGCTCAGTGCATTGTGGGCTTTGACATGGTCACTCCTCCGCCGGATCACCTCTCTGCTTCTCTGACCTTGTCCCTCAGGGGAACCCTGTCCAACCAGGGCTTGTGGTCACAGGGACTCCCATCCCCCAGGCCTTCTCACGTGTCCTAAAGCAGCGCATCTCCAGGACCCTGGACAGCGAGCCTTCCTGGGGCAGGTCAGCCTGGGCTCAGGCCTGGGCCTGCCCTCCGCCCTCCTTTCCTGGGTCTGGGGAGTTGCTTTGCTTTGGTGGGTGTTATAGACAGACAGCTCCCTTCACCCTATAGACAGACAGCTCCCTCCACCCTATACACAGCCAGCTCCCTCCATCCTATAGACAGACACCTCTCTCCACCCTATAGACAGACAGCTCCCTCCACCCTATACACAGCCAGCTCCCTCCATCCTATAGACAGACACCTCTCTCCACCCTATAGACAGGCAGCTCCCTCCACCTTATAGACAGACAGCTCCCTCCACCCTATAGACAGACAGGTCCCTCCACCCTATACACAGACAGCTCCCTCCACCCTATAGACACAGCTCCCTCCACCCTATGGACTGGGAGCTTCCCAGAAAGCACCAGTCAGAAGCCGGGTGTGTGTGTGTGTGTGTGGGGAGGTGGTGGTGGTGGTGGGGCATGTATCTACCTCCAGACACAAAGCTACAGCGCCGGCCCCTTGGGGTCCCTCCCTGCTGTCCCAGACACGCCCTGTGTCTGAGGCCTGAGGCCAGCGCCTGGCTCTCTCAGAAAAACCTTGCTTTTGCTTCCCCCTTAGGTCCTGAACTCATTCTTTGACCGCTAAACTTCCTGTTGTATCAACCAGTTTCTGCACCTCCTTCCACCTCCACTCCCATTGGCTGAGCTGCTGGTACAGCAGCGAATCAGCGACCCCGCGGCTCCGGGTTATAAGTCCTCCGCGGAAGCGCCGGGACTCAGCCGCCCCCCAAACGGCCAGGATGCGGGTGCAGAGGCCCCCCACCCTCCTCCTGCTGCTCTCGGGGGCGCTGGTCCTGAGCCCCAGCGGGGCCGGTGAGTGCGGGGTCCGAGGGGGCGGCTGTGCGGGGAGGAGCGCGGGGACCCGGCGGGGCGCGGGCCCGGGAAGGCGCGTGTCCAGCCCGGCCCTGCCCTCCGTCCGCCCCCCAGGCCCCCACTCCATGAGGTTTTTCCGCACCGTCGTGTCCCGGCCCGGCCGCGTGGAGCCCCGGTACCTCTCCGTAGGCTACGTGGACGACACGCAGTTCGTGCGGTTCGACAGCGACGCGCCGAGTGGGAGGGCGGAGCCGATGGCGCCGTGGATGCAGCAGCCGTGGGTGGAGCAGGAGGACCCGGGGTATTGGGACCGGGAGACGCAGATCCAAAAGGAGAACGCACAGAATTACCGAGTGAACCTGCAGACCCTGCGCGGCTACTACAACCAGAGCGAGGACGGTGAGCTGCGCGCCTGGCCCCTCACGACCCCCCTCCCCACGGACGGGCCGGGGTGGCCCCGAGGGTCTGGGTCCGCGTGTCACCCCGAGACGGCGGGACTCTCCAGGCCTACTCACCCCCGGGAGGAGCCCGCGGGGACTGTGACCCGATTTCACTTTCACTTTTAGATTCAATCTCCGTGGGATGGGCGGGGCTGGCCGCCCTCATAGCCGGGCTGACCTTGGGGCGGGGTCAGGGTCTCACACGATGCAGTGGATGTGTGGCTGTTACATGGGACCCGAAGGACGCCTCCTCCATGGGTACAGTCAATACGCCTACGATGGCACTGACTACATCGCCCTGAAGGAGGACCTGACCTCCTGGACCGCAGCCGACATGGCGGCTCAGATCACAAAGCGCAAGTGGGAGGCGGCGGGTGCAGCAGAGCATCACAGGAGCTACCTGGAGGGCCGGTGTGTGGACTATCTGCGCATGTACCTGGACAAAGGGAAGGAGACTCTGCAGCGCGCAGGTACCAGGGGCCCTGGGGCCGCCCCCTCTCCCCGGGGCTGGGGGTCCTACAAGTAGACAGGACAGGGGGTCTGTGTCAGACACCCAACCTCTGGGTCAAGGAGGGGGTTCCCCCGGATGTCCAGGTCAAGTACCGGAGGGACTGCCCCCTACACTCAGGGACAGGTAGGGGTGCACGCTCTCCTGGGATGCAGGGAGACCCCCTGCAATAGCCCATCAAAGGTTCCCATGGGCCCTGCAGAGGTACTGGGGCCCACGGGGACCTTCTCTCTCAGGCCTTGTGCGCTGCCCCACACCCCGTGTCTGAGGCCTCACCCCAGCTTTTCTGAGTCATGTGGCCACCACCCAGGTCAGGACCACAAATCCCTTTCTCCCTCAGGGACCTGCCTCCTGCCCTGAGCTGTGTCTCTCTGATTCTAGAACTTTCTAAAGACTAGGAGGTCCTTCCAGGTGCCTCTGTCAAGGCTGGTGTGTGTGCTGTGTGCTCCCTCCCCACCCAGGTGTCTGTCCTCTCTCAGGATGGTCACATGGGCGCTGCTGGAGTGTCCCATGGAGGATGCAAAGCTCCTGCATTTTCTCCCCTCCCCTCAGACCCTCCAAAGGCACATGTGAGCCACCACCCCGTCTCTGCCAGTGAGGTCACCCTGAGGTGCTGGGCGCTGGGCTTCTACCCTGCCGAAATCAGCCTGACCTGGCAGCGTGATGGGGAGGACCAGAGCCAGGACATGGAGATGGTGGAGACCAGGCCTGCGGGGGACGGCACCTTCCAGAAGTGGGCGGCTGTGGGGGTGCCCCCTGGAGAGGAGCACAGATACACGTGCCATGTGCAGCACGAGGGGCTGCCCGAGCCCCTGACCGTGAGATGGGGTGAGGAGGGCCGTGGGCACACAGCCTCTTCTCAGGGCATCAGGGCCCTGGCGGACCTCAGTGGTGTGGGGGCTGAGGCCTGGAGTCAGGGCCCTCACCCTCCTTTCCCTTCTCCTCCCAGATCCGCCTTCTCAGACCTTCACGTTCATCATCCTGGGCATCGCTGGGGGCCTGGTCCTTCTGGGAGCTGTGGCTGGAGCTGTGATGTGGGGGAGGAGGCACACAGGTGGGCAGGGGTGGGGTCTGAGTGTCTGTCCCACTGGGGGTTCAAGCCCAGGTAGATGTGTGTCCGCCTCATTCACGGGAAGCTCCATCCCCACATTGTGATGGCCAGTGTGGGGCTCTGTGCTCACACTGACTCTGTAGTGAGGCCGTGGGAGATGACAGGCCCATTTCTCACCTGATGATGCTGGTGTGGGGACCCCTTTCCCAGCAGCCCCAGGTCAGAGGGCAGGTCCCTGCTGAGCACAGACCTCCAGGAGGGCGGTGGGTCCAGTTCCCACACATGCCCTTCCCTCATCCTGCCCTGGGTCTGTACACACAGTTCTGGAAACTTCTCTGGGCCCAGGACTAGGGCTTCCTCTATAGGGGTGTCGAACTCAATCAGAGAAGGGGCCAAAATCTAAAATCCAGCCTAAATCGCGGGCCGAATGGTTTACTGAACAGTCATAAACTGACAATGTCATAAACTGATAGCGGAGTGCAGTGATGACAGCGCGGTGCGGGCCACATTGCAAGGCCTGGCGGGCTGGATTTGTCCCGTGGTCCTTGTCTTTGCCACATGTGCTCTAGGACCCATGGCCCTGCCTCCTCCCGGTCTCTCACGGGGTGTTTTCTTCCCGCAGGTGGAAAAGGAGGGAGCTGTGCTCAGGCTGCCAGTGAGTATGGGGGGGGGGGTGACCCCTGAGTCCCTGTGACAGTGCAGAGGGAGCCATAGGGGACCCCACCCCCATAGTTCCTCTTAGTCTCCTACCCTGGGGCTCTGACCCCATCTTGGTTTGTCCCCTCCAGACAGTGACAGTGGCCAGGGCTCTGATGTGTCTCTCTTGGCTTCTAAAGGTGAGACCTGCCATGGGGAGGGGTGGGCAGAGGGGGGACTGGGCCTTGGGGAGTCTGGGGACACTGTGAGCATGAAGTGGGTTTGAGAATGTCACCAGTCACAGCCACTGCCCTGAACCTGCTCATGATGATTGTCCTCCACAGCGTGAGGCCGCTGCCCTGTGGGGACTGAGTGATGGAAGGTGTGTTCCAGCTCCCACTTCCTGACTCAGGAACCTCTGATGGGGGGCTGGCCCCGCACTGTCCCCCACACTTTCCTGTCAGCAGAGGTGGCTGGGCCCTCTCCGTCCCCATCCCTGCCTTTCCTCCCTGGTGCTCTGAGCTGCTACTTACTGCTCAGGATTGAAATGTGACTGTGGATTGATCTGGTTCTTCAATTCTTGCTGTGACTGGTGACTAATTAAAGAAGATCCTCTAATTACATGTCCTCTGAGAGGAAATAAAGGGAATTATCCAGAATTTTGCAGACAAAACCGGTTTGGCTCAGTGGTAGAGCGTTGGTCTGCGGACTGAAAGGTCCCAGGTTCGATTCCGGTCAAGGGCATGTACCTGGGTTGCAGACACACCAAGAGGCAGCTGATCGATGAATCTCTCTCATCGTTGTTTTTAGCTGTCTATCTCTCTCCCTTCCTCTCTGTGAAAAATCAATAAAATATATTTTTTTAAAAAAAGAATTTTGCAGATTCCTGTGTATTTTGTGCTCTTTGCAGGCGGGACAGGAGGGGTAGTGAGGACGAAGCGTGGTCGGGGCCTGGGACTGGTCAGTGCTCAGTGCATCATGGGCTTTGACGTGGTCACCCCTCGGCCGGATCACCTCTCTGCTCCTCTGACCTTGTCCCTCAGGGGAACCCTGTCCCACCAGGACCTGTGGTCACAGGGACTCCCATCCCCCAGGCCTTGTCACGTGTCCTCAAGCAGCGCATCTCCAGGACCCTGGACAGCGAGCCTTCCTGGGGCAGGTCAGCCTGGGCTCAGGCCTGGGCCCGCCCTCCACCCTCCTCTCCTGGGTGTGGGGAGCTGCTTTGCTTTGGTGGGTGTTATGCCTGTCCCTGTCCTTGGGTGTGAGTTCTGGCCTCACTCTCTGGGCAGCAGGAGGCATGTTGCCCGTCACTGTCTCACAGGCCCAGGGTCCCTGCTCACAGGAGCCCCTGGTGTGGAGCTGGGTGTTCAGGCTCCTCCTGCTCCTGCCTCCTTCTGGGCCTGGCTGTTCTTCCGTCTTTCCCTGAGCTCTCCGAGGGTTTAGCAGGAGCGGGATTCCGCCTCTGAGGGCAGTTCCTGCTGGGACTGAGCCCTGCCTGCCGCCCTCTCTCCCGTCCTTCCCTCTAGTGTGTAAAAACCCAGGGCAGGATCAGGACACTTGAGAGAAGTGCATGTGTGGGGACTGTACCCGTCACCCTCCTGGAGGTCTGTGCTCAGCGGGGACCTGCCCTTTGACCTGGGGCTGCTGGGAACGGTGTCCCCACCACCAGCAGCATCAGGTGAGAAGTGGGCCCCTCATCTCCCACGGGCCTCACTACAGAGTCAGTGTGAGCACAGAGCACAGAGCCCCACACTGGCCATCACAATGTGGGGATGGTGCTCCCTGGAATGAGGTGGGACACACGTCTACCTGGGCTTGAACCCCCAGTGGGACAGACACTCAGATCCACCCCTGCCCACCTGAGCACCTCCTCCCCCACATCACAGCTCCAGCCACAGCTCCCAGCAGGACCAGGCCCCCAGCGATGCCCAGGATGATGAAGATGAAGGTGTGACGAGGTGGCTCTGGGAGGAGAAGGAAAGGGAAGGTGAGGGCCCTGACCCCAGGCCTCAGCCCCGACCCCATTGCAGTCCCACAGGGCCTTGCTGCCCTGAGAAGAGGCTGTGTGCCCTCCGCCCTCCTCACCCCATCTCAGGGTCAGGGGCTCGGGCAGCCCCTCGTGCTGCACATGGCACGTGTATCTGTGCTCCTCTCCAGGGGGCACCCCCACGGCCGCCCACTTCTGGAAGGTGCCGTCCCCCGCAGGCCTGGTCTCCACCATCTCCATGTCCTGGGTCTGGTCCTCCCCGTCACGCTGCCAGGTCAGGCTGATGTCCGCAGGGTAGAAGCCCAGCGCCCAGCACCTCAGGGTGACCTCCTGGGCAGAGTCGCGGTGGTGGGTCACGTGTACCTTTGGAGGGTCTGAAGGGAGGGTAGAAAATGCAGGACCTTTGCATCCTCCATGGGACACTCCAGCAGCGCCCCTGTGACCATCCTGAGAGTGGACAGACACCTGGGTGGGGAGCGAGCACACAGCACACACATCAGCCTGGACAGAGGCACCTGGAAGGACCTCGTCCTCTTTAAAAAGTTCTAGAATCAGAAAGACACAGCCCAGGGCAGGAGGCAGGACTCTGAGGGGAGAGTAGGGATTTGTGGTCCTGACCTGGGTGGAGGCCTCGTGACTCAGAAAAGCTGGGGTCAGGCCTCAGACACAGGGGTGTGGGGCAGCTCACAAGGCCTGAGAGAGAAGGTCCCTGTGGGTACAGAGCCCCTGCAGGGCCCCTGGGAACCCCTGTTGGGCTATTGCAGGGGGTCTCACTTCACCCCAGAAGAGCCTGCACCTCTGACTGTTTACAGAGCAGGGGGAGTTCCTCTGGAACCTGACCTGGACATCTTGGGGGACCCCCTCCCGGACACCGAGGAGGAGTGTCAGACACTGACCCCCTGTCCTGTCTCCTTGTAGGAGCCCCAGCCCCGGGGAGAGGGGGCGGCCCCAGGGCCCCTGGTACCTGCCCGCTGCAGGGTCTCCTTCCCTTTGTCCAGGTACATGCGCAGTGAGTCCACACACCGGCCCTCCAGGTAGCTCCGCTGAAACTCTGCCTCACCGCCCTGTTCAAACTTCCGCTTTGTGATCTGAGCCGCCATGTCGGCCGCGGTCCAGGAGGTCAGGTCCTCGTTCAGGGCGACGTAGTCGGTGCCATCGTAGGCGAATTGACTGTACCCGCGGAGGAGGCGCCCTTCGGGTTCCACCTCGCAGCCATACATCCACTGGAGGGTGTGAGACCCTGACCCCGCCCCGAGGTCAGCCTGCCCCGCCCGAGGACTGAATCTAAAACTCAAAGTGAAATCGGGTCACAGTCCCCGCGGGCTACTCCCAGGGGTGAGGGAGGGGGGCGGAGGGGTCCGCCGCCTCCGGGTGCCACTCAGACCCGGACCCTCGGGGGGACGCTGGCCTGTCCGTGGAGAGGGGGGTCGTGAGGGTCCCAGCGCGCGGATCACCGTCCTGGCTCTGGTTGTAGTAGCCGCGCAGGGTCTCCAGGTTCACTCGGAAAGTCTGTGCAGTTTCCTTGCTGATCTCCGTCACCTCCTCCCAATGCCCCGGGTCCTCCGCTGCTGCATCCACGGCGCCCGCGGCTCCGCCCTCCCACTCGCCGCGTCGCTGTCGAACCGCACGAACTGCGTGTCGTCCACGTAGCCGACAGCGAGGAAGCGGGGCTCCCCGCGGCCGGGCCCGGACACGGCGGTGAGGAAATATCTCAGGGAGTGGGGGCCTGGGGGGCGGACGCAGGGCAGGGCCGGGCTGGACACGCGCCTTCCCGGGCCCGCGCCCCGCCGGGTCCCCGCGCTCCTCCCCGCACAGCCGCCCCCTCGGACCCCGCACTCACCGGCCCCGCTGGGGCTCAGGACCAGCGCCCCCGAGAGCAGCAGGAGGAGGGTGGGGGGCCTCTGCACCCGCATCCTGGCCGTTTGGGGGGCGTCTGAGTCCGGGCGCTTCAGCGGAGGACTTATAACCCGGAGCCGCGGGGACGCTGATTGGCTGTTGTACAAGCCGCTCAGCCAATGGGAGTGGGAGATGGGAAAAGGCGCCCAAATCTTGTTGACACAATAGGAAGTTTTCACATCAGAGATTGAGTTCATGACCAAAGAGGTAATGGGAAAGCAAGGTTTTACTGAGAGAGGCAGGCGCTGGCGTCAGGCCTCAGACACAGGCCTTGTCTGGAACAGCAGGGAGGGGACCCAAAGAGGTCTGTCTATAGGGTGGAGGGAGCTGTCTGTCTATAGGGTGGAGGGAGCTGTCTGTCTATAGGGTGGAGGGAGCTCTGTGTCTATAGGGTGGAGGGAGCGGTCTGTCTATAGGGTGGAGGGAGCTGTCTGTCTATAGGGTGGAAGGAGCTGTCTGTCTATAGGGTGGAGGGAGCTGTCTGTCTATAGGGTGGAGGGAACTGTCTATGGGGTGGAGGGAGCTGTGTGTATAGGGTGGAGGGAGCTGTCTGTATAGGGTGGAGGGAGCTGTCTGTATAGGGTGGAGGGAGCTGTCTGTATAGGGTGGAAGGAGCTGTCTGTCTATAGGGTGGAGGGAGCTGTCTATGGGGTGGAGGGAGCTGTGTGTATAGGGTGGAGGGAGCTGTGTGTATAGGGTGGAGGGAGCTGTGTGTATAGGGTGGAGGGAGCTGTCTGTATAGGGTGGAGGGAGCTGTCTGTCTATAGGGTGGAAGGAGCTGTCTGTCTATAGGGTGGAGGGAGCTGTCTGTCTATAGGGTGGAGGGAGCTGTCTATGGGGTGGAGGGAGCTGTGTGTATAGGGTGGAGGGAGCTGTGTGTATAGGGTGGAGGGAGCTGTGTGTATAGGGTGGAGGGAGCTGTCTGTATAGGGTGGAGGGAGCTGTCTGTCTATAGGGTGGAAGGAGCTGTCTGTCTATAGGGTGGAGGGAGCTGTCTGTCTATAGGGTGGAGGGAGCTGTCTATGGGGTGGAGGGAGCTGTGTGTATAGGGTGGAGGGAGCTGTGTGTATAGGGTGGAGGGAGCTGTCTGTATAGGGTGGAGGGAGCTGTCTGTCTATAGGGTGGAAGGAGCTGTCTGTCTATGGGGTGGAGGGAGCTGTGTGTATAGGGTGGAGGGAGCTGTCTGTCTATAGGGTGGAGGGAGCTGTCTGTCTATAGGGTGGAGGGAGCTGTCTGTCTATAGAGTGGAGGGAGCTGGCTGTGTATACGGTGGAGGGAGCTGTCTGTCTATAGGGTGGAGGGAGCTGTGTGTCTATTGGTGGAGGGAGGTGTCTATATCGTGCAGGGTGCTGTCTGTCTATAGGGTGGAGGGAGCCTTGTCTATAGGGTTGAGGGTGCTGTCTGTCTATAAGATGGAGGGCGCTTTGTCTATACGGTTGAGGGAGCTGTCTATAGGGTGGAGGGTGCTGTCTGTCTATAGGGTTGGGGCAGTCTGTAGGGTGGAGGGAGCTGTCTGACTATAGGGTGGAGGGAATTGGCTGTCTGTCTATAGGGTGGAGGGAGCTGTCTGTCCATAGGGTGAAGGGAGCTGTCTTTCTATAGGGTGGAGGGAGCTCTCTGTCTATAGGGTGGAGGAAGCTGTCTTTCTATAGGGTGGAGGGAGCTCTCTGTCTATAGGGTGGAGGTTGCTGTCTGTCTATAGGGTGGAGGGATCTGGCTGTCTATAGGTTGGAGGGAGCTGTCTGTCTGTAGGGTGGAAGGAGCTGTTTTTCTATAAGGTGGAGGGAGCTGGCTGTCTATAGGGTGGACAGAGGTCTCTAAGGGTGTTGGTTCTTCCCTCCCCACTGGGGTTGCCCCAGAAACTCCCGCCTAGCTGGGTTTTAGCCCAGCCGGGTTGCCTTAGCAACTAGTCAGCAAGCTGCATCATGCTATTCTTAGACTTCCGTTTTTCTTCCCTCCTGTTCCTGTCCTTAAGTATGTAGCTCCCTTCCATCTGCTCAAAGACAGGGCCTGCAGCCACCAACGCGGCCTCTCTCCCTGGCCAGGGAGCACAGAACACCCCTTTGGGGACAGGGCACCTGCGGCCCAGAGAGGCAGTTTCGTTGCCTCAGGTCGCACAGCAAGTAGGCAGCGGGGCCCTGGCCTTCAGGGCTGTGCTAGCTCTGCAGTCCTGTGGCTTCCTCGCTGCCCAGGACACCGCTGCCGCCTGGCGGCCCCCAATGTGCCAGGGGATATCCGGGCCTGGCCGCTGGGCAGGAGCTCTGAGCGGGAGCCCGGGCCCCAGGGGCGGCAGCTCTGGAAGTCCTGCAGGAACTGGGGCCAGTGAGGCCCTGGGGGAGGGTGTGGAGTCGGACTTCGATAAGGGCACCTCCTCTGCATGCACAGGGACAGGGATCGCCATTAGGTGTGTGTGGGGGGGAAGGGGGAGACAGGGAGGTCAGCTCGGGGCCGGCGCCACAAGGGAGGACAGGGAGCGCCTCCAAAAAACCAGGAGCATGGTCAGCTCTGGGACCCTGATCCGGGAGGGAGGACAGACGGAAGTGAAGCTCTTCCCCCATCTCACCAGCTCGGGGTATCTCCATTTTGCATCCCTAGCCACTTGCGCCCCCTACCGGATCCGGCGACCCTGAGGACTCACCGCTTAGGGCCTCTGTAGCCGCCAGTGTCCGCTGCCCTGGCTCCTCTAGCCCCGCGTCTCTATGGCCCAAGCCCTTCCCCCCCAGCTTTGCCTGGCGCCTGGGGCTCAGCACCCATGTCCCAGAGGAAGCTCCATATCCTGGTGGCAGCTCGCTGTGCGGTGGCCTCTCGAGTCTGAACGCCGCAGGAACCAACTCAAGAGATACAGGAAGATGGCCAGCCAGGGAGGGGCTGCGGGAGAACTCCAGGGTGGGTCCAGCCTGTCTCTCTCAGTTCCAATGGGCTGGACCCCTGCATCAAGCTAACCTACCAGTTGGAGCATCTTCCCCTAGTGGTCAGTGCACGTCATAGCAACTGGTCGACAGATTGTTGAGCTACCTTAGCACATCATTAGCATACTAGAGGCCCTATGCACGAAAATTCCTGCAAGAGCAGGCCTTCTCCCTGCTGCTGACACCTGCTTCCTTCCAGTACCTTCCTCAGGATGCTGGCAGGCACCCTGACCCGGGCTGTCTTCCCTCGGGCTGTCTGCAGGCAGCTGGAACCCAGCCGGCTTAATCAGGAAGGACATCAGGAATGATGTCTGGTCTAATTAGCATATTACCATTTTATTATAGATTACACTTTGATTGATTGAATGGCTGACCAGACACTTAGCATATTAGGTATATATATATATATATATATATATATATATATATATATATATATATAATTGATTTTTTACAGGGAGGAAAGGAGAGAGATAGGTTTAGAAACATTGAGAGAGAAGCATTGATCAGCTGCCTCCTGTGCACCCCCCACAGGGCATGTGCCAGAAACCAAGGTCCATGCCCTTGACCGGAATCGAACCTGGGACCCTTCAGTCCTCAGGCCAACACTCTATTCACTGAGCCAAACCAGTTGGGGCATGATTTGTGTTTTTAATAATTACTTCTCGTAACTCACAGCTAGTCTCCAATATTCTATTTCTGTCCCTTACCGGCCCAGGATTGTGCAGTCCACGGGACAATGAGGAACCCCAGAGCGGACACTGAGTGAGTTACCGGCAAGAAGACGGCCAAGTCTCATCATTCTCACAAACCAAGGCCGGTGAGGGGTGGCCACTGGCCCCCAGTTGCACAGCCGGTCAGGGCCAGCTGGGGTGACACGTAGCCTCCACAGGGCTGGGGCGCTTGAGGGAAGTGAGGAGCAGATCGAGGCTGCACCTAACCCTCTGTCCTCGAGGTGGAGGCATGCAGAAGGCAGTGGATCCGTGATTCTCTCTCATCATGGATGTTTCCAGCCAGATCGCTTGCTAAAGGCGTCCTTTCCAGGCCCCAATTCGCAGTGGGCTCAGTCTCCCCTGGGTCCGGTCCCCCCTTATCCTGAACCCCCAGGACAGAGGAGCAGGTACGGGATGCTCGGTGGGTGCGTCAGTGCCGTCGCGGACCATCCCGGTGGAGCGAGGTGTTTGCCTGAGCAAGGCCCTGGGTCTTGAGACAGGAAGCAGCTGGAAGGCCTGCAGGGACCCGTGGCAGCCATGAACCCATGGGGTCAGCGCCTCTGCCTTCCTGGTTGTCCTCTCACGCCCACGTGTGCGGGTGCCCTATGCTCTTGAGGTCAACCAGCAGGAGTTGGCCTTGACTCAGGGCAGGAGCTGAGCCCGCAGGAGGGGTAGTGGCCGGGTAGGGAAACCCGGGTTCTCCAGGAGGAAGTCACGGTCACCCTGAAGCCAGAGGAGCCGCTGAAGGGAGGTGGAGAGCGGTGGGCCCAGGGCCGAGGCGGCCGCAGGACCTGCCTGCACCCCCTGTATCTGCTTACCTACGTCATCCTCCTTCCCCTGCTCCCTCAACTCCTCATCTCCCTGGGCAGCTGGGGGGTCCCGGGGCCTTGTCTGTGCCCAGACTCTGGACTCTACCTCCCAGCTTCCCCAAGCTCCCAGGACGGCCATCGCTATAATCAGCCATCATCCAGCAGCCCTCAGGATCCCACGAGATGTGCAGGGGTCTCTCACTCCCCTCGCACCCATGTGGCCACATAGTCCTTCACTCCATCGCCTTCCACCTCCTCCTTCAAATCCCCCGCCGGTCTTTTCGTTCCTGCTTCCCAATCCCACCTGCTCGGGGCAGGAGCCTTTCCGTCCTTGCGGGATGCGGAGCGGCCGCCCGAACTCTGTTCCCAAAAACGCCGGAAGCGGTGGGACCCAGCCTTCTGGGCCCTCGGGCTCAGATTCGCAAAAAGACGGAAGGTGTTCACGTGAAAGAACACCGGCCGGAAACATACGCTTCATGAGACAGTTCCGAGGCCTTCTAGTTCCGCAGGCCTGCATCTCGGTTGTTCTGTGCAACTGATGCTCGTTCAGTGCCTCCCCTATGCCTGCTTCTGGGGCTAAAAGGGGGACTGAACCAGACGCAAGTCGCACCTGCCTTCCTCCCCTTTAGCAGCGGCAGGTCGTATTGTTATTGGGTATGTGCTGCAACCAGGAGCTCGGCTACGCCTCCAGGGGGCGACAGAGACCAAAATATGTATGCAAACGTCCCTGCCAGAGCACCTGGGAGAAACACAGCCGGAAGGCTGAAATTCAGAAAGGGCCTGGATGAAGAATGTTGTATAGGTCAGCAGAACCCGGTTTGGCTCAGTGGATAGAGCGTTGGCCTGCGGACTGAAAGGTCTCAGGATCTATTCCGGTCAAGGCCATGTACTTTGGTTGTGGGCACATCCCCAGTAAGGGGTGTGCAAGAGGTGCCTGATTGAAGTTTCTGTTTCATGTATGTTTATAACTCTCTCTCCCTCTCCCTTCCTCTCTGTAAAAAATCAATAAAAAATACTTTTTAAAAAGAATGTTGTAAAGGTCATTTCCAAACGGGAAGGTCCTCCGGTGTCTCAAATTCAACGGGGGCTCATGAAGCGAATGGAGCTTGGGCTCCCGATGACCCTCCACTGGCACAGATCCATCCATAAAATATATATATTATCGATTTTTAAAAATCTTTATTGTTCATATTATTACAAATGTTCCTCTCCCCCCCCCCCCATTTCTCCCCTCCACCAGGTTCCCACCCCACCCTCTGCCCTTTCCCCACCCATCATTGTCCTCATCCAGAGGTGCACAGTTTATGTTCAGTGTCTTCCCACATGCATATCTCCCCTTTTCCCCGAGAATCATCAGTTCACTCTCCTTCCATACCTCTGATTCTATTATATTCAGTAGTTAATATTGTTCATCAGATTTTTTTAAAAAATAATTTTTTGGTATTTAGATTCACTTGTTGATAGTTACATATTTGTTGTTCATAGTTTTTATCTTTATTTACTTTCTCTTCCAAAAGAACCCCCTTTAGCAATTCATATAATTCTGGTTTGGTGGTGATGAACTCCTTTAGCTTTTTTTTTATTAGTGAAGCTCTTAATCTGGCCATCGATTCTGAGTGATAGCTTTGTTGGGTAGAGTATTTCTGGCTGTAGGTTCTTACTATTCATCACCTTGAATATTTCTTGCCATTCCTGTCTGGCCTGCATGGTTTCTGTTGAGAAATCAGCTGACAATCCTATAGGTGCTCCTTTATAGGTAACTACCTGCTTTGCTCTTGCTGCTTTTAACATTCTCTCTGTGTCTTTTGCTCTTGGAATTTTAATTATGATTTGTCCTGGTGTGGTCTTCTTTGGATTCCTTTTGTTTGGGGTTCTGTGCGCTTCCTGGACTTGTAAGTCTAATTCTTTCACCAGGTGGGGGAAGTTTTCTGTCACTATTTCTTTCAGTATGTTTTCGATATCTTGCTCTCTCTCATCTTCTGGGACACCCATAATTCTGATGTTGGCTCGCTTGTAGTTGTCCCAGAGGTTTCTTACATTATATTCATCTTTCTGGATTTTCTTGTCTTCTTGCTTCTGCGGAGGAGCGTCTTCTGTCCCTTTATGTTCCAAATCTTTGACTTGATTCTTGCGATCTTCCATTCTGTTTTTAGGACTCTATAATATTTTTTTTTATTTCAGACAATGTATTCTTTATTTCTTGTTGATCCCTGATTATTTCTAGTTGATCCCTTTTCATATCTTTATAGGTTTCATTTACTTTATCGGCCTTTTCTAGGAGATTCTTGAACAACCTTATAGGTGTGGTTTTGAACTCTATATCCAGTCGCTTTTTGTCCTCCATTTCTTTCGTTTGTGATCTATTTCGTTGTCTAGTATTTTCGCAGCTTCCCTGATGGGGCGAAGTTTCAGGGTGGAGCTTACAGCCTTGGCTTCTGTCAGCTCCACCCTATGGGGCTCCTGAGCCTCAGTATTCCTCAGGGTCCTTCAGTTCTCGCTGCAAGCACCGCTGAGAGTGAGGTGCCCTCGAGTTTCGCCTGCTACCAAACAGTCTAGTCTCTCCCCCAATGGGCCTGGAACTGGGGTTCAGTTTAGTTGGAAGTGGGATTGGGGGTGGCTTTCAGAGCAGTCTGGAGTCCCTGTCTCCTTCCCGCCAGGTCAATCCCGCGGCAAAGCGAACTGTCCCTTCTCTACGCGCCATATGCGCGCCTCCGGGGCTCTGCCTTTCATCGCTCCCCCGGGGTTCCGCCTTACAGCCCATCTCCCTCTGGATGAGCCTGGGTCCCCAGGGTCTGGCCTAGAACTGGGGTTCAGAGCAGTCAGAACTGGGGCTCAGCACAGTCTGGAGCTTTTATCTCCTTCCCGCTAGGGAACACCAGCCAGGCACTCAGCCGCCCTCCTCTCCGGCTCTGTCCTCTCCGTGCGCGCCGCGTGTCTCCGTACCTTGGGCTTTTACAGCTCCTCTGCTCTTCCTTCTGGTTTTCTCCTTGCTTCTCGTTGTAGAATTTCAAGTCAGTCGACTTTCCTGTAGTCCTGGGTAATGTCCATTTTATATTTTAGTTGTATTTTATTGAAATTGTTTTGTGTAGCTGCGGTTAGCCTGTGCAGCCATCTTGGATTAATCTATTTTATTGATATTTTTTTACAGCGAGGAAGGGAGAGGGATAGAAAGCTAGAAACATTGATGAGAGAGAAACATCGACCAGCAGCCTCCAGCACACCTCCTATTGGGGATGTGCCCCCAACAAAGGTACGTACCCTTGAGCAGAATCGAACCTGGGATTCTTCAGTCTGTAGGTCGACTGAACCAAACCAGCTAGCCACTGAACAAAACAGGCTAGGGCTAAAATATTTTGTAAGAAGTCCCCTTCCCAATGAGGCCCCTGCTGACCATCCACACTGCAATGCCCTCCTCTCCCAGCCACTTTGCTCAGTGGAGAGAGCATCCCTGGGACTGAAGGTCACAGGTCGTATTCCGGTCAAGGGCATGTACCTCTGTGCTAGCTCTATGCATCCCTGTGCTGCAGGCATCCCCCTAGATGCCTCTCTCTTATCTAGATGTGCCTCTCCCTCTGTCTCTCCCTTCCCCTTCTCACTCCTTAAATGTCAATGGAACAATATCCTCAGATGGGGACAAAAAACAAAACAGCCATCTTTTCTCCCCCACAGCGGACCCCTCTCCACACCACTCCCCACACTCCAGCCCCGATGCCTCATTGGCTCCAGGAAAAGATGCAGCTGGTCTCTGTGCAACAGAGCATGCGCTCTGGGAGTCGGTAGTGAGGCCTGGACTCAGTGCCCTGAGGTGGAGCCGCCTCACCTCCCGGGCCTCACAGACCTTGTGGGCTTCAGTGGAAGGTGAGACTCTCCACCAGCAAGTGGGCTGTGACACGGGTGACAGTGCGCATGTCCACAATGAAGCGCGTGGTAACGCAGGTGGACACAGTGTTGTTTAGACAGGAAGCTATTGGACACTCAGCAGAGGACAGTACAGCCTAAGAATGGCGTTCATGTACAGGAAGAAACCAAAGCAGCTGAGCCCTCTTGTGTTCCTGTTAGAATCGCTGTGAGGTCAGGATCCAGCCTGATGTCCCTCCATGGTCCCTGTGCGCTCCAGAGGGAACAGCAGCTGTCGCACGGTCCCCAAGTCCTGGCTGAGGGGGTCACCATCACAGAACCCCTCCCTGTTCCAGACACAGTGTCCTCATGGCTGTGGCCCCAGCACAGCTGTCCTGGGGCAATTGGGGTCAGGGTGCCCCCTGGGCCCTCACTGCACCTGCACTTCCACAGTGCTGCTCCCCTAAATCTAAAACAGCCTGTCTCCCCACATCCGAGTCCCAGTGGGGCCAGCACTAGAAAGTTCTCTGGGCCCAGGACTAGGGCTTCCTCTAGGACCTCATGGCCCTGCCTCCTCCCTGGTCTGTCACGGGGTATTTTCTTCCCGCAGATGGAAAGGGAGGGAGCTATGTTCAGGCTGCCAGTGAGTTTGGGGGGTGACCCCTGAGAACCTGTGACAGTGCAGAGGGAGCCATGGGGGACCCCACCCCCATAGTTCCTCCTCAGTCTCTTGCTCTGGACTCTGACCCTGTCCTGGTGTGTCCCTCCTAGGCAGTGACAGCAGCCAGGGCTCTGATGTGTCTCTCTCAGCTTCAAAAGGTAAGACCTGCTGTGGGGAGGGGTGGGCAGTTGGGGGACTGGGCAGTGGGGAGTCTGTGGGACACTGTGAGCATGAAGTGGGCTATGAGAATGTCACCAGCACAGCCACTGCCCTGAACCTGCTCATGATGATTGTCCTCCACAGCGTGAGGCCGCTGCCCTGTGGGGACTGAGTGATGGAAGGTGTGTTCCCGCTCCCACTGCCTGACTCAGGACCCTCTGATGGGGGCTGGCCCCGCCCCGCCCCCCCCACACTCTCCTGTCAACAGAGGCGGCTGGGCCCTCCCCATCCCCATCCCTGCCTTTCCTCCCTGGTGCTCTGGGCTACAATTTCCCTGCGGATTGAAATGAGATGCTGATGTGACTCTTCATTTCTTGCCAAAAAGGCTTGGGGCTTAATTAAAGGGGAAGCTGCTAAATTCTGAGGAAAAATAAATTGAAGCTCCAAAAACTTTCCTGGTCCCTGTGTTTGCTGTGCTGAGCCTGTCGCAGGCGGGATGGGAGGGCCGGTGAGGATGGAGCGTGGTTCGGGGCCTGGTCCTGGTCAGTGCGCAGTGCATCGTGGGCTTTGACGTGGTCACTCCCGCCCTGAGCACCATGTCTCTTCCTGGCGCGGCGCAGGGCCTCCCCCGTTCAGGCAGCGGAGAGGGGGCGGAGCTGGCGCTGGGAGAGCCCCGCCCTGGGAGGGAGAGCAGCGCTGGGAGGTGTGGGCTCGCCCTGGGGAGGGCGCTCTTTCCCTGGTCCCCCTGGTCCAGCTCTGTGAGGGGAGGGGGAAAGAAGAAGGGAAGAGGGGCTGGGGGGCCTGTGCTGAGCCCTGGGATTGAGGCCCTGCATCTCAAACTGTAAACTGAGGGTAAGGGAAGCCCCCCACACCCAGGAGCCTCCTTTTATGGGGGACCCGCCTCAGTCAGGGGGGCCACATCGCAGATGCCACCTGCGGAGGAGCCCAGAGGCGAGCGCCCCCACACCCGCCTCACACCCATGGCTGCCCACGCGTCCCCTTCACACGGACACGCCCTGTGGGCCCCGCGTGTTCCCATCACGTCATCGCTGGGGCCGAGGGCCCCAGCACAGCGACCCCTCAGGCGGCCAGACCTCGCAGGGCCTGTGGGGACTTACACAGCTGGTCCTGAGGCTCCCTCTCTTCTTCCCCCTCCTTCCCACAGCCGCGTCCAGCCAACTCTTTTTTTCTTTTTTTTTTATTCCTATTGATTTCAGGAGGAAGGGAGAGGGAGACATAGAAACACCCATGATAGGTGAGAGCCATGGCTAGGCTGCCTCCTGCACACCCCCCTCCCACCTGCCCCCCTTTGGAGGACAGAGTCCACAACCCAGGAATAGAACCCTAACCTCCTGGTTGAAGGTCAATGCTCAGCCGCTGAGCCACACCCGGCCTGGCCCACGGTTCCCTAACAGAATGAGTGACACAGACACGGGGAGGGCTGAGGCTGGGGGAACTGGCACGCACCTTCTCAAACCTGAACCTGAGCTTCTCTCTCAGGAAATGTCACCTGGCAGGGACCACGGACAGGCCTGCTGTCCTGATGCAATGCCAGCCCCGAGAGAAAACCAGAATGTTGGCACAGGGGTGTCCCACCAGGTCAGCTAGACCCTCCCCAGCGCTGACACACTTCCTAGGGGCTCTGTAGGAAGAGACACAGAGGTGAGCGTGGAGGGCGGGTGACTAATGCATCCGCAAGGGAAGGGCTCTAGGACTTAGAGACACAGGGCATCACCTTCACTAACCTGCATGAGGACAGAGCCACCCAGCAAGACAGCCCTGGGGACGGTGACAGAACAGAACAGGAAACATTCGCTATTCCCCAGCCAGTGGGGGTCCGCACTTGAACATTGACCTATGAACCAGGAGGTCACAGGTCACCTTTTTGTCTGAGCATATGCCTGGGATGGAGGCTCCATCCCCACTGTGCGGTTTGTAAGAGGCAGCTGATCAAAGACTCTTTCTCATCATTGATGTATCTATCTCTCTCTCCCTCTCTAAGATTATATATATATATATATATATATATATATATATATATATATATATATATATATTTTCAAAATTAAAACAACAACAATACAGTCAATATGGTTTCAGGTCTCACTTTGCAAAACCCTTTTCAGAAATGACCAGAGGTGTGGCTGTGGTGATGGTCACAGGGGAGCATGTGCACTTACCTGAAAAGGTCAGTAAAAAACTGCCTATGCCCATTCCTGTGAGGCCGTCTATGTCTTAATAAGCTGCCGTCACAACAACAGATCAAAATCAAAAGCAAATGTGCAGACCCAGCGTCTCCCAGGGGGACGGGCAGGATGTGACAGGGGAGCAGGCCCCTCTCTCCTCCTCCTTCACCTGGGAAATTGGTGATTTTCACAAAAACATGACCCTGTCACCATCTCCAAGGCAGTGAGCATGCGGCGTGAGTTCATACTTGTTTCCCCGTGTGGTGCCGTGAGTGGTGACTGTGACAGAGGGAACCACAGGAACAAGGTTATTGGGGGCCTCCCTCCTGTGTGAGGCTGCACAGAGATGGTGAACCCCAAACCTTGGAAAGTCCCTGAACAGCACAGCGCCCGGGCCAGGCCTCGGGGGACAGGGGGACGGGCGCTACGCCAGGAGGAGGGTCAGGACCGAGTCCAGGGCCCAGGCCTGCGCTCAGGTCTCAGCAGGGCACAGAGTCTGTGGGGGCAGCTCTATGATTGGGATTCTGCAGGGCCCTGGATTCACTTTTCCTGTCTCAACATGTGCGAGCGCCTCCTTCCTGGATACTAGTGACGCGGTACCGATTCTCACACCCATTGGCTGAGCGGCTTCGACAGCAGCCAATCAGCGTTTCCGCGGCTCCCGGTTATAAGTCCTCCGCGGAAGCGCCCGGACTCAGACGCTCCCCAAACGGCCAGGATGCGGGTGCAGAGGCCCCCCACCCTCCTCCTGCTGCTCTCGGGGGCGCTGGTCCTGACCCCCAGCGGGGCCGGTGAGTGCGGGGTCCGAGGGGGCGGCTGTGCGGGGAGGAGCGCGGGGACCCGGCGGGGCGCGGGCCCGGGAAGGCGCGTGTCCAGCCCGGCCCTGCCCTCCGTCCGCCCCCCAGGCCCCCACTCCCTGAGATATTTCGAAACCGCCGTGTCCCGGCCCGGCCGCGGGGAGCCCCGCTTCCTCGCCGTCGGCTACGTGGATGACACGCAGTTCGTGCGGTTCGACAGCGACGCGGCGAGTGGGAGGATGGAGCCGCGGGCGCCGTGGATGAAGCAGCCGTGGGTGGAGCAGGAGAGGCCGGGGTTTTGGGACGAGCTGACGCAGATGTACAAGAAAGACGCACAGGCTTTCCGAGAGAACCTGCAGACCGCCCTTCGCTACTACAACCAGAGCGAGGACGGTGAGCCGCGCGCCGGGCCCCTCACGACCCCCCTCCCCACGGACGGGCCAGGGTCGCCCGTAGGCGGCGGGACCCGCCCGGCCCCCCACCCCCGGGAGGAGCCCGCGGGGACTGTGACCCGATTTCACTTTCAGTTTTAGATTCAGTCCCCGCGGGGCGGGCGGGGCGGGCTGACCTCGGGGCGGGCTGACCTCGGGGCGGGGTCAGGGTCTCACACCCTCCAGAGGATGTCTGCCTGCGAGGTGGGACCGGACTGGCGCCTCCTCCGCGGGTACGAGGAATACGCCTACGACGGCACCGACTACATCGCCCTGAACGAGGACCTGACCTCCTGGACCGCGGCCGACATGGCGGCTCAGATCACAAAGAGCAAGTGGGAAGCGGCGGGTTGGGCTGAGCATGACAGGAGCTACTTGGAGGGCCTGTGTGTGAACTCACTGCGCATGTACCTGGACAAAGGGAAGGAGACCCTGCTGCGCGCAGGTACCAGGGGCCCTGGGGCCGCCCCCTCTTCCCGGGGCTGGGGCTCCTACTGTTGTGGGCGACCTGCGAATGACGACCACCAGTCAGCCACATTGGAATTTAGGAAGCCTTTATTACGAACTCGAGTCCAGGCTCCCGTCTGAACTGACACAGCAGCGAGCAACGAGAGCCCCGACCCACCCTAAGCATGCTGCTTTCATCCCCGTCTTAGGGATGCCTGGCAGATTATGACTGGCTAAAGTTTTAACAAAGAAAGGTCAGTTATAAGTTACAGAAAATTCCACTAGTACAGTAACATTTAAAGCTTATACAACACCTGGGGTGGGGGTTTATTTTCAGCTTAAGCCGTTTCTGTTTGACCTGGTTTGGTCTGTTTGTCCTGCCTTGCGGCTACTGGAAACAGGATATGCCTGCCTGGGGGTTGAGCCTTGCAACAGAACTATTTTATGGACCACAGTTATGTTTAGCTAAGCGTCTCATGCTACATTCTTTGTTGTGGGTCTGGTTGCTCGTTCCTTCCCGGGCCAGGAGCCCTGCCTCGACAGAGTCTCGCCAGCCACAACACTACAAGGAGACAGGAGAGGGGGTCAGGGTCAGACACCCCTTCTTGGGGTCAGGGAGGGGTTTCCCCAGGATGTCTATATCAGGTTTCAGAGAGACTCCCCCACCTCTGAAGGACAAGTAGGGGTGCAGAACCTTATGGGGTGCAAGGAGACCCCCTGCAATAACCCATCAGCGGTTCCCAGGGGCCCTGCAGGGGCTCTGGGGCCCACGGGGACCTTCTTTCTCAAGCCTTGTGCGCTGCCCCACACCCCTGTGTCTGAGGCCTCACCCCAGCTTTTCTCAGTCACGTGGCCTCCATCCAGGTCAGGACCTTTTCTCCCCTCAGAGACCAGACTCCTGCCCTGTGCTGTGTCTGATTCTAGAACTTTCTAAAGAGGAGGAGGTCCTTCCAGGTGCCTCTGTCCAGGCTGGTGTGGGTGCTGTGTGCTCCCTCCCCACCCAGGTGTCTGTCCACTCTCAGGATGGTCACATGGGCACTGCTGGAGTGTCCCATGGAGGATGCAAAGGTCCTGCATTTTCTCCCCTCCCCTCAGACCCTCCCAAGGCACATGTGACCCACCACCCCGTCTCTGCCAGTGAGGTCACCCTGAGGTGCTGGGCGCTGGGCTTCTACCCTGCGGACATCAGCCTGACCTGGCAGCTTGACGGGGAGGACCAGACCCAGGACATGGAGATGGTGGAGACCAGGCCTGCGGGGGACGGCACCTTCCAGAAGTGGGCGGCCGTGGGGGTGCCCCCTGGAGAGGAGCACAGATACACGTGCCATGTGCAGCATGAGGGGCTGACCAAGCCCCTGACCCTGAGATGGGGTGAGGAGGGCCGTGGGCACACAGCCTCTTCTCAGGGCAGCGGGGCCCTGGGGGACCTCAGTGGGGTGGGGACTGAGGCCTGGGGTCAGGGCCCTCAACCTCCCTTCCCTTCTCCTCCCAGAGCCGCCTCCTCAGACCTTCATCTTCATCATCCTGGGCATTGTTGGGGGCCTGGTCCTGCTGGGAGCTGTGGCTGGAGCTGTGATGTGGGCGAGGAGGCGCTCAGGTGGGCAGGGTGGGTTTGAGTGTCTGTCCCACTGGGGGTTCAAGCCCAGGTAACCCTGTGTCCTCCTCATTCATGGGAAGCTCCACCCCCACATTGTGATGGCCAGTGTGGGGCTCTGTGCTCACACTGACTCTATAGTGAGGCCCGTGGAAAATGAGGGACCCACTTCTCACCTGATGATGCTGGTGGTGGGGACCCCATTCCCAGCAGCCCCAGGTCAGAGGGCAGAGGGCGAAGGGTACAGTCCCCACACATGCACTTCTCTCAGGTGTCCTGATCCTGCCCTGGGTCTGTACACACAGTTCTGGAAACTTCTGTGGGCCCAGGACTAGGGCTTCCTTTAGGACCTCATGGCCCTGCCTCCTCCCTGGTCTCTCACAGGGTGTTTTCTTCCCACAGGTGGAAAAGGAGGGAGCTATGCTCAGGCTGCCAGTGAGTATGGAGGGGTGACCCCTGAGTCCCTGTGACAGTGCAGAGGGAGCCATAGGGGACCCCACACCCATAGTTCCTTCTTAGTTTTCTGTTATGTGCTCTGACCCCGTCCTGGTGTGTCTCTCCCCTCCCCCCGGTCCCCCCCTCCAGGCAGTGACAGCGGCCAGGGCTCTGATGTGTCTCTCTCGGCTTCTAAAGGTGAGACCTGCCATGGGGAGGGGTGGGCAGCTGGGGAACTGGGCAGTGGGGAGT
Organism: Pipistrellus pygmaeus; assembly: GCA_949987585.1. Classification (NCBI taxonomy): domain Eukaryota; kingdom Metazoa; phylum Chordata; class Mammalia; order Chiroptera; family Vespertilionidae; genus Pipistrellus; species Pipistrellus pygmaeus. The sequence continues at coordinate 1,828,365 of OX465317.1, read as the reverse complement.
CTGCGGGACACTGTGAGCATGAAGTGGGTTTGAGAATGTCACCAGCCACTGCCCTGAACCTGCTCATTATGATTGTCCTCCACAGCGTGAGGCCGCTGCCTTGTGGGGACTGAGTGATGGAAGGTGTGTTCCCGCTCCCACTTCCTGACTCAGGACCCTCTGATGGGGGGTGGCCCCGCCCTGCCCCCCACACTCTCCTGTCAGCAGACGCTGCTGGGCCCTCCCGTCCCCATCCCTGCCTTTCCTCCCTCGTGCTCTGAGCTGCCACTTCCTGCTCCGGATTGAAATGAGACTGTGGATTGACCTGATTCTTCGATTCTTGCCAAGAATGCTTGGCGGTTAATTAAAGGGCAAGCTCCTACATTCTACGTGGAAATAAATGGGAGCTCCAAGAACTTTCCAGGTCCCTGGGTTTGCTGTGCTGAGCCTGTCGCAGGGGGACTGGAGCGGCGGTGAGGATGGAGGGTGGTCGGGGCCTGGCCCTGGTCAGTGCGCAGTACATCGTGGGCTTTGACGTGGTCACTCCCGCCCTGAGCACCACGTCCAGTCCTGGCGCGGCGCGGGGCCTCCCCCCTTCAGGCAGCGGAGAGGGGGCGGAGCTGGCGCTGGGAGAGCCCCGCCCTGGGAGGGAGAGCAGCGCTGGGAGGTGTGGGCTCGCCCTGCGGAGGGCGCTATTTCCCTGGTCCCCCTGTTCCAGCCCTGTGGGGGGAGGGGGAGGGGGAAAGGGGGCCTCCGCTGAGCCCTGGGATGGAGACCTCGCAACACGTCCTATAAACTCCTGAGCACAGGGGAAGCACCCACAAACACACAGGAGCCTCCTTTTATGGGGGACCCGCCTCAGTCAGGGGGGCCGCGTTGCAGATGCCACCTGCGGAGGAGCTCAGAGGTGAGCGCCCCCACACCCTGTCCCACCAACCGCTGCCCACGCGTCTCCTTCACAAGGACACACCCCGTGTACTCTGCGTGTTCCCATCACGTCATCGCTGGGGCCGAGGGCCCCGGGAAACAGCTACCGCGCAGGGTGCCAAGACCTCTCAGGGCCTGGGGGGCCCCTCACAGCTGGTCCCCTGTCTCCGCCTTTCTGTCCCCTCCTTCCCACAGCGGCGTCCAGCCAACTCTTTATTATTGTTATTATTATTATTCCTATTGACTTCAGGAGGAAGGGAGAGGGAGACAGGGAAACACCCATGATGGGAGAGAGCCATGGCTAGGCTGCCTCCTGCACAATCCACCCCTTGCCCTTCCTCTGAGGACAGAGTCCGCAACCCAGCAGGTGCCTCACCAGGAATGGAACCCTGACCTCCTGGCTGAAGGTCAATGCTCAGCCGCTGAGCCACACCCGGCCTGGCCCACGGTCCCCTAACAGAATGAGTGACACAGAAACGGGGAGGGCTGAGGCTGGGAGAACTGGCACGCACCTTCTAAACCTGAATGTGAGCTTCTCCCTCAGGAAGAGGGAGGGACCTGGCAGGGACCACGGACAGGCCTGCTGTCCTGATGCAATGCCAGCCCGGAGAGAAAACCAGAATGTTGGCACAGGGGTGTCCCACCAGGTCAGCAAGACCCTCCCCAGCACTGACACACTTCCTAGGGGCTCTGTGGGAAGAGACACAGAGGTGAGCGTGGAGGGCGGGTGACTAATGCATCTGCTCGGGAAGGGCTCTCGGACTTAGAGACACAGGGCATCACCTTCACTAACCTGCATGAGGACAGAGCCACCCAGCAAGACAGCCTTGGGGACGGTGACAGAACAGAACAGAAAGTATTCACTCTTCCTCGGCCAGAGGGGCTCCGTGCTTGAAAATTGACCTATGAACCAGGAGGTCACAGGTCACCTTTTTGACTGAGCATATGCCTGGGATGGAGGCTCCATCCCCAGTGTGGGGTTTGTAAGAGGCAGCTGATCAATGACTCCTTCTCATCATTGATGTATCGATCTCTCTCTCCCTCTCTGAAATGAAATATATATATTTAAAAATTAAAACAAGGAGAATACAGTCAAATGGTTTCAGGTTTCATTTTGCAAAGCCCTTTTCAGAAAGGACCACAGGTGTGGCTGTGGTGACGGTCACAGGGGAGCATGTGCACTTACCTGAGAAGTAAAACACGGCTCCTGCCCATTCCTATGAGACCGTCTATGTCTTAATAAGCTGCCGCCAGAACAACAGATGAAACGCAGAAGCAAATGTGAAACCCAGCATCTCCCAGGAGGACTGGCAGGATGTGACAGGGGAGCAGGCCCCTCCTCTCTCCTCCTCCTTCACCTGGGAAATTGGTGATTTTCACAAAAACATGACCCTGTCACCATCTGCCAGGCAGTGAGCATGCGGCGTGAGTTCATACTTGTTTCCCCGTGTGGTGCTGTGAGTGGTGACTGTGACAGAGGGAACCACGTGAACAAGGTTATTGGGGGCCTCCCCCCTGTGTGAGGCTGCACAGAGATGGTGAACCCCAAACCTTGGAAAGTCCCTGAACAGCACAGCGCCCGGGCCAGGCCTCGGGGGACAGGAGGACGGGCGCCCCGCGCAGGAGGAGGGTCAGGACCGAGTCCAGGGCCCAGGCCTGCGCTCAGGTCTCAGCGGGGCACAGAGTCTGGGGGGCAGCTCCATGGTGGGGACTCCCCAGCGCCCTGGTTTCACTTCTCTCCCAACATGTTTCGGCGAATTTTTCCTGGATACTCGTGATGCGGCAAGAACTCTCACGCCGATTGGCTTAGCCGCTTCTACAGCAGCCAATCAGCGTCCCGCGGCTCCCGGTTATAAGTCCTCCTTGGAAGCGCCCGGACTCAGACGCCCCCCAAACGGCCAGGATGCGGGTGCAGAGGCCCCCCACCCTCCTCCTGCTGCTCTCGGGGGCGCTGGTCCTGACCCCCAGCGGGGCCGGTGAGTGCGGGGTCCGAGGGGGCGGCTGGGCGGGGAGGAGCGCGGGGACCCGGCGGGGCGCGGGCCCGGGAAGGCGCGTGTCCAGCCCCGGCCCTGCCCTCCGTCCGCCCCCCAGGCCCCCACTCCCTGAGATATTTCAGCACCGCCGTGTCCCGGCCCGGCCGCGGGGAGCCCCGCTTCCTCGCCGTCGGCTACGTGGACGACACGCAGTTCGTGCGGTTCGACAGCGACGCAGAGGATCCGAGGGAGGAACCGCGGGCGCCGTGGATGCAGCAGCCGTGGGTGGAGCGGGAGAGGCCGGGGTATTGGGACCAGAACACGCGGTTCTACAAGGAAACCGCACAGGCTTTCCGAGTGAGTCTACAGACCCTGCGCGGCTACTACAACCAGAGCGAGGACGGTGAGCCGCGCGCCGGGCCCCTCACGACCCCCCTCCCCACGGACGGGCCGGGGTCCCCCCGAGGGTCTGGGTCCGAGCGTCACCCCGAGGCGGCGGGACCCGCCCGCCCCCCAACCCCGGGAGGAGCCCGCGGGGACTGTGACCCGATTTCACTTTCAGTTTTAGATTCAGTCCCCGCGGGGCTGGCGGGGCGGGCTGACCTCGGGGCGGGCTGACTCCTCGGGGCGGGGTCAGGGTCTCACACCATCCAGATGATGTTTGGCTGCGAGGTGGGACCTGATGGCCGCCTCCTCCGCGGGTACAATCAATACGCCTACGATGGCACCGACTACCTCGCCCTGAACGAGGACCTGACCTCCTGGACCGCGGCCGACATGGCGGCTCAGATCACAAAGCGCAAGTGGGAGGCGGCGGGTGCAGCAGAGCATTGGAGGAGCTACCTGGAGGGCCGGTGTGTGGACTCACTGCGCATGTACCTGGACAAAGGGAAGGAGACCCTGCTGCGCGCAGGTACCAGGGCCCTGGGGCCGCCCCCTCTCCCCGGGGCTGGGGCTCCTACAAGGAGACAGGACAGGGGGTCTGTGTCAGACACCCCTCCTTGGGGTCAGGGAGGGGGAGGGCCCTGAATGTCCCCGTCATGTTCCAGAGGGACTCTCCCTCCTCTCAGGGACAGGTAGGGGTGCAGGCTCTCCCCGGGTGCAGAGAGACCCCCCCATAAGGGATCCTCAGGGGCCCTGCAGGGGCTCTGGGGCCCACTGGGACCTTCTCTCAGGCCTTGTGCTCTGCCCCACACCCCTGTTTCTGAGGCCTGACCGCAGCTTTTCTGAGTCATGTGGCCTTCACCCAGGTCAGGACCATTTCTCCCCTCAGAGACCTGCTACCCTGGGCTGTGTCTTTCTTTCTTTCTTATTTTCTTTCTTTCTTTCTTTCTTTCTTTTTTTTTAAAATATATTTTATTGATTTTTTTACAGAGAGAAAGAGAGAGGGATAGAGAGTTAGAAACATCGATGAGAGAGAATCATCGATCAGCTGCCTCTTGCATACCCCCTTCTGGGGATGTGCCCGCAACCAAGGTACATGCCCTTGTCGGGATTCGAACCCGGGACCTTTCAGTCCGCAGGCCAACGCTCTATCCACTGAGCCAAACCGGTCCTGGCATCTCTCTGATTCTAGAACTTTCTAAAAAGGAGAAGATCCTTCCAGGTGCCTCTCTCCAGGCTGGTGTGTGTGCTGTGTGCTCGCTCCCCACCCAGGTGTCTGTCCACTCTCAGGATGGTCACATGGGCGCTGCTGGAGTGTCCCATGGAGGATGCAAAGGTCCTGCATTTTCTCCCCTCCCCTCAGACCCTCCAAAGGCACACGTGAGCCACCACCCCGTCTCTGCCAGTGAGGTCACCCTGAGGTGCTGGGCGCTGGGCTTCTACCCTGCGGACATCAGCCTGACCTGGCAGCGTGACGGGGAGGACCAGACCCAGGACATGGAGATGGTGGAGACCAGGCCTGCGGGGGACGGCACCTTCCAGAAGTGGGCGGCCGTGGGGGTGCCCCCTGGGGAGGAGCACAGATACACGTGCCATGTGCAGCATGAGGGGCTGCCTGAGCCCCTGACCGTGAGATGGGGTGAGGAGGGCCGGGGGCACACAGCCTCTTCTCAGGGCAGCGGGGCCCTGGGGGACCTCAGTGGGGTGGGGTCTGAGGCCTGGGGTCAGGGCCCTCACCCTCCCTTCCCTTCTCCTCCCAGAGCCACCTCCTCAGACCATCTTCATCATCCTGGGCATCGCTGGGGGCCTGGTCCTGGTGGGAGCTGTGGCTGGAGCTGTGATGTGGGGGAGGAGGCGCTCAGGTGGGCAGGGGTGGGGTCTCAGTGTCTGTCCCACTGGGGGTTCAAGCCCAGGTAGACGTGTGTCTGCCTCATTCACAGGAAGCTCCATCCCCCGGTGTGAGGGCCCATGAGTAGCTCTGTGCTCACACTGACTCCGTAGTGAGGCTCGTGGGAAATGAGGGGCCCACTTCTCACCTGATGATGCTGGTGGTGGGGACCCCATTCCCAGCAGCCCCAGGTCAGAGGACAGGTCCCCGCTGAGCACAGACCTCCAGGAGGGTGGTGGGTCCAGTCCCCACACATGTCCTTCAATCATTTGTCCAGATCCTACCCTGGGTCTGTTCACACGGTTCTGGAAACTTCTCTGGGCCCAGGACTAGGGCTTCCTCTAGGACCTCCTGGCCCTGCCTCCTCCCTGGTCTCTCACGGGGTGTTTTCTTCCCGCAGGTGGAAAAGGAGGGAGCTATGCTCAGGCTGCCAGTGAGTATGGGGGGTGACCCCTGAGACCCTGTGACAGTGCAGAGGGAGCCATAGGGGACCCCACCCCCATAGTTCCTCTTAGTCTCCTACCCTGGGGCTCTGACCCCTTCCCTGGTTTGTCCCTTCCAGACAGTGACAGCGCCCAGGGCTCTGATGTGTCTCTCTCGGCTTCTAAAGGTGAGACCTGCCATGGGGAGGGGTGGGAAAGGGGGGCTGGGCGATGGTTAATCTGTGGGACACTGTGAACATGAAGTGGGTTTGAGAATGTCACCAGTCACAGCCACTGCCCTGAACCTGCTCATGATGATTTTCCTTCACAGCTTGAGGCCGCTGCCTTGTGGGGACTGAGTGATGGAAGGTGTGTTCCCGCTCCCACTTCCTGACTCAGGACCCTCTGATGGGGGGCTGACCCCACCATGCCCCTCATACTTTCCTGTCAGCAGAGATGGCTAGGCCCTCTCCGTCCCCATCCCTGCCTTTCCTCCCTGGTGCTCTGTGCTGCTACCTACTGCTCCGGATTGAAATGAGACTGTGGATTGATCTGGTTCTTCAATTCTTGCTGTGACTGGTGACTAATTAAAGGAGAACGTCTAATTACATGTCCTCTGAGAGGAAATAAACGGAAGTATCAAGAATTTTGCAGATTCATGTTTGTTCTGTGCTCTTTGCAGGCGGGACGGGAGGGGCGGTGAGGACTGAGCATGGTCGGGGCCTGGGACTGGTCAGTGCTCAGTGCATTGTGGGCTTTGACATGGTCACTCCTTGGCCGGATCAACTCTCTGCTTCTCTGACCTGGTCCCTCAGGGGAACCCTGTCCAACCAGGGCCTGTGGTCACAGGGACTCCCATCCCCCAGGCCTTGTCACGTGTCCTAATGCAGCGCATCTCCAGGACCCTGGACAGCGAGCCTTCGTGGGGCAGGTCAGCCTGGGCTCAGGCCTGGGCCCGCCCCCCGCCCTCCTCTCCTGGGTGTGGGGAGTTGCTTTGCTTTGGTGGGTGTTAAGCCTGTCCCTGTCCTTGGGTGTGAGTTCTGGCCTCACTCTCTGGGCAGCAGGAGGCATGTTGCCCGTCACTGTCTCACAGGCCCAGGGTCCCTGCTCACAGGAGCCCCTGGTGTGGAGCTGGGTGTTCAGGCTCCTCCTCCTTCTGCCTCCTTCTGGGCCTGGCTGTTCTTCTGTCTTTCCCTGAGCTCTCCAAGGGTTTAGCAGGAGCGGGATTCCGCCTCTGAGGGCAGTTCCTGCTGGGACTGAGCCCTGGCTGCCGCCCTCTCTCCCGTCCTTCCCTCTACTGTGTAAAAACCCAGGGCAGGATCAGGACACTTGAGGAAGGGCATGTGTGGGGACTGTACCCGTCACCCTCCTGGAGGTCTGTGCTCAGCGGGGACCTGCCCTTTGACCTGGGGCTGCTGGGAACGGTGTCCCCACCACCAGCAGCATCAGGTGAGAAGTGGGCCCCTCATCTCCCACGGGTCTCACTACAGAGTCAGTGTGAGCACAGAGCCCCACACTGGCCATCACAATGTGGGGATGGTGCTCCCGGGAATGAGGTGGGACACACGTCTACCTGGGCTTGAACCCCCAGTGGGACAGACACTCAGATCCACCCCTGCCCACCTGAGCGCCTCCTCACCCACATGACAGCTGCAGCCACAGCTCCCAGCAGGACCAGGCCCCCAGCGATGCCCAGGATGATGAAGATGAAGGTGTGACGAGGTGGCTCTGGGAGGAATAGGAAAGGGAAGGTGAGGGCCCTGACCCCAGGCCTCAGCCCCGACCCCATTGCAGTCCCCCAGGCCCTGCTGCCCTGAGAAGAGGCTCTGTGCCCTCCGCCCTCCTCACCCCATCTCAGGGTCAGGGGCTCGGGCAGCCCCTTGTGCTGCACATGGCACGTGTATCTGTGCTCCTCTCCAGGGGCACCCCCACGGCCGCCCACTTCTGGAAGGTGCCGTCCCCCGCAGGCCTGGTCTCCACCATCTCCATGTCCTGGGTCTGGTCCTCCCCGTCACGCTGCCAGGTCAGGCTGATGTCCGCAGGGTAGAAGCCCAGCACCTCAGGATGACCTCCTGGGCAGAGTCGGGGTGGTGGGTCACGTGTGCCTTTGGAGGGTCTGAGGGGAGAAAATGCAGGACCTTTGCATCCTCCATGGGACACTCCAGCAGCTCCCCTGTAACCATCCTGAGAGAGGACAGACACCTGGGTGGGGAGCGAGCACACAGCACACACACCAGCCTGGACAGAGGCACCTGGAAGGACCTCGTCCTCTTTAAAAAGTTCTAGAATCAGAGAGACACAGCCCAGGGCAGGAGGCAGGTCTCTGAGGGAGAAAGGGATTTGTGGTCCTGACCTGGGTGGAGGCCTCGTGACTCAGAAAAGCTGGCGTCAGGCCTCGGACACAGGGGGTGTGGGGCAGCTCACAAGGCCTGAGAGAGAAGGTCCCTGTGGGTACAGAGCCCCTGCAGGGCCCCTGGGAACCCCTGTTGGGCTATTGCAGGGGGTCTCACTTCACCCCAGAAGAGCCTGCACCCCTGACTGTTTACAGAGCAGGGGGAGTTCCTCTGGAACCTGACCTGGACATCTTGGGGGACCCCCTCCCCGACACCGAGGAGGAGTGTCAGACACAGACCCCTGTTCTGTCTCCTTGTAGGAGCCCCAGCCCCGGGGAGAAGGGGCGGCCCCAGGACTCCTTGTACCTGCGCGCTGCAGGGTCTCCTTCCCTTTGTCCAGGTACATGCGCAGTGAGTCCATACACCGGCCCTGCAGGTAGTTCCTTCTTAGCTAGGCCTCACCGGCCGCCTCCCACTTGCGCTTTGTGATCTGAGCAGCCATGTTGGCCGCGGTCCAGGAGGTCAGGTCCTCGTTCAGGGCGATGTAGTCGGTGCCATCGTAGGCGTATTGACTGTACCCGCGGAGGAGGCGCCCTTCGGGTTCCACCTCGCAGCCATACATCCACTGGAGGGTGTGAGACCCTCACCCCGCCCCGAAGTCAGCCCGCCCCGAGGTCAGCCTGCCCCGCCCGAGGACTGAATCTAAAACTCAAAGTGAAATCGGGTCACAGTCCCCGCGGGCTAATCCCAGGGGTGAGGGAGGGGGGCGGACGGGTCCGCCGCCTCCGGGTGACACTCAGACCCGGACCCTCGGGGCGACGCTGGCCCGTCCGTGGAGAGGGGGGTCGTGAGGGTCCCAGCGCGCGGCTCACCGTCCTCGCTCTGGTTGTAGTAGCCGCGCAGGGTCTCCAGGTTCACTAGGAAAGTCTGTGCAGTTTCCTTGCTGATCTCCGTCACCTCCTCCCAATGCCCCGGGTCCTCCCGCTCCACCCACGGCTGCTGCATCCACGGCGCCCGCGGCTCCGCCCTCCCACTCGCCTCGACGCTGTTGAACTGCGTGTCGTCCACGTAGCCGACAGAGAGGTACCGGGGCTCCCCGCGGCCCGGCCGGGAAACGGCGGTGCTGAAATATCTCAGGGAGTGGGGGCCTGGGGGGCGGAAGGAGGGCAGGGCCGGGCTGGACACGCGCCTTCCCGGGCCCGCGCCCCGCCGGGTCCCCGCGCTCCTCCCCGCACAGCCGCCCCCTCGGACCCCGCACTCACCGGCCCCGCTGGGGGTCAGGACCAGCGCCCCCGAGAGCAGCAGGAGGAGGGTGGGGGGCCTCTGCACCCGCATCCTGGCCGTTTGGGGCGCGACTGAGTCCTGGCGCTTCCGTGGAGGACATATAACCAGAAGCTGTGGGACGCTGATTGGCTGTTGTACAAGCAGCTCAGCCAATGGGAGTGGGAGATGGGAAAAGGCGCCCAAATCTTGTTGACACAATAGGAAGTTTTCACATCAGAGATTGAGTTCATGACCAAAGAGGTAATGGGAAAGCAAGGTTTTACTGAGAGAGGCAGGCGCTGGCGTCAGGCCTCAGACACAGGCCTTGTCTGGAACAGCAGGGAGGGGAGCCAAAGAGGTCTGTCTATAGGGTGGAGGGAGCTGTCTGTATAGGGTGGAGGGAGCTGTCTGTCTATAGGGTGGAGGGAGCTGTCTGTCTATAGGGTGGAGGGAGCTCTGTGTCTATAGGGTGGAGGGAGCTCTGTGTCCATAGGGTGGAGGGAGCGGTCTGTCTATAGGGTGGAGGGAGCTGTCTGTCTATAGGGTGGAGGGAGCTGTCTGTCTATAGGGTGGAGGGAGGTGTCTGTCTATAGGGTGGAGGGAGCTGTCTGTCTATAGGGTGGGGAAGCTGTCTATCTATAGGGTGGAGGGAGCTGTCTGTCTATAAGGTGGAGGGAGCTGTCTGTCTATAGGGTGAAGGGAGCAGTCTGTCTATAGGGTGGGGGAGCTGTCAGTCTATAGGGTGGAGGGAGCTGTCTATGGGGTGGAGGGAGCTGTCTGTATAGGGTGGAGGGAGCTGTCTGTATAGGGTGGAGGGAGCTGTCTGTCTATAGGGTGGAGGGAGCTGTCTGTATAGGGTGGAGGGAGCTGTCTGTCTATAGGGTGGAGGGAGCTGTCTGTCTATAGGGTGGAGGGAGCTGTCTGTCTATAGAGTGGAGGGAGCTGGCTGTGTATACGGTGGAGGGAGCTGTCTGTCTATAGGGTGGAGGGAGCTGTGTCTATAGGGTGGAGGGAGCTGTCTGTCTATAAGATGGAGGGCGCTTTGTCTATAGGGTGGAGGGAGCTGTCTATAGGGTGGAGGGTGCTGTTTGTCTATAGGTCTATAGGGTGGAGGGAATTGGCTGTCTGTCTATAGGGTGGAGGGAGCTGTCTGTCCATAGGGTGAAGGGAGCTGTCTTTCTATAGGGTGGAGGAAGCTGTCTGTCTATAGGGTGGAGGGAGTTCTGTGTCTATAGGGTGGAGGTTGCTGTCTGTCTATAGGTTGGAGGGATCTGGCTGTCTATAGGTTGGAGGGAGCTGTCTGTCTGTAGGGTGGAAGGAGCTGTTTTTCTATAAGGTGGAGGGAGCTGGCTGTCTATAGGGTGGACAGAGGTCTCTAAGGGTGTTGGTTCTTCCCTCCCCACTGGGGTTGCCCCAGCAACTCCCGCCTAGCTGGGTTTTAGCCCAGCCGGGTAGCCTTAGCAACTAGTCAGCAAGTTGCATCATGCTATTCTTAGACTTCCGTTTTTCTTCCCTCCTGTTCCTGTCCTAAGTATGTAGCTCACTTCCATCTGCTCAAAGACAGGGCCTGCAGCCACCAACGCGGCCTCTCTCCCTGGCCAGGGAGCACAGAACACCTCTTTGGGGACAGGGCACCTGAGGCCCAGAGAGGCAGTTCCGTTGCCTCAGGTCGCACAGCAAGTAGGCAGCTTGGCCCTGGCCTTCAGGGCTGTGCAAGCTCTGCAGCCCTGTGGACTCCGGGCCACCCAGGACACCGCTCCCGCCTGGAGGCCCCTAATGTGCCAGGGGATCTTCGGGCCTGGCCGCTGGGCAGGAGCTCTGAGGGGGAGCCCGGGCCCCAGGGGGCGGCAGCTCTGGAAGGCCTGCAGGAACTGGGGCCAGTGAGGCCATGGGGGAGGGGAGGTCAGGCTCTGATAAGGGCATCTGCTCTGCATGCACAGGGACAGGGATAGCCATTAGGTGTGTGTGGGGGGGGGGAGGGAGGAGAGAGACAGGGAGGTCAGGTCAGGGCCGGCGCCACAAGGGAGGGCAGGGAGCGCCTCTAAAAGAACCAGGAGCATGGTCAGCTCTGGGACCCTGATCGGTGAGGCAGGACAGAAGGAAGTGAAGCTCTTCCCCATCTCACCAGCTCGGGGTATCTCCATTTTGCATCCCTAGCCACTTGCGCCCCCTACCGGATCTGGCAACCCTGAGGACTCACCACTTAGGGCCTCTGTAGCCGCCCAGTGTCCGCTGCCCTGGCTCCTCTAGCCCCGCGTCTCTATGGCCCAAGCCCTTCCCCCCCAGCTTTACCTGGCGCCTGGGGCTCAGCACCCATGTCCCAGAGGAAGCTCCATATCCTGGTGGCAGCTCGCTGTGCGGTGGCCTCTCGAGTCTGAACGCCGCAGGAACCAACTCAAGAGACACAGGAAGTTGGCCAGCCAGGGAGGGGCTGCAGGAGGTCTCCAGGGTAGGTCCAGCCTGTCTCTCTCAGTTGCAATGGGCTGGACCCCTGCATCAAGCTAACCTACCAGTTGGAGCATCTTCCCCTAGTGGTCAGTGCACGTCATAGCAACTGGTCGACAGATTGTTGAGCTACCTTAGCACATCATTAGCATACTAGAGGCCCTATGCACGAAAATTCCTGCAAGAGCAGGCCTTCTCCCTGCTGCTGACACCTGCTTCCTTCCAGTGCCTTCCTCAGGATGCTGGCAGGCCCCCGGACCCGGGCTGTCTTCCCTCGGGCTGTCTGCAGGCAGCTGGAACAAAGCCGTCTTAATCAGGAAGGACATCAGGAATGATGTCTGGTCTAATTAGCATATTACCATTTTATTATAGATTACACTTTGATTGATTGAATGGCTGACCAGACACTTAGCATATTAGGTATATATATATATATATATATATATATATATATATACACACACACATATATATATATATATAATTGATTTTTTACAGGGAGGAAAGGAGAGAGATAGGTTTAGAAACATTGATGCGAGAGAAGCATTGATCAGCTGCCTCCTGTGCACCCCCCACAGGGCATGTGCCAGAAACCAAGGTACATGCCCTTGACCAGAATGGAACCTGGGACCCTTCAGTCCTCAGGCCAACACTCTATCCACTGAGCCAAACCGGTTGGGGCATGATTTGTGTTTTTAATAATTACTTCTCATAACTCATAGCTAGTGTCCAATATTCTATTTCTGTCCATAACCAGCCCAGGGTTGTACAGTCCCTGGGACAACTGAGGAACCCCAGAGCTGACACTGAGTGAGTTACAGGCAAGAAGACGGCCAAGTCTCATCATTCTCACAAACCGCGGCCGGCGAGGGGAAGCCACTGGCACCCGGTCACACAGCCAGTCAGGGCCAGCTGAGGTGACACCGGCGCCTCCACAGGGCTAGGGTGCTGGAGGGAAGTGAGGAGGAAATCGAAGCTGCACCTGACCCTCTGTCCTCCGGGTCGAGGTGTGCCGGAGGCAGCCGTCGGTGATTCTCTCTCATCATAGATGTTTCCAGCCGGATCGCTTGCTAAAGGCTTCCGTTCCATGCCCCGATTCGCAGTGGGCTCAGTCTCCCCTGGGTCCGGTCCCCCCTTATCCTGAACCCCCAGGACAGAGGAGCAGGTACGGGACGCCCGGTGAGTGGGTGGGTGCCGTTGCGGACCATCCAGGTGGAGCGAGGTGTTTGCCTAAGCGAGGCCCTGGGTCTTGAGACAGGAAGCAGCTGGAAGGCCTGCAGAGACCTGGGGCAGCCATGAACCCATGGGGTCAGCGCCTCTGCCTTCCTGGTTGTCCTCTCACGCCCACGTGTGCGGGTGCCCTATGCTCTTGAGGTCAACCAGCAGGAGTTGGCCTTGACTCAGGGCCGGAGCTGAGCCCGCAGGAGGGGTAGTGGCCGGGTAGGGAAACCCTGGTTTTCCAGGAGGAAGTCACGGTCACCCTGAAGCCGGAGGAGCGGCTGAAGGGAGGTGGGGAGCGGTGGGCCCAGGGCCGAGGCGGCCACAGGACCTGCCTGCACCCCCCTATCTGCTTACCTACGTCATCCTCCTTCCCCTGCTCCCTCAACTCCTCATCTCCCCGGGCAGCTGGGGGATCCCGGGGCCTTGTCTGTGCCCAGACTCTAGACTCTACCTCGCGCTTCCCCGAGCTCTCAGGACGGCCACCGCTATGATCATCCAGCAGCCCTCAGGATCCCACGAGATGTGCTGGGGTCTCTCACTCCCCTCACACCCATGTGGCCACATAGTCCTTCACTCCATCGCCTTCCACCTCCTCCTTCAAATCCCCCGCCGGTCTTTTCGTTCCTGCCTCCCAATCCCACCTGCTCCGGGCAGGAGCCTTTCCGTCCCTGCGGGATGCGGAGCGGCCGCCCGGACTCTGTTCCCAAAAACGCCGGAAGCGGTGGGACCGAGCCTTCTGGGCCCTCGGGCTCAGATTCGCAAAAAGACGGAAGGTGTTCACGTGAAAGTCCACCAGCCGGAAACACACGCTTCAGGGGACAGTTCCGAGGCCTTCTAGTTCCGCAGGCCTGCATCTCGGTTGTTCTGTGCAACGGATGCTCGTTCAGTGCCTCCCCTATGCCTGCTTCTGGGGCTAAAAGGGGGAGCGAACCAGACCCAAGTCGCACCTGCCTTCCTCCCCTTTAGCAGCGGCAGGTCGTATTGTTATTGGGTATGTGCTGCAACCAGGAGCTCGGCTACGCCTCCAGGGGGCGACAGAGACCAAAATATGTATGCAAACGTCACTGCGAGAGCACCTGGGAGGAACACAGCTGGAAGGCTGAAATTCAGAAAGGGCCTGGATGAAGAATGTTGTATAGGTCAGCAGAACCCGGTTTGGCTCAGTGGATAGAGCGTTGGCCTGCGGACTGAAAGGTCTCAGGATCGATTCCGGTCAAGGCCATGTACTTTGGTTGTGGGCACATCCCCAGTAAGGGGTGTGCAAGAGGTACCTGATTGAAGTTTGTTTCATGTATGTTTATAACTCTCTCTCCCTCTCCCTTCCTCTCTGTAAAAAATCAATAAAAAATACTTTTTAAAAAGAATGTTGTAAAGGTCATTACCAAAGGGGAAGGTCATCCGGTGTCTCAAAGTCAACGGGGGCTCATGAAGCGAATGGAGCTTGGGCTCCCGATGACCCTTCACTGGCACAGATCCATCCATAAAATATATATATTATCGATTTTTAAAAATCTTTATTGTTCATATTATTACAAATGTTCCTCTCCCCCCCCCCCATTTCTCCCCTCCACCAGGTTCCCACCCCACCCTCTGCCCTTTCCCCACCCATCATTGTCCTCATCCAGAGGTGCACAGTTTATGTTCAGTCTCTGCCCACACCCCCCCCCACTCCCCTTTTCCCCGAGAATCGTAAGTTCACTCGCCTTCCATACCTCTGATTCTATTATATTCACCAGTTAATATTGTTCATCAGATTTAAAAAATATATTTTTTTTGGTTTTTAGATTCACTTGTTGATAGTTACATATTTGTTGTTCATAGTTTTTATCTTTATTGACTTTCTCTTCCAAAAAAAAAAAAACAACCCCTTACAGCAATTCATATAATTCTGGTTTGGTGGTGATGAACTCCTTTAGCTTTATTTTTTTTTATTGGTGAAGCTCTTTATCTGGCCTTCGATTCTGAGTGATAGCTTTGCTGGGTAGATTATTTTTGGCTGTAGGTTCTTCCTATTCATCCCCTTGAATATTTCTTGCCATTCCCGTCTGGCCTGCATGGTTTCTGTTGAGAAATCAGCTGACAATCGTATAGGTGCTCCTTTATAGGTAGCTACCTGTTTTGCTCTTGCTGCTTTTAATATTCTCTCTGTGTTTTTTGCTCTTGGAATTTTAATTATGATTTGTCTTGGTGTGGTCTTCTTTGGATTCCTTTTGTTTGGAGTTCTGTGCGCTTCCTGGACTTGTAAGTTTAATTCTTTCACCAGGTGGGGGAAGTTTTCTGTCACTATATCTTTCAGTATGATTTCAATATCTTGCTCTCTCTCATCTTCTGGGACCCCTATAATTCTGATGTTGGTTCGCTTGAAGTTGTCCCAGAGTTTTCTTACATTATCTTCAACTTTCTGGATTCTCTTGCCTTCTTGCTTCTTCAGAGGAGCGTCTTCTGTCTCTTTATGTTCCAAATCTTTGACTTGATTCTTGCGATCTTCCATTCTGTTTTTATGACTCTATAATATTTTTTATTTCAGACAATGTATTCTTTATTTCTTGTTGATCCCTTATTATTTCTAGTTGATCCCTTTTCATATCTTTATAGGTTTCGTTTATTTTATCAGCCTTTTCTAGGAGATTCTTGTACAACCTTATAGGTGTGGTTTTGAACTCTATATCCAGTCGCTTTTTGTCCTCCATTTCTTTCGTTTGTTATCTATTTCGTTGTCTAGGCATTTTCGCAGCTTCCCTGATGGGGCGGAGTTTCAGGGTGGAGCCTACAGCCTTGGCTTCTGTCAGCTACACCCTATGTGGCTCCTGAGCCTCAGTATTCCTCAGGGTCCTTCAGTACTCGCTGCAAGCACCTCTGAGAGTGAGGTGCCCTCGAGTTTCGCCTGCTACCAAAAAGTCTAGTCTCTCCCCAAATGGGACAGGAACTGGGGTTCAGTTTAGTTGAAAGTGGGATTGGAGGTGGCTTTCAGAGCAGTCTGGAGCCCCTGTCTCCTTCCCACCAGGTCAATCCCGCGGCACAGCCAACCGTTCCTTCTCTGCGCGCAATGTGGGCACCTCCAGGGGCTCTGCCTTTCGCAGCTCCCCCGGGGTTCCGCCTTACAGCCCAGCACCCTCTGGATGAGCCTGGGTCCGCTGGGTCTGGCCAAGAACTGGGGTTCAGAGCAGTCAGAACTGGGGCTCAGCACAGTCTGGAGCTTTTATCTCCTTCCCGCTAGGGAACACCAGCCAGGCACTCAGCCTCCCCCTCCTCTCCGCCATTGTCCTCTCCGCTCCAGCCGCGTGTCTCCGTACCTTAGGCTTTTACAGCTCCTCTGCTCTTCCTTCTGGTTTTCTCCTTGCTTCTTGTAGAATTTCAAGTCAGTCGACTTTCCTGTAGTTCTGGGTAATGTCCATTTTATATTTTAGTTGTATCTTATTGAAATTGTTGTGTGCGGCTGCAGTTAGGTGTTTACCTGTGCAGCCATCTTGGATTAATCTATTTTATTGATTTTTTTTACAGAGAGAAAGGGAGAGTGATAGAAAGCTAGAAACATTGATGGGAGAGAAACATCGACCAGCTGCCTCCAGCACACCTCCTATTGGGGATGTGCCCCCAAAAAGATACATACCCTTGACCAGAATCGAACCTGGGATTCTTCAGTCTGTAGGTCAACTGAACCAAACCAGCTAGCCCCTGAACCAAACAGGCTAGGGCTAAAATACTTTGTAAGAAATCCCGTTCCCAATGAGGCCCCTGATGACCATCCACATTGCAATGCCCTCCTCTCCCAGCCACTTTGCTCAGTGGAGAGAGCAGCCCTGGGATTGAAGGTCACAGGTGGTATTCCGGTCAAGGGCATGTACCTCTGTGCAAGCTCTATGCATCCCCATGCTGGAGGCGACACATAGATGCCTCTCTCTTACCTAGATGTGCCTCTCCCTCTGTCTCTCCCCTCCCCTTCTCACTCCTTAAATTTCAATGGAACAATATCCTCGAATGGGGACAAGAAACAAAACAGCCATCTTCCCTCCCCCACAGCGGACCCCTCTCCACACCACTCCCCACACTCCAGCCCCCATGCCTCACGGGCTTCAGGAAAAGATGCAGCTGGTCTCTGTGCAATAGAGCATGCGCTCTGGGAAGTGGCAGTGAGGACTGGGCTCAGCACCCTGAGGTGCAGCCGCCTCACCTCCCGGGCCTCACAGACGTTGTAGGCTTCAGTGGAAGGTGAGACTCTCCAGCAGCAAGTGGGCTGTGACACGGGTGACAGTGCGCATGTCCACAATGAAGCGCGTGGTAACGCAGGTGGACACAGTGTTGTTTAGACAGGCAGCTATTGTACACTCAGCAGAGGACAGTACAGCGTAAGAATGGAGTTCATGTACAGGAAGAAACCAAAGCAGCTGAGTCTGCTGTGTGTTCCTGTTAGAATAGCTGTGGGGTCAGAACCCGGCCTGATGTCCCTCCATGGTCCCTGTGCGCTCCAGAGGGAACAGCAGCTCTCACACTGTCCCCAAGTCCTGGCTGAGGGGGTCACCATCACAGAACCCGTCCCTGTTCCAGACACAGTATCCTCATGGCTGTGGCCCCAGTACAGCTGTCCTGGGGTAATTGGGGTAGGGGTGCCCCCTGGGCCCTCACTGCACCTGCACTTTCACAGTGCTGCTCCCCTAAATCTAAAACAGCCTCTCTCCCCACATCTGGGTCCCAGTGGGGCCAGCACTAGAAATTTCTCTGGCCCCAGGACTAGGGCTTCCTCTAGGACCTCATGGCCCTGCCTCCTCCCTGGTCTCTCACGGGGTGTTTTCTTCCCGCAGGTGGAAAGGGAGGGAGCTATGCTCAGGCTGCCAGTGAGTATGGAGGGTGACCCCTGAGACCCTGTGACAGTGCAGAGGGAGCCATGGGGGACTCCACAGCCATAGTTCCTCATCAGTCTCCTGCTCTGGACTCTGACCCCATCCTGGTGTGTGTGTCTCCCTCCCCCAGGCAGTCACAGCGCCCAGGGCTCTGATGTGTCTCTCTCAGCTTCTAAAGGTGAGACCTGCCGTGGGGAGGGTGGAAAGTGGAAAGAGGGGGGACTGGGCGGTGCGGAGTCTGTGGGACACTGTGAGCATGAAGTGGGCTATGAGAATGTCACCAGTCACAGCCACTGCCCTGAACCTGCTCATGATGATTGTCCTCCACAGCGTGAGGCCGCTGCCTTGTGGGGACTGAGTGATGGAAGGTGTGTTCCCGCTCCCACTTCCTGACTCAGGACCCTCTGATGGGTACTGCCCACCACACTCTCCTGTCAGCAGAGGCTGCTGGGCCCTCCCCATCCCCATCCCCATCCCTGCCTTTCCTCCCTGGGGCTCTGAGCTGCCACTTCCTGCTCCGGATTGTAATGAGATTCTTATGTGACTGTTTGTTCATTTCTTGCCAAAAAGGCTTGGGGGTTAATTAAAGGGGAAGCTCCTAAATTCTGAGGGCAAATAAATTGAAGCTCCAAGAACTTTCCTGGTCCCTGTGTTTGCTGTGCTGAGCCTGTCGCAGGAGGGACTTTAGGGGCGGTGAGGATGGAGCGTGGTCCGGCCTGGTCCTGGTCAGTGCGCAATGCATCGTGGGCTTAGACTCGGTCACTCCCACCCTGAGCACCTCGTCCCATCCTGCAGCTGGCGTGGGGCCTCCCCCCTTCAGGCAGCAGAGAGGGGGCGGAGCTGGCGCTGGGAGAGCCCCGCCCTGGGAGGGAGAGCAGCGCTGGGAGGTGTGGGCTCGCCCTGGGGAGGGCGCTCTTTCCTGGATCCCCCTGGTCCAGCTCTGTGGGGGAGGGGGAGGGGGGAGGGGAAGGGACTGGGGGACCTGGCGCTGAGCCCTGAGATGGTGGCCCCGCATCAAGTCCTATAAACTCCTTAGCGCAATGGAAGCCCCCCACCGCCATGGGAGCCTCCTTTTCTGGGGGACGTGCCTCTGAGTCAGGGGGGCTGTGTCCCAGATGCCCATGCGGAGGAGCCCAGAGGTGAGCGCATGAACCTCCCTCCTGCCCACGGCTGCCCACGCGTCCCCTTCACACAGACACGCCCCGTGGGCCCCGCGTGTACCCATGACGTCATCGCAGGGGCCGCGGGGCCCGGGCACAGAGACCACAAAGGCGGCCAGGACCTCGCAGGGCCTGGGGAGGCCTACACAGCTTGTCCCGAGGATCCTCCTCTCATTCCCCCTCCTTCCCACAGACGCATCCAGCCAACTCTTTATTATTATTATTATCATTCCTATTGATTTCAGGAGGAAGGGAGAAGGAGACATAGAAACACCCATGATAGGTGAGAGCCATGGCTAGGCTGCCTCCTGCACACACCCCCCCCTACCCGCCCCTCCTCTGAGGACAGAGTCAACAACCCAGCAGGTGCCTCACCAGGAATGGAACCCTGACCTCCTGGTTGAAGGTCAATGCTCAGCCACTGAGCCACACCCGGCCTGGCCCACGGTTCCCTAACAGAATGAGTGACACAGACACTGGGAAGGCTGAGGTTGGGGGAACTGGCACGCACCTTCTCAAACCTGAACCTGAGCTTCTCCCTCAGGAAATGTCACCTGGCAGGGACCACGGACAGGCCTGCTGTTGTGATGCAATGCCAGCCCCGAGGGAAAACCAGAATGTTGGGACAGGTGTGTCCCACCAGGTCAGCTAGACCCTCCCCAGCGCTGACACACTTCCTAGGGGCTCTGTGGGAAGAGACACAGAGGTGAGCGTGGAGGGCGGGTGACTAATGCATCTGCTCGGGAAGGGCTCTAGGACTTAGAGACACAGGGCATTACCTTCACTAACCTGCATGAGGACAGAGCCACCCAGCAAGACAGCCCTGGGGACGGGGACAGAAAAGAACAGGAAACATTCATATTCCCCAGCCAGCGGGCCTCTGTGCTTGAACATTGACCTATGAACCAGGAGGTCACAGGTCACCATTCTGTCTGAGCATATGCCTGGGATGGAGGCTCCATCCCCAGTGTGGGGTTTGTAAGAGGCAGCTGATCAATGACTTTCTCATTACTGATGTATCTCTCTCTCTCTACCTCTCAGAATTAAAAGAACATACACTTTAAAAAATTAAGACAAGAAGAATACAGTCAATATGGTTTCAGGTCTCACCTTGCAAAGCCCTTTTCAGAAATGACCACAGGTGTGGCTGTGGTGAGGGTCACAGGGGAGCATGTACACTTACGTGAAAAGGTCAGTAAAACACGACTCCTGCCCATTCCTATGAGGCCTTCTATGTCTTAATAAGCTGCCGCCACAGCAACAGATCAAATTCAAAAGCAAATGTGCAAACCCAGTGTCTCCCGGGGGGACTGGCAGGATGTGACAGGGGAGCAGGCCCCTCCTCTCTCCTCCTTTACCTGGGAAATTGGTGATTTTCACAAAAACATGACCCTGTCACCATCTCCCAGGCAGTGAGCATGCGGCGTGAGTTCATACTTGTTTCCCCGTGTGGGTCCGTGAGTGGTGACTGTGACAGAGGGAACCACAGGAACAAGGTTACTGGGGGCCTCCCCCCTGTGTGAGGCTGCACAGAGATGGTGAACCCCAAACCTTGGAAAGTCCCTGAACAGCACAGCGCCCGGGACAGGACTCGGGGCACAGGGGAACGGGCGCCCCGCGCAGGAGGAGGGTCAGGACCGAGTCCAGGGCCCAGGCCTGCGCTCAGGTCTCAGCGGGGCACAGAGTCTGGGGGGGAAACTCCCTGGTGGGGACTCCCCAGCGCCCTGGTTTCACTTCTCCTCTCCCAACCTGTTTCCGCCCCTTCTTCCTGGATACTCGTGATGCGGTAAGAACTCTCACTCTGATTGGCTCAGCGGCTTCCACAGCAGCCAATCAGCGTCCCCGCGGCTTCCGGTTATAAGTCCTCCGCAGAAGCGCCCGGACTCAGACGCCCCCCAAACGGCCAGGATGGGGGTGCAGAGGCCCCCCACCCTCCTCCTGCTGCTCTCGGGGGCGCTGGTCCTGACCCCCAGCGGGGCCGGTGAGTACGGGGTCCGAGGGGGCGGCTGTGCGGGGAGGAGCGCGGGGACCCGGCGGGGGCGGGGGCCCGGGAAGGCGCGTGTCCAGCCCCGGCCCTGCCCTCCGTCCGCCCCCCAGGCCCCCACTCCCTGAGATATTTCTACACCGCCGTGTCCCGGCCCGGCCGCGGGGAGCCCCGCTTTCTCTCCGTCGGCTACGTGGACGACACGCAGTTCGTGCGGTTCGACAGCGACGCGGAGGATCCGAGGGAGGAACCGCGGGCGCCGTGGATGCAGCAGCCGTGGGTGGAGCGGGAGGACCCGGGGTATTGGGACCGGGAGACGCAGAACGTGAAGGTTACCGCACAGACTTTCCGAGTGGGCCTGCAGACCCTGCGCGGCTACTACAACCAGAGCGAGGACGGTGAGCCGCGCGCCGGGCCCCTCACGACCCCCCTCCCTACGGACGGGCCGGGGTCGCCCCGAGGGTCCGGGTCCGAGCGTCACCCCGAGGCGGCGGGACCCGCCCGGCCCCGCACCCCCGGGAGGAGCCCGCGGGGACTGTGACCCGATTTCACTTTCAGTTTTAGATTCAGGCCCCGCGGGGCGGGCGGGGCGGGCTGACCTCGGGGCGGGCTGACCTCGGGGCGGGGTCAGGGTCTCACACCATCCAGATGATGTATGGCTGCGAGGTGGGACCGGACTGGCGCCTCCTCCGCGGGTACCGTCAGGACGCCTACGATGGCACCGACTACATCGCCCTGAACGAGGACCTGACCTCCTGGACCGCGGCCGACATGGCGGCTCTGATCACAAAGCGGAAGTGGGAGGCGGCCGGTGAGGCAGAGCATTGGAGGAGCTACCTGGAGGGCCGGTGTGTGGACTATCTGCGCATGTACCTGGACAAAGGGAAGGAGACCCTGCTGCGCGCAGGTACCAGGGGCCCTGGGGCCGCCCCCTCTCCCCGGGGCTGGGGGTCCTACAAGGAGACAGGACAGGGGGTCAGTGTCAGACACCCCTCCTCGGGGTCAGGGAGGGATTGCCCTGGATGTCCAGGTCATGTTCCAGAGGGACTCTCCCTCCTCTCAGGGACAGGTAGGGTTGCAGGCTCTCCCCGGGTGCAGAGAGACCCCCCCCCCCCATAAGGGTTTCCCAGGGGCCCTGCAGGGGCTCTGGGGCCCACCGGAACCTTCTCTCAGGCCTTGTGCTCAGCCCCACACCCCTGTGTCTGAGTCCTGACCCCAGCTTTTCTGAGTCATGTGGCCTCCACCCAGGTCAGGACCATTTCTCCCTTCAGAGACCTCCTACCCTGGGCTGGGTCTTTCTTTCTTTCTTTTTTTTTTAATATATTTTATTGATTTTTCACAGAGAGGAAGAGAGAGGAATAGAGAGTTAGAAACATCGATGAGAGAGAATCATCGATCAGCTGCCTCTTGCATACCCCCTTCTGGGGATGTGCCCGCAACCAAGGTACATGCCCTTGCCGGGATTCGAACCTGGGACCTTTCAGTCCGCAGGCCAACGCTCTATCCACTGAGCCAAACCGGTCCCGGCATCTCTCTGATTCTAGAACCACAAATCCCTTTCTCCCTCAGAGACCTGCCTCCTGCCCTGGGCTGTGTCTCTCTGATTCTAGAACTTTCTAAAGACTAGGAGGTCCTTCCAGGTGCCTCTGTCGAGGCTGGTGTGTGTGCTGTGTGCTCGCTCCCCACCCAGGTGTCTGTCCACTCTCAGGATGGTCACATGGGCGCTGCTGGAGTGTCCCATGGAGGATGCAAAGGTCCTGCATTTTCTACCCTCCCCTCAGACCCTCCAAAGGCACACGTGAGCCACCACCCCGTCTCTGCCAGTGTGGTCACACTGAGGTGCTGGGCGCTGGGCTTCTACCCTGCCGAAATCAGCCTGACCTGGCAGCGTGACGGGGAGGACCAGACCCAGGACATGGAGATGGTGGAGACCAGGCCTGCGGGGGACGGCACCTTCCAGAAGTGGGCGGCCGTGGGGGTGCCCCCTGGAGAGGAGCACAGATACACGTGCCATGTGCAGCATGAGGGGCTGCCCGAACCCCTGACCGTGAGATGGGGTGAGGAGGGCCGTGGGCACAGAGCCTCTTCTCAGGGCAGCGGGGCCCTGGAGGACCTCAGTGGGGTGGGGGCTGAGGCCTGGAGTCAGGGCCCTCACCCTCCCTTCCCTTCTCCTCCCAGATCCGCCTTCTCAGACCTTCACGTTCATCATCCTGGGCATTGTTGGGGGCCTGGTCCTGCTGGGAGCTGTGGCTGGAGCTGTGATGTGGGGGAGGAGGCACACAGGTGGGCAGGGGTGGGGTCTGAGTGTCTGTCCCACTGGGGGTTCAAGCCCAGGTAGACGTGTGTCCGCCTCATTCAGGGGAAGCTCCATCCCCACATTGTGATGGCCAGTGTGGGGCTCTGTGCTCACACTGACTCCGTAGTGAGGCTCGTGGGAAATGAGGGGCCCACTTCTCACCTGATGATGCTGGTGGTGGGGACCCCATTCCCAGCAGCCCCAGGTCAGAGGACAGGTCCCCGCTGAGCACAGACCTCCAGGAGGGTGGTGGGTCCGGTCCCCACACATGTCCTTCAATCATTTGTCCAGATCCTGCCCTGGGTCTGTTCACACGGTTCTGGAAACTTCTCTGGGCCCAGGACTAGGGCTTCCTCTAGGACCTCCTGGCCCTGCCTCCTCCCTGGTCTCTCACGGGGTGTTTTCTTCCCGCAGGTGGAAAAGGAGGGAGCTATGCTCAGGCTGCCAGTGAGTATGGAGGGTGAGCCCTGAGACCCTGTGACAGTGCAGAGGGAGCCATAGGGGACCCCACCCCAAAGTTCCTTTTAGTCTCCTACCCTGGGGCTCTGACCCCTTCCCTGGTTTGTCCCCTCCAGACAGTGACAGCGGCCAGGGCTCTGATGTGTGTCTCTCGGCTTCTAAAGGTGAGACCTGCCGTGGGGTGGGGTGGGCGCTGGGGGGGGGGGCTTGGCAATGGTTAATCTGTGGGACACTGTGAACATGAAGTGGGTTTGAGAATGTCACCAGTCACAGCCACTGCCCTGAACCTGCTCATGATGATTGTCCTCCACAGCGTGAGGCCGCTGCCTTGTGGGGACTGAGTGATGGAAGGTGTGTTCCAGCTCCCACTTCCTGACTCAGGCCCCGCACTGCCCTCCACACTCTCCAGTCAGCAGAGATGGCTGGGCCCTCCCCGTCCCCATCCCTGCCTTTCCTCCCTGGTGCTCTGAGCTGCCACTTCCTGCTCCGGATTGAAATGAGTCTGTGCATTGACCTGATTCTTCGATACTTACCAAAAAGGCTTGGGGGTTAATTCAAGGGGAAGCTCCTAAATTCTGAGGGGAAATAAATTGGAGCTCCAAGAACTTTCCAGGTCCCGTGTGTTTGCTGTGCTCAGCCTGTCACAGGAGGGATGGGATGGGTGGTGAGGGCAGAGCATGGACCGGGCCTGTGCCTGGTCAGTGCTCAGTGCACCGTGGGCTTTGACGTGGTCACTTCTCAACCGGGTCACCTCTCTGCTCCTCTGACCTTGTCCCTCAGGGGAACCCTGTCCCACCAGGACCTGTGGTCACAGGGACTCCCCTCCCCCAGGCCTTGTCACGTGTCCTAAAGCAGCGCATCTCCAGGACCCTGGACAGCGAGCCTTCGTGGGGCAGGGCAACTGGGCTCAGGCCTGGGCCCGCCCTCCGCCCTCCTCTCCTGGGTGTGGGGAGTTGCTTTGCTTTGGTGGGTGTTATGCCTGTCCCTGTCCTTGTGTGTGAGTTCTGGCCTCACTCTCTGGGCAGCAGGAGGCATGTTGCCCTTCACTGCCTCACAGGCCCAGGGTCCCTGCTCACAGGAGCCCCTGGTGTGGAGCTGGGTGCTCAGGCTCCACCTGCTCCTGCCTCCTTCTGGGCCTGGCTGTTCTTCCGTCTTTCCCTGAGCTCTCCAAGGGTTTACCAGGAGTGGGATTCCGCCTCTGAGGGCAGTTCCTGCTGGGACTGATCCCTGCCTGCCGCCCTGTCTCCCTCTATTGCTGGCCCCACTGGGACCCGGATGTGGGGAGAGGCTGCTGTAGGTTTAGGGGAGCAGTGCTGTGGAAATGCAAGTGCAATCAGGGCCCCGGGGGGCACCCTGAGCCCCAGCCGCCCCAGGACAGCTGTTCTGGGGCCACAGCCATGAGGACACTGTGTCTGGAACAGGGACGGGTTGTGTGATGGTGACCCTCTCAGCCAGGACTTGGGGACAGGACAGTGTGACAGCTGCAGTTCCCTCTGGAGCGCAAATGACCTTCGAGGGACATCAGGCCTGGTCCTGACCTCACAGCGATTCTAACAGCGACACTCACCGGGCTCAGCTACTTTGTTTTCTTCCTGTACATGAACGTTCTGCTTATCCTGTACCGTCCTCTGCTGAGTGTCCAATAGCTTCCTGTCTAAACAACACTGTGTCCACCTGCGTTACCACGTCCTTCATTGTGGACATGCGCACTGTCACCCGTGTCACAGCCCACTTGCTGGTGCAGAGTCTCACCTTCCACTGAAGCCCACAAGGTCTGTGAGGCCCGGGAGGTGAGGCGGCTGCACCTCAGGGCGCTGAGCCCAGGCCCCGCTGCCGACTCCCAGAGCGCATGCTCTATTGCACAGAGACCAGCTGCATCTTCCGTGGAGCCAGTGAGGCATGGGGGCTGGAGTGTGGGGAGTGCCGTGGAGAGGGGTCCGCTGTGGGGTGTGGGGAGGGAAGATGGCTGTTTTGTTTGAAAATATCCACATGAGGATATTTTACATTGACGTTTAAGGAGAGAGAAGGGGGAGGGGACAGGAAGAGGCAGACACACATCCATGTAAGAGAGGCAAGTATGTGTCGCCTCCATCACTGGGATGCATAGAGCTAGCACAGAGGTACATGCCCTTAACTGGAATACCACCTGTGACCTTCAATCCCAGGGCTGCTCTCTCCACTGAGCAAAGAGGCTGGGAGAGGAGGGCATTGCAGTGTGGTGGTCAAAAGGGGCCTCATTGGGCACGGGATTTCTTACAAAGGAGTTTAGCCCTAGCCGGTTGCGTTCAGTGGCTAGCTGGTTTGGTTCAGTTGGCCTACAGACTGAAGAGTCCCAGGTTTGATTCTGGTGAAGAGCATGTACCTTTGTTGGGGGCATATCCCCAATAGGAGGTGTGCAGGAGGCAGCTGGTCAATGTTTCTCTCTCATCAATGTTTCTAGCTCTCTATCCCTCTCCTTTCCTCTCTGTAAAAAAAATCAACTATATATATACATATATATATATATATATATATATATATATATATATATATATATATATATATCTTTAATGGAAGGACTTGTGCCAGTGAGGGGTCATCGGGAGCCCAAGCTCCATTCCCTTCATGAGCCCCCATTGACTTTGAGACACCGGAGGACCTTCCCCTTTGGAAATGACCTTTAGAACATTCTTTTTGAAAAGTATTTTTTATTGATTTTTTACAGAGAGGAAGGGAGAGGGAGAGAGAGTTAGAAACATCCATGAGAGAGAAACTTCAATCAGGTGCCTCCTGCACACCCCTTACTGGGGATGTGCCCACAACCAAAGTACATGCCCTCAACTAGGATCAAATCTGGGACCTTTCAGTCCGCAGGCCGAAGCTCTATCCACTGAGCCAAACCGGGTTCTGCTGACTGTACAACATTCTCCATCCAGGCCCTTTCAGAATTCCAGCCTTCCAGCTGTGCTCCTCCCAGGTGCTCTCGAGCTGACATTTCCAGGCACCTGGAAGGATCCTCTAGTCTTTAGAAAGTTCTAGAATCAGAGAGACACAGCCCAGGGCAGGAGGCATGTCTCTGAGGGGAGAGTAGGGATTTGTGGTCCTGACCTGGGTGGAGGCCACGTGACTGAGAAAAGCTGGGGTCAGGCCTCAGACACAGGGGGTGTGGGGCAGCTCACAAGGCCTGAGAGAGAAGGTCCCTGTGGGTCCAGAGCCCCTGCAGGGCCCATGGGAACCGCTGATGGGCTATTGCACGGGGTCTCACTTCACCCCAGAGGAGCCTGCACCTCTGACTGTTTACAGAGCAGGGGGAGTTCCTCTGGAACCTGACCTGGACATCTTGGGGGACCCCCTACCGGACACTGAGGAGGAGTGTCAGACACAGACCCCTGTCCTGCCTCCTTGTAGGAGTCCCAGCCCCGGGGAGAGGGGCTGGCCCCAGGGCCCCTGGTACCTGCCCGCTGCAGGGTCTCCTTCCCTTTGTCCAGGTACATGCGCAGTGAGTCCACACATGGGCCCTGCAGGCAGCTCCTCCTTAGCTCAGCCTCACCCACCGCCTCCCACTTGCGTTTTGTGATCTGAGCTGCCGTGTCCACTTCGGTCCAGGAGGTCAGGTCCTCGTTCAGGGCTTTGTAGTCGGTGCCATCGTAGGCTTGTTGACTACCCGTGGAGGAGGCGCCCTTCGGATCCCACCTCGCAGCCCAACATCCACTGGAGTGTGTGAGACCCTGACCCCGCCCCGAGGTCAGCCCGCCCCTCCAGCCCCGCGGGGACTGAATCTCAAACTGAAAGTGAAATAGGGCCACAGTCCCCACAGGCTCCTCCCGGGTGTGGGGAGGCGGGTGGGTCCGGCCGCCTCAGGGTGACACTCGGACCCGGACCCTCCGGGCGATGCTGGCTTGTCCGTGAGGATGGGGGTCGTGAGGGGCCCGGCTCGCGGCTCACCGTCCTCGCTCTGGTTGTAGTAGCCTCGTGGGGTCTGCAGGTTCCCTCGTAAAGTCTGTGCAGTTTCCTTGCTCATCTGCGTCACCTCCTCCCAATACCCCTGGTCCTCCCGCTCCACCCACCTCTGCAGCATCCAGGGCACCCGCAATTTCCACCATCCGCGTTGCTGTCGAACCGCACGAACTGCGTGAATTCCATGTAGTCAACAGTGAGGAAGCGGGACTCCCAGCGGCCGGGCGGGGACACGATGGTTTTGAAATATCTCAGGGAGTGGGGTCCTGGGGGGCGGACAGAGGGCAGGGCCGGGGCTGGACACGCGCCTTCCCGGGCCCGCGCCCCCGCCGGGTCCCCGCGCTCCTCCCTGCACAGCCGCCCCCTCGGACCCCGCACTCACCGGCCCCGCTGGGGGTCAGGACCAGCGCCCCCAGAGCAGCAGGAGGAGGGTGGGGGGCCTCTGCACCTGCATCCTGGCGGTTTGGGGCGCGTCTGAGTTGGGGCGCTTTCGCGGAGGACTTAAAACCAGGAGCCGCGGGGACGCCGATTGGCTGTTGTACAAGCCGCTCAGCCAATGGGAGTGGGAGATGGGAAAAGGCGCCCAAATATTGTTGACACAATAGGAAGTTTTCACATCAAAGATTGAGTTCATGACCAAAGAGGTAATGGGAAAGCAAGGTTTTACTGAGAGAGGCAGGCGCTGGCGTCAGGCCTCAGACACAGGCCTTGTCTGGAACAGCAGGGAGGGGAGCCAAAGAGGTCTGTCTATAGGGTGGAGGGAGCTGTCTGTATAGACAGACAGCTCCCTTCACCCTATAGACACAGAGCTCCCTCCACCCTATAGACAGACAGCTCCCTCCACCCTATAGACAGACAGCTCCCTCCACCCTATAGACAGACAGCTCCCCCACCCTATAGACAGAGAGCTCCCTCCACCCTATAGACAGACAGCTCCCTCCACCCTATAGACAGACAGCTCCCCCACCCTATAGACAGACAGCTCCCCCACCCTATAGACAGAGAGCTCCCTCCACCCTATAGACAGACAGCTCCCTCCACCCTATAGCCAGACAGCTCCCCCACCCTATAGACAGAGAGCTCCCTCCACCCTATAGACAGACAGCTCCCTCCACCCTATAGACAGACAGCTCCCCCATCCTATAGACAGAGAGCTCCCTCCACCCTAAGTATAGACAGACAGCTCCCTCCACCCTATAGACAGACAGCTCCCTCCACCTTATAGACAGACAGCTCCCTCCACCCTATAGACAGACAGCTCCCTCCACCCTATAGACAGACAGCTCCCTCCACCCTATAGACAGACAGCTCCCTCCCACATGTGTCAAACACAAGGCCCGCGGGCCAAATCCAGCCCGCCATGCCTTGCAATGTGGCCCGCACCGCGCTGTCATCACTGCACTCCGCTGTCAGTTTATGACATTGTCAGTTTATGACTGTTCAGTAAACCATTCGGCCCGCAATTTAGGCTGGATTTTAGATTTTGGCCCCTTCTCTGATTGAGTTCGACACCCCTACTAGACAGACAGCTCCCTCCACTCTATAGACACAGCTCCCTCCACCTTATGGACTGGGAGCTTCCCAGGAAGCACCAATCAGAAGCCGGGGGGGGGGGGGGGCATGTATCTACCTCTAGACACAAAGCTACTGCGCCGGCCCCTTGGGGTCCCTCCCTGTTGTCCCAGACACGCCCTGTGTCTGAGGCCTGAGGCCAGCGCCTTTCTCTCTCAGAAAAACCTTGCTTTAGCGTCTCCCTTTGGTGATGAACTCATTCTCTGACCGCTGAACTTCCTGTTGTATCAACAAGTTTTCCCGCCTCCTTCCACGTCCCACTCCCATTGGCTGAGCTGCTTGAACAGCAGCCAATCAGCGTCCCCGAGGCTCCGGGTTATAAGTCCTCAGCAGAAGTGCCCGGACTCAGAAGCTCCCCAAACCGCCAGGATGCGGGTGCAGAGGCCCCCCACCCTCCTCCTGCTGCTCTCGGGGGCGCTGGTCCTGACCCCCAGCGGGGCCGGTGAGTGCGGGGTCCGAGGGGGCGGCTGTGCAGGGAGGAGCGCGGGGACCCGGCGGGGGCGCGGGCCCGGGAAGGCACGTGTCCAGCCCGGCCCTGCCCTCCGTCCGCCCCCCAGGCCCCCACTCCCTGAGATATTTCGAAACCATCATGTCCCGGCCCGGCCGCGGGGAGCCCCGGTACCTCGCCGTCGGCTACGTGGACGACACGCAGTTCGTGCGGTTCGACAGCGACGCGGCGAGTGGGAGGATGGAGCCACGGGCGCCGTGGATGCAGCAGCCGTGGGTGGAGCAGGAGGACCCGGGGCATTGGGACCGGGAGACGCAGATCCAAAAGGAGAACGCACAGACTTATCGAGTGAACCTGCAGACCCTGCGCGGCTACTACAACCAGAGCGAGGACGGTGAGCCGCGCGCCGGGCCCCTCACGACCCCCCTCCCCACGGACGGGCCTGGGTCGCCCTGAGGGTCTGGGTCCGAGCGTCACCCCGAGGCGGCGGGACCCGCCCGGCCCCCCACCCCAGGAGGAGCCCGCGGGGACTGTGACCCGATTTCACTGTTAGTTTTAGATTCAGTCCCCGCGGGGCGGGCTGACCTCGGGGCGGGCTGACCTCGGGGCGGGGTCAGGGTCTCACACCTACCAGAACATGTATGGCTGCGAGGTGGGACCGGACTGGCGCCTCCTCCGCGGGTACCGTCAGGATGCCTATGATGGCACCGACTACATCGCCCTGAACGAGGACCTGACCTCCTGGACCGCGGCCGACCTGGCGGCTCAGATCACAAAGCGCAAGTGGGAGGCGGCGGGTGTGGCAGAGCTAAGGAGGAGCTACCTGAAGGGCCTGTGTGTGGACTCACTGCGCATATACCTGGACAAAGGGAAGGAGACCCTGCTGCGCGCAGGTACCAGGGGCCCTGGGGCCGCCCCCTCTCCCCGGGGCTGGGGCTCCTACAAGGAGACAGGACAGGGGGTCAGTGTCAGACACCCCTCCTCGGGGGTCAGGGAGGGATTGCCCTGGATGTCCAGGTCATGTTCCAGAGGGACTCTCCCTCCTCTCAGGGACAGGTAGGGGTGCAGGCTCTCCTGGGGTGCAGGGAGACCCCTCCTACAATAGCCCATGAGGGGTTTCCAGGGGCCCTGCAGGGGCTCTGGGGCCCACGGGGACCTTCTCTCAGGCCTTGTGCTCTGCCCCACACGCCCTGTGTCTGAGTCCTACCCCAGCTTTTCTGAGTCATGTGGCCTTCACCCAGGTCAGGACCATTTCTCCCCTCAGAGACCTCCTACCCTGGGCTGTGTCTTTCTTTCTTCTTTTTAAAAAAAAATATATTTTATTGATTTTTCACAGAGAGGAAGAGAGAGGGATAGAGAGTTAGAAACATCGATGAGAGAGAATCATCGATCAGCTGCCTCTTGCATACCCCCTTCTGGGGATGTGCCCGCAACCAAGGTACATGCCCTTGCCGGGATTCCAACCCGGGACCTTTCAGTCCGCAGGCCAACGTTCTATCCGCTGAGCCAAACCGGTCCCGGCATCTCTCTGATTCTAGAACTTTTTAAAGAGGAGGAGATCCTTCCAGGTGCCTCTGTCCAGGCTGTTGTGTGTGCTGTGTGCTCCCTCCCCACCCAGGTGTCTGTCCTCTCTCAGGACGGTCACATGGGCGCTCCTGGAGTGTCCCATGGAGGATGCAAAGCTCCTGCATTTTCTCCCCTCCCCTCAGACCCTCCAAAGGTACACGTGACCCACCACCCCGTCTCTGCCAGTGAGGTCACCCTGAGGTGCTGGGCGCTGGGCTTCTACCCTGCGGACATCAGCCTGATCTGGCAGCGTGACGGGGAGGACCAGACCCAGGACATGGAGATGGTGGAGACCAGGCCTGGGGGGGACGGCACCTTCCAGAAGTGGGTGGCCGTGGGGGTGCCCCCTGGAGAGGAGCACAGATACACGTGCCATGTGCAGCACGAGGGGCTGCCCGAGCCCCTGACCGTGAGATGGGGTGAGGAGGGCCGTGGGCACAAAGCCTCTTCACAGGGCAACGGGGCCCTGGAGGACCTCAGTGGGGTGGGGGCTGAGGCCTGGAGTCAGGGCCCTCATCCTCCCTTCCCTTCTCCTCCCAGAGCCACCTTCTCACACCATCTTCATCATCTTGGGCATCGCTGGGGGCCTGGTCCTGCTGGGAGCTGTGGCTGGTGCTGTGATGTGAGGGAGGAGGCGCTCAAGTGGGCAGGGGTGGGGTTTGAGTGTCTGTCTCACTGGGGGTTCAAGCCCAGGTAGACGTGTGTCCGCCTCATTCACGGGAAGCTCCATCCCCACAGGTATGATGGCCAGTGTGGGGCTCTGTGCTCACACTGACTCTGTAATGTGGCTCGTGGGAGATGAGGGGCCCACTTCTCACCTGATGCTGCTGGTTCTGGGGACCTAGCAGCCCTAGGTAGAGGGCAGGTCCCTGCTGAGCACAGACCTCCAGAAGGGCGTTGGGTCCAGTCCCCACACATGCCCTTCCCTGATCCTGCCCTGGATCTGTACACATTGGTTTTTGGAAACTTCTCTGGGCTCAGGACTAGGGCTTCCTCTAGGACAGTGTTTCCCAAACTTCTCTCATGATGAGAATCACCTGGTGGAGTTGTTAAAACACAGATTCCTGAATCCCAACTAAGAAGTGCTAAACTAGAATTTTTGAGAACATATAGGTAAAATTGCATACCTAACTTAGTGCTCTGTATATAACAGCTGTCTTAGAGCACTAATTAAGTATACAATTTTACCTATATGTTCCCAAAAATTCTAGTTTAGCACTTCTTAGTTGGGATTCAGGAATCTGTGTTTTAACAACTCCACCAGGTGATTCTCATCATGAGAGAAGTTTGGGAAACACTGCTCTAGGACCTCATGGCCCTGCCTCCTCCCTGGTCTCTCACGGGGTGTTTTCTTCCCGCAGGTGGAAAAGGAGGGAGCTGTGCTCAGGCTGCCAGTGAGTATGGGGGGTGACCCCTGAGACCCTGTGACAGTGCAGAGGGAGCCATAGGGGACCCCACCCCCATAGTTCCTCTTAGTCTCCTACCCTGGGGCTCTGACCCCATCTTGGTTTGTCCCCTCCAGACAGTGACAGCGCCCAGGGCTCTGATGTGTCTCTCTTGGCTTCTAAAGGTGAGACCTGCCGTGGGGAGGGGTGGGCAGAGGGGGGACTGGGCAGTGGGGAGTCTGTGGGACACTGTGAGCACGAAGTGGATTTGAGAATGTCACCAGCACAGCCACTGCCCTGAACCTGCTCATGATGATTATGCTCCACAGTGTGAGACAGCTGCCCTGTGAGGACTGAGTGATGGAAGGTGTGTTCCAGCTCCCACTTCCTGACTCAGGAACCTCTGATGGGCTGCTGGCCCCGCACTATCCCCCACACTTTCCTGTCAGCAGAGGTGGCTGGGCCCTCCCCGTCCCCATCCCTGCCTTTCCTCCCTGGTGCTCTGAGCTTCTACTTACTGCTCAGGATTGAAATGAGACTGTGGATTGATCTGGTTCTTCAATTCTTGCTGTGACTGGTGACCAATTAAAGAAGATCCTCTAATTACATGTCCTCTGAGAGGAAATAAAGAGAAGTATCAAGAATTTTGCAGACAAAACCGATTTGGCTCAGTGGTAGAGCGTTGGTCTGCGGACTGAAAGGTCCCAGGTTTGATTCCGGTCAAGGGCATGTACCTGGGTTGCAGGCACACCAAGAGGCAGCTGATCGATGAATCTCTCTTATCGATGTTTTTAGCTCTCTATCTCTCTGAAAAATCAATAAAATATATATATATTTTTAAAAAAGAATTTTGCAGATTCCTGTGTATTTTGTGCTCTTTGCAGGCGGGACAGGAGGGGTAGTGAGGACGAAGCGTGGTCGGGGCCTGGGACTGGTCAGTGCTCAGTGCATTGTGGGCTTTGACATGGTCACTCCTCCGCCGGATCACCTCTCTGCTTCTCTGACCTTGTCCCTCAGGGGAACCCTGTCCAACCAGGGCTTGTGGTCACAGGGACTCCCATCTCCCAGGCCTTCTCACGTGTCCTAAAGCAGCGCATCTCCAGGACCCTGGACAGCGAGCCTTCCTGGGGCAGGTCAGCCTGGGCTCAGGCCTGGGCCCGCCCTCCGCCCTCCTCTCCTGGGTCTGGGGAGTTGCTTTGCTTTGGTGGGTGTTATAGACAGACAGCTCCCTTCACCCTATAGACACAGAGCTCCCTCCACCCTATAGACAGACAGCTCCCTCCACCCTATACACAGCCAGCTCCCTCCATCCTATAGACAGACACCTCTCTCCACCCTATAGACAGACAGCTCCCTCCACCCTATACACAGCCAGCTCCCTCCACCCTATAGACAGACAGCTCCCTCCACCTTATAGACAGACAGCTCCCTCCACCCTATAGACAGACAGGTCCCTCCACCCTATACACAGACAGCTCCCTCCACCCTATAGACACAGCTCCCTCCACCCTATGGACTGGGAGCTTCCCAGAAAGCACCAGTCAGAAGCCGGGGTGTGTGTGTGTGTGTGGGGAGGTGGTGGTGGTGGTGGGGCATGTATCTACCTCCAGACACAAAGCTACTGCGCCGGCCCCTTGGGGTCCCTCCCTGCTGTCCCAGACACGCCCTGTGTCTGAGGCCTGAGGCCAGCGCCTGGCTCTCTCAGAAAAACCTTGCTTTTGCTTCCCCCTTAGGTCCTGAACTCATTCTTTGACCGCTAAACTTCCTGTTGTATCAACCAGTTTCTGCACCTCCTTCCACCTCCACTCCCATTGGCTGAGCTGCTGGTACAGCAGCCAATCAGCGACCCCGCGGCTCCGGGTTATAAGTCCTCCGCGGAAGCGCCGGGACTCAGACGCCCCCCAAACCGCCAGGATGCGGGTGCAGAGGCCCCCCACCCTCCTCCTGCTGCTCTCGGGGGCGCTGGTCCTGACCCCCAGCGGGGCCGGTGAGTGCGGGGTCCGAGGGGGCGGCTGTGCGGGGAGGAGCGCGGGGACCCGGCGGGACCCTCCTCCCTGGTCACCTCCGCCCTGCCCTCCGTCCGCCCCCCAGGCCCCCACTCCATGAGGTTTTTCCGCACCGTCGTGTCCCGGCCCGGCCGCGGGGAGCCCCGGTACCTCTCCGTAGGCTACGTGGACGACACGCAGTTCGTGCGGTTCGACAGCGACGCGCCGAGTGGGAGGGCGGAGCCGATGGCGCCGTGGATGCAGCAGCCGTGGGTGGAGCAGGAGGACCCGGGGTATTGGGACCGGGAGACGCAGATCCAAAAGGAGAACGCACAGAATTACCGAGTGAACCTGCAGAACCTGCGCGGCTACTACAACCAGAGCGAGGACGGTGAGCTGCGCGCCTGGCCCCTCACGACCCCCCTCCCCACGGACGGGCCGGGGTGGCCCCGAGGGTCTGGGTCCGCGTGTCACCCCGAGACGGCGGGACTCTCCAGGCCTACTCACCCCCGGGAGGAGCCCGCGGGGACTGTGACCCGATTTCACTTTCACTTTTAGATTCAATCTCCGTGGGATGGGCGGGGCTGGCCGCCCTCATAGCCGGGCTGACCTTGGGGCGGGGTCAGGGTCTCACACGATGCAGTGGATGTCTGGCTGCTACATGGGACCCGAAGGACGCCTCCTCCATGGGTACAGTCAATACGCCTATGATGGCACTGACTACATCGCCCTGAACGAGGACCTGACCTCCTGGACCGCAGCCGACATGGCGGCTCAGATCACAAAGCGCAAGTGGGAGGCGGCGGGTGCAGCAGAGCATCACAGGAGCTACCTGGAGGGCCTGTGTGTGGACTCACTGCGCATGTACCTGGACAAAGGGAAGGAGACCCTGCTGCGCGCAGGTACCAGGGGCCCTGGGGCCGCCCCCTCTCCCTGGGGCTGGGGGTCCTACAAGTAGACAGGACAGGGGGTCTGTGTCAGACACCCAACCTCTGGGTCAAGGAGGGGGTTCCCCCGGATGTCCAGGTCAAGTACCAGAGGGACTGCCCCCTACACTCAGGGACAGGTAGGGGTGCACGCTCTCCTGGGATGCAGGGAGACCCCCTGCAATAGCCCATCAAAGGTTCCCATGGGCCCTGCAGAGGTTCTGGGGCCCAGGGGGACCTTCTCTCTCAGGCCTTGTGCGCTGCCCCACACCCCGTGTCTGAGGCCTCAGCCCAGCTTTTCTGAGTCATGTGGCCGCCACCCAGGTCAGGACCACAAATCCCTTTCTCCCTCAGGGACCTGCCTCCTGCCCTGAGCTGTGTCTCTCTGATTCTAGAACTTTCTAAAGACTAGGAGGTCCTTCCAGGTGCCTCTGTCAAGGCTGGTGTGTGTGCTGTGTGCTCCCTCCCCACCCAGGTGTCTGTCCACTCTCAGGATGGTCACATGGGCGCTGCTGGAGTGTCCCATGGAGGATGCAAAGGTCCTGCATTTTCTCCCCTCCCCTCAGACCCTCCAAAGGCACATGTGAGCCACCACCCCGTCTCTGCCAGTGAGGTCACCCTGAGGTGCTGGGCGCTGGGCTTCTACCCTGCGGACATCAGCCTGACCTGGCAGCGTGACGGGGAGGACCAGACCCAGGACATGGAGATGGTGGAGACCAGGCCTGCGGGGGACGGCACCTTCCAGAAGTGGGCGGCCGTGGGGGTGCCCCCTGGAGAGGAGCACAGATACACGTGCCACGTGCAGCACGAGGGGCTGCCCGAGCCCCTGACCGTGAGATGGGGTGAGGAGGGCCGTGGGCACACAGCCTCTTCTCAGGGCAGCAGGGCCCTGGAGGACCTCAGTGGGGTGGGGGCTGAGGCCTGGAGTCAGGGCCCTCATCCTCCCTTCCCTTCTCCCAGAGCCGCCTTCTCACACCTTCATCTTCATCATCCTGGGCATCGCTGGGGGCCTGGTCCTGCTGGGAGCTGTGGCTGGAGCTGTGATGTGGGCGAAGAGGCGCTCAGGTGGGCAGGGGTGGGTCTGAGTGTCTGTCCCACTGGGGGTTCAAGCCCAGGTAGACCTGTGTCCACCTCATTCACAGGAAGCACCATCCCCACATTGTGATGGCCAGTGTGGGGCTCTGTGCTCACACTGACTCTGTAGTGAGGCCCGTGGGAGATGAGGGACCCACTTCTCACCTGATGCTGCTGGTGCTGGGGACCCGGTTCCCAGCAGCCCCAGGTCAGAGGGCAGGTCCCTGCTGAGCACAGGCCTCCAGGAGGGCGGTGGGTCCAGTCCCCACACATGCCCTTCCCTGATCCTGCCCTGGGTCTGTACACACAGTTCTGGAAACTTCTCTGGGCCCAGGACTAGGGCTTCCTCTAGGACCTCCTGGCCCTGCCTCCTCCCTGGTCTCTCACGGGGTGTTTTCTTCCCGCAGGTGGAAAAGGAGGGAGCTATGCTCAGGCTCCCAGTATGGCGGGACCACTGAGACACTGTGACAGTGCAGAGGGAGCCATGGCCCTCATCCTCCCTTCCCTTCTCCCACCCCCATAGTTCCTCTTAGTCTCCTACCCTGGGGCTCAGACCCCGTCCTGATTTGTCCCCTCCAGACAGTGACAGCACCCAGGGCTCTGATGTGCCTCTCTTGGCCTTTAAAGGTGAGACCTGCCGTGGGGAGGGGTGGACAGAGTTGGGACTGGGCAGTGGGGAGTCTGGGGACACTGTGAGCATGAAGTGGGTTTGAGAATGTCACCAGTCACAGCCACTGCCCTGAACCTGCTCATGATGATTGTCCTCCACAGCGTGAGGCCGCTGCCCTGTGGGGACTGAGTGATGGAAGGTGTGTTCCCGCTCCCACTTCCTGACTCAGGAACCTCTGATGGGGGGCTGGCCCCACCCTGCCCCCCACACTTTCCTGTCAGCAGAGGCGGCTGGTCCCTCCCCATCCCCATCCCTGCCTTTCCTCCCTGGTGCTCTGAGCTGCTACTTACTTCTGTGGATTGATCTGGTTCTTCAATTCTTGCTGTTACTGGTGACTAATTAAAGAAGACCCTCTAATTACATGTCTTCTGAGAGGAAATAAACAGACGCACCAAGAATTCTGCAGATTCCTGTGTATTTTGTGCTCTTTGCAGGCGGGACAGGAGGGGTAGTGAGGACGGCGCGTGGTCGGGGCCTGGGACTGGTCAGTGCTCAGTGCATTGTGGGCTTTGACGTGGTCACCTCTCGGCCGGGTCACCTCTCTGCTCCTCTGACCTTGTCCCTCAGGGGAACCCTGTCCAACCAGGACCTGTGGTCACAGGGACCCCCATCCCCCAGGCCTTGTCACGTGTCCTAAAGCAGCGCATCTCCGGGACCCTGGACAGTGAGCCTTCGTGGGGCAGGTCAGCCTGGGCTCAGGCCTGGGCCCGCCCTCCGCCCTCCTCTCCTGGGTGTGGGGAGCTGCTTTGCTTTGGTGGGTGTTATGCCTGTCCCTGTCCTTGGGTGTGAGTTCTGGCCTCACTCTCTGGGCAGCAGGAGGCATGTTGCCCGTCACTGTCTCACAGGCCCAGGGTCCCTGCTCACAGGAGCCCCTGGTGTGGAGCTGGGTGTTCAGGCTCCTCCTGCTCCTGCCTCCTTCTGGGCCTGGCTGTTCTTCTGTCTTTCCCTGAGCTCTCCGAGGGTTTAGCAGGAGCGAGATTCCGCCTCTGAGAGCAGTTCCTGCTGGGACTGAGCCCTGCCTGCCGCCCTCTCTCCCGTCCTTCCCTCTATTGCTGGCCCCACTGGGACCCGGATGTGGGGAGAGGCTGCTGTAGGTTTAGGGGAGCAGCGCTGTGGAAGTGTGGGTGCAGTGAGGGCCTAGGGGGCACTCTGAGCCCCAGCCACTCGGGAAAGCTGTGCTGGGGCCACAGCCATGAGGACACTGTGTCTGGAACAGGGACGGGTTGTGTGATGGTGACCCCCTCAGCCAGGACTTGGGGACAGGACAGTGTGACAGCTGCTGTTCCCTCTGGAACACACATGACCTTGAAGGGACATCAGGCCGGGTCCTGACCTCACAGCAATTCTAACAGCGACACTCACCGGGCTTAGCTACTTTGGTTTCTTCCTGTACATGAACATTCTGCTTATGCTGTACCGTCCTCTGCTGA
The DNA here is from genome assembly GCA_949987585.1 of Pipistrellus pygmaeus. Classification (NCBI taxonomy): domain Eukaryota; kingdom Metazoa; phylum Chordata; class Mammalia; order Chiroptera; family Vespertilionidae; genus Pipistrellus; species Pipistrellus pygmaeus. The sequence goes on along the minus strand of OX465317.1, from coordinate 1,789,801 downwards.
GTGTCCAATAGCTTCATTTCTAAACAACACTGTGTCCACCTGCGTTACCACGCCCTTCATTGTGGACATGCACACTGTCACCTGTGTCACAGCCCACTTGCTGGTGGAGAGTCTCACCTTCCACTGAAGCCCCCAAGGTCTGTGAGGCCCGGGAGGTGAGGCGGCTCCACCTCAGGGTGCTGAGATCAGGCCCGCTGCCGCCTCCCAGAGTTCATGCTCCATTGCACAGAGACCAGCTGCATCTTCCCCTGAGCCAGTGAGGCATCCAGGCTGGAATGTGGGGAGTGCCGTGGAGAGGGGTCCACTGTGGGGTGGGGGAGGGAAGATGGCTGTTTTGTTTGTTGTCCTCACAGAGGATATTTTACATTGACGTTTAAGGAGAGAGAAGGGGGAGGGGACAGGAAGAGGCAGACACACATCCATGTAAGAGAGAGGCATGTATGTGTCGCCTCCAGCACCGGGATCATGGAGCCTGCACCGAGGTACATGCCCTTGACCAGAATACCACCTGTGACCTTCAATCCCAGGGCTGCTCTCTCCATTGAGCAAAGTGGCTGGGAGAGGAGGGCATTGCAGTGTGGTGGTCAGCAGGGGCCTCATTGGGAACGGGACTTCTTACGAAGTAGTTTAGCCCTACCCGGTTGCGTTCAGTGGCTAGCTGGTTTGGTTCAGTTGGCCTACAGACTGAAGAGTCCCAGGTTTGATTCTGGTGAAGGGCATGTACCTTTGTTGGGGGCACATCCCCAATAGGAGATGTGCAGGAGGCAGCTGGTCAATGTTTCTCTCTCATCAATGTTTCTAGCTCTCTATCCCTCTCCTTTCCTCTCTGTAAAAAAAAACAACTATATATATATATATATATATATATATATATATATATATCTTTAATGGAAGGACTTGTGCCAGTGAGGGGTCATCGGGAGCCCAAGCTCCATTTGCTTCATGAGCCCCCGTTGACTTTGAGACACCGGAGGACCTTCCCCTTTGGAAATGACCTTTACAACATTCTTTTTAAAAAGTATTTTTTATTGATTTTTTACAGAGAGGAAGGGAGAGGGAGAGAGAGTTAGAAACATCCATGAGAGAGAAACTTCAATCAGGTGCCTCTTGCACACCCCTTACTGGGGATGTGCCCACAACCCAAGTACGTGCCCTCAACTGGGATCAAACCTGGGACCTTTCAGTCCGCAGGCTGAAGCTCTATCCACTGAGCCAAACCGGGTTCTGCTGACTGTACAACATTCTCCATCCAGGCCCTTTCAGAATTCCAGCCTTCCAGCTGTGTTCCTCCCAGGTGCTCTCGAGGTGACATTTCCAGGCACCTGGAAGGACCTTCTAGTCTTCAGAAAGTTCTAGAATCAGAGAGACACAGCCCAGGGCAGGAGGCATGTCTCTGAGGGGAGAGTAGGGATTTGTGGTCCTGACCTGGGTGGAGGCCACCTGACTGAGAAAAGCTGGGGTCGGGCCTCAGACACAGTGGGTGTGGGGCAGAGCACAAGGCCTGAGAGAGAAGGTCCCTGTGGGTCCAGAGCCCCTTCAGGGCCCATGGGAACCGCTGATGGGCTATTGCACGGGGTCTCACTTCACCCCAGAAGAGCCTGCACCCCTGACTGTTTACAGAGCAGGGGGAGTTCTCTGGAACCTGACCTTGACATCTTGGGGGACCTCCTCCCGGACACCGAGGGGGAGTGTCAGACACAGACCCCCTGTCCTGTCTCCTTGTAGGAACCCCAGGGCCTGGGATACCTGCCCCCTGCAGGGTCTCCTTCCCTTTGTCCAGGTACATGCGCAGATGGTCCACACACAGGCCCTGCAGGCAGCTCCTCCTTAGCTCGGCCTCACCCACCGCCTCCCACTTGCGCTTTGTGATCTGAGCCGCCGTGTCCACTGCGGTCCAGGAGGTCAGGTCCTCGTTCAGGGCGTTGGAGTCGGTGCCATCATAGGCGTGTTGACTGTACCCGTGGAGGAGGCGCCCTTCGGATCCCACCTCGCAGCCCAACATCCACTGGAGTGTGTGAGACCCTGACCCCGCCCCGAGGTCAGCCCGCCCCTCCAGCCCCGCGGGGACTGAATCTAAAACTGAAAGTGAAATAGCGCCACAGTCCCCACGGGGTCCTCCCGGGTGTGGGGAGGCGGGCGGGTCCGGCCGCCTCAGGGTGACACTCGGACCCGGACCCTCGGGGCGATGCTGGCTTGTCCGTGAGGATGGGGGTCGTGAGGGGCCCGGCTCGCGGCTCACCGTCCTCGCTCTGGTTGTAGTAGCCGCGTGGGGTCTGCAGGTTCCCTCGTAAAGTCTGTGCAGTTTCCTTGCTCATCTGCGTCACCTCCTCCCAATACCCCTGGTCCTCCCGCTCCACCCACCTCTGCAGCATCCAGGGCACCCGCAATTTCCACCATCCGCGTTGCTGTCGAACCGCACGAACTGCGTGAATTCCATGTAGTCAACGGTGAGGAAGCGGGACTCCCAGCGGCCGGGCGGGGACACGATGGTTTCGAAATATCTCAGGGAGTGGGGTGCTGGGGGGCGGACGGAGGGCAGGGCCAGGGCTGGACACGCGCCTTCACGGGCCCGCGCCCCCGCCGGGTCCCCGGGTTCCTCCCCGCACAGCCGCCCCCTCGGACCCCGCACTCACCGGCCCGGCTGGGGGTCAGGACCAGCGCCCCCGAGAGCAGCAGGAGGAGGGTGGGGGGCCTCTGCACCTGCATCCTGGCGGTTTGGGGCGCGTCTGAGTTGGGGCGCTTTCGCGGAGGACTTATAACCGGGAGCCGCGGGGACGCCGATGGGCTGTTGTACAAGCCGCTCAGCCAATGGGAGTGGGAGGTGGGAAAAGGCGCCCAAATCTTGTTGACACAATAGGAAGTTTTCACATCAGAGATTGAGTTCATGACCAAAGAGGTAATGGGAAAGCAAGGTTTTACTGAGAGAGGCAGGCGCTGGCGTCGGGCCTCAGACACAGGCCTTGTCTGGAACAGCAGGGAGGGGACCCAAAGAGGTCTGTCTATAGGGTGGAGGGAGCTGTCTGTATAGACAGACAGCTCCCTCCACCCTATAGACACAGAGCTCCCTCCACCCTATACACAGCCAGCTCCCTCCATCCTATAGACAGCCAGCTCCCTCCATCCTATAGACAGACAGCTCCCACACCCTATAGACAGACAGCTCCCTCCACCCTATAGACAGACAGCTCCCTCCACCCTATAGACAGACAGCTCCCTCCAGCCTATAGACAGACAGCTCCCTCCACCCTATAGACAGACAGCTCCCCCACCCTATAGACAGACAGCACCCTCCACCCTATAGACAGACAGCTCCCTCCACCCTATAGACAGACAGCTCCCCCACCCTATAGACAGACAGCTCCCTCCACCCTATAGACAGACAGCTCCCTCCACCCTATAGACAGACAGCTCCCTCCACCCTATAGACAGACAGCTCCCCCACCCTATAGACAGACAGCTCCCTCCACCCTATAGACAGACAGCTCCCCCACCCTATAGACAGACAGCTCCCTCCACCCTATAGACACACAGCTCCCTCCCACATGTGTCAAACACAAGGCCCGCGGGCCAAATCCAGCCCGCCATGCCTTGCAATGTGGCCCGCACCGTGCTGTCATCACTGCACTCTGCTGTCAGTTTATGACATTGTCAGTTTATGACTGTTCAGTAAACCATTCGACCCGCAATTTAGGCTGGATTTTAGATTTTGGCCCCGTCTCTGATTGAGTTCGATGCCCCTACTAGACTGACAGCTCCCTCCACCCTATAGACAGACGGCTCCCTCCACCCTACAGACAGACAGCTCCCTCCACCCTATAGACAGACAGCTCCCTCCACCCTATAGACACAGCTCCCTCCACCCTATGGACTGGGAGCTTCCCAGGAAGCACCAATCAGAAGCCGGGGGGAGGGAGGGGCATGTATCTACCTCTAGACACAAAGCTACTGCGCCGGCCCCTTGGGGTCCCTCCCTGCTGTCCCAGACACGCCCTGTGTCTGAGGCCTGAGGCCAGCGCCTGGCTCTCTCAGAAAAACCTTGCTTTAGCTTCCCCCTTTGGTGATGAACTCATTCTCTGACCGCTAAACTTCCTGTTGTATCAACAAGTTTTTGCGCCTCCTTCCACGTCCCACTCCCATTGGCTGAGCTGCTTGTATAGCAGCCAATCAGCGTCCCCGCGGCTCCCGGTTATAAGTCCTCAGCAGAATTGCCCTGACTCAGACGCCCCCCAAACCGCCAGGATGCTGGTGCAGAGGCCCCCCACCCTCCTGCTGCTGCTCTCGGGGGCGCTGGTCCTGACCCCCAGCGGGGCCGGTGAGTGCGGGGTCCGAGGGGGCGGCTGTGCAGGGAGGAGCGCGGGTACCCGGCGGGGGCGCGGGCCCGGGAAGGCACGTGTCCAGCCCGGGCCCTGCCCTCCGTCCGCCCCCCAGGCCCCCACTCCCTGAGATATTTCGAAACCATCGTGTCCCGGCCCGGCCGCGGGGAGCCCCGGTACCTCGCCGTCGGCTACGTGGACGACACGCAGTTCGTGCGGTTCGACAGCGACCTACCGAGTGGGAGGATGGAGCCTCGGGCGCCGTGGATGCAGCAGCCGTGGGTGGAGCAGGTGTACCCGGGGTATTGGGACCGGGAGACGCAGATTCAAAAGGAGAACGCACAGACTTACCGAGTGAACCTGCAGACCCTGCGCGGCTACTACAACCAGAGCGAGGACGGTGAGCCGCGCGCCGGGCCCCTCACGACCCCCCTCCCCACGGACCGGCCCGGTTCGCCCCGAGGGTCCGGGTCCGAGCGTCACCCCGAGTCGGCGGGACCCGCCCGGCCCCCCACCCCCGGGAGGAGCCCGCGGGGACTGTGACCCGATTTCACTCTTAGTTTTAGATTCAGGCCCCGCGGGGCGGGCGGGGCGGGCTGACCTCGGGGCGGGGTCAGGGTCTCACACCTACCAGAACATGTATGGCTGCGAGGTGGGACCGGACTGGCGCCTCCTCCGCGGGTACCGTCAGGACGCCTATGATGGCACCGACTACATCGCCCTGAACGAGGACCTGACCTCCTGGACCGCGGCCGACCTGGCAGCTCAGATCACAAAGCGCAAGTGGGAGGCGGCGGGTGTGGCAGAGCTAAGGAGGAGCTACCTGAAGGGCCTGTGTGTGGACTCACTGCGCATGTACCTGGACAAAGGGAAGGAGACCCTGCTGCGCGCTGGTACCAGGGGCCCTGGGGCCGCCCCCTCTCCCCGGGGCTGGGGCTCCTACAAGGAGACAGGACAGGGGGTCAGTGTCAGACACCCCTCCTCGGGAGTCAGGGAGGGATTGCCCTGGATGTCCAGGTCATGTTCCAGAGGGACTCTCCCTCCTCTCAGGGACAGGTAGGGGTGCAGGCTCTCCTGGGGTGCAGGGAGACCCCTCCTACAATAGCCCATGAGGGGTTTCCATGGTCCCTGCAGGGGCTCTGGTGCCCACGGGGACCTTCTCTCAGGCCTTGTGCTCTGCCCCACACCCCCTGTGTCTGAGTCCTACCCCAGCTTTTCTGAGTCATGTGGCCTTCACCCAGGTCAGGACCATTTCTCCCCTCAGAGACCTCCTACCCTGGGCTGTATCTTTCTTTCTTCTTTTTTTAAAAAAAATATATTTTATTGATTTTTCACAGAGAGGAAGAGAGAGAGATAGAGAGTTAGAAACATCGATGAGAGAGAATCATCGATCAGCTGCCTCTTGCATACCCCCTTCTGGGGATGTGCCCGCAACCAAGGTACATGCCCTTGCCGGGATTCGAACCCGGGACCTTTCAGTCCGCAGGCCAACACTCTATCCACTGAGCCAAACCGGTCCCGGCATCTCTCTGATTCTAGAACTTTCTAAAGAGGAGGAGATCCTTCCAGGTGCCTCTGTCCAGGCTGGTGTGTGTGCTGTGTGCTCCTTCCCCACCCAGGTGTCTGTCCACTCTCAGGATGGTCACATGGGCGCTGCTGGAATGTCCCATGGAGGATACAAAGGTCCTGCATTTTCTCCCCTCCCCTCAGACCCTCCAAAGGCACACGTGACCCACCACCCCGTCTCTGCCAGTGTGGTCACACTGAGGTGCTGGGCGCTGGGCTTCTACCCTGCGGACATCAGCCTGACCTGGCAGCGTGACGGGGAGGACCAGACCCAGGACATGGAGATGGTGGAGACCAGGCCTGCGGGGGACGGCACCTTCCAGAAGTGGGCGGCCGTGGGGGTGCCCCCTGGAGAGGAGCACAGATACACGTGCCATGTGCAGCATGAGGGGCTGACCGAGCCTCTGACCGTGAGATGGGGTGAGGAGGGCCGTGGGCACAGAGCCTCTTCTCAGGGCAGCGGGGCCCTGGAGGACCTCAGTGGGGTGGGGGCTGAGGACTGGAGTCAGGGCCCTCATCCTCCTTCCCTTCTCCTCCCAGAGCCACCTTCTCACACCATCTTCATCATCCTGGGCATCGCTGGGGGCCTGGTCCTGCTGGGAGCTGTGGCTGGAGCTGTGATGTGAGGGAGGAGGCGCTCAAGTGGGCAGGGGTGGGGTTTGAGTGTCTGTCCCACTGGGGGTTCAAGCCCAGGTAGACGTGTGTCCGCCTCATTCACGGGAAGCTCCATCCCCACATATGTGATGGCCAGTGTGGGGCTCTGTGCTCACACTGACTCTGTAGTGTGGCTCGTGGGAGATGAGGGGCCCACTTCTCACCTGATGCTGCTGGTGCTGGGGACCTAGCAGCCCTAGGTAGAGGGCAGGTCCCTGCTGAGCACAGACCTCCAGAAGGTCGGTGGGTCCAGTCCCCACACATGCCCTTCCCTGATCCTGCCCTGGATCTGTACACATTGGTTTTGGAAACTTCTCTGGGCTCAGGACTAGGGCTTCCTCTAGGACAGTGTTTCCCAAACTTCTCTCATGATGAGAATCACCTGGTGGAGTTGTTAAAACACAGATTCCTGAATCCCACCTAAGAAGTGCTAAACTAGAATTTTTGAGAACATATAGGTAAAATTGCATACCTAACTTAGTGCTCTGTATATAACATCTGTCTTAGAGCACTAGTTAAGTATACAATTTTACCTATATGTTCCCAAAAATTCCAGTTTAGCACTTCTTAGTTGGGATTCAGGAATCTGTGTTTTAACAACTCCACCAGGTGATTCTCATCATGACAGAAGTTTGGGAAACACTGCTCTAGGACCTCATGGCCCTGCCTCCTCCCTGGTCTCTCACGGGGTGTTTTCTTCCCTCAGGTGGAAAAGGAGGGAGCTGTGCTCAGGCTGCCAGTGAGTATGGGGGGGGGGTGACCCCTGAGTCCCTGTGACAGTGCAGAGGGAGCCATGGGGGACCCAACCCCCATAGTTCCTCTTAGTCTCCTACCCTGGGGCTCTGACCCCTTCCCTGGTTTGTCCCCTCCAGACAGTGACAGCGGCCAGGGCTCTGATGTGTGTCTCTCGGCTTCTAAAGGTGAGACCTGCCATGGGGAGGGGTGGAAAGTGGAAAGAGGGGGGACTGGGCGGTGGGGAGTCTGTGGGATACTGTGAGCACGAAGTGGATTTGAGAATGTCACCAGCACAGCCACTGCCCTGAACCTGCTCATGATGATTGTCCTTCACAGCGTGAGGCCGCTGCCTTGTGGGGACTGAGTGATGGAAGGTGTGTTCCCGCTCCCACTTCCTGACTCAGGAACCTCTGATGGGCTGCTGGCCCCGCACTGTCCCCCACACTTTCCTGTCAGCAGAGGTGGCTGGGCCCTCCGCGTCCCCATCCCTGCCTTTCCTCCCTGGTGCTCTGAGCTGCTACTTACTGCTCAGGATTGAAATGAGACTGTGGATTGATCTGGTTCTTCAATTCTTGCTGTGACTGGTGACCAATTAAAGAAGATCCTCTAATTACATGTCCTCTGAGAGGAAATAAAGAGAAGTATCAAGAATTTTGCAGACAAAACCGATTTGGCTCAGTGGTAGAGCGTTGGTCTGCGGACTGAAAGGTCCCAGGTTTGATTCCGGTCAAGGGCATGTACCTGGGTTGCAGGCACACCAAGAGGCAGCTGATCGATGAATCTCTCTCATCGATGTTTTTAGCTCTCTATCTCTCTGAAAAATCAATAAAATATATATATTTTTTTAAAAAGAATTTTGCAGATTCCTGTGTATTTTGTGCTCTTTGCAGGCGGGACAGAAGGGGTAGTGAGGACGAAGCGTGGTCGGGGCCTGGGACTGGTCAGTGCTCAGTGCATTGTGGGCTTTGACATGGTCACTCCTCCGCCGGATCACCTCTCTGCTTCTCTGACCTTGTCCCTCAGGGGAACCCTGTCCAACCAGGGCTTGTGGTCACAGGGACTCCCATCCCCCAGGCCTTCTCACGTGTCCTAAAGCAGCGCATCTCCAGGACCCTGGACAGCGAGCCTTCGTGGGGCAGGTCAGCCTGGGCTCAGGCCTGGGCCCGCCCTCCGCCCTCCTTTCCTGGGTCTGGGGAGTTGCTTTGCTTTGGTGGGTGTTATAGACAGACAGCTCCCTTCACCCTATAGACAGACAGCTCCCTCCACCCTATAGACAGACAGCTCCCTCCACCCTATACACAGCCAGCTCCCTCCATCCTATAGACAGACACCTCTCTCCACCCTATAGACAGACAGCTCCCTCCACCCTATACACAGCCAGCTCCCTCCATCCTATAGACAGACACCTCTCTCCACCCTATAGACAGACAGCTCCCTCCACCTTATAGACAGACAGCTACCTCCACCCTATAGACAGACAGCTCCCTCCACCCTATACACAGCCAGCTCCCTCCATCCTATAGACAGACACCTCTCTCCACCCTATAGACAGACAGCTCCCTCCACCTTATAGACAGACAGCTACCTCCACCCTATAGACAGACAGGTCCCTCCACCCTATACACAGACAGCTCCCTCCACCCTATAGACACAGCTCCCTCCACCCTATGGACTGGGAGCTTCCCAGAAAGCACCAGTCAGAAGCCGGGGTGTGTGTGGGGGGGGGGGGGGGAGGTGGTGGTGGTGGTGGGGCATGTATCTACCTCCAGACACAAAGCTACAGCGCCGGCCCCTTGGGGTCCCTCCCTGCTGTCCCAGACACGCCCTGTGTCTGAGGCCTGAGGCCAGCGCCTGGCTCTCTCAGAAAAACCTTGCTTTTGCTTCCCCCTTAGGTCCTGAACTCATTCTTTGACCGCTAAACTTCCTGTTGTATCAACCAGTTTCTGCACCTCCTTCCACCTCCACTCCCATTGGCTGAGCTGCTGGTACAGCAGCGAATCAGCGACCCCGCGGCTCCGGGTTATAAGTCCTCCGCGGAAGCGCCGGGACTCAGCCGCCCCCCAAACGGCCAGGATGCGGGTGCAGAGGCCCCCCACCCTCCTCCTGCTGCTCTCGGGGGCGCTGGTCCTGACCCCCAGCGGGGCCGGTGAGTGCGGGGTCCGAGGGGGCGGCTGGGCGGGGAGGAGCGCGGGGACCCGGCGGGGCGCGGGCCCGGGAAGGCGCGTGTCCAGCCCGGCCCTGCCCTCCGTCCGCCCCCCAGGCCCCCACTCCATGAGGTTTTTCCGCACCGTCGTGTCCCGGCCCGGCCGCGTGGAGCCCCGGTACCTCTCCGTAGGCTACGTGGACGACACGCAGTTCGTGCGGTTCGACAGCGACGCGGCGAGTGGGAGGGCGGAGCCGATGGCGCCGTGGATGCAGCAGCCGTGGGTGGAGCAGGAGGACCCGGGGTATTGGGACCGGGAGACGCAGATCCAAAAGGAGAACGCACAGAATTACCGAGTGAACCTGCAGAACCTGCGCGGCTACTACAACCAGAGCGAGGACGGTGAGCTGCGCGCCTGGCCCCTCACGACCCCCCTCCCCACGGACGGGCCGGGGTGGCCCCGAGGGTCAGGGTCCGCGTGTCACCCCGAGACGGCGGAACTCTCCAGGCCTACTCACCCCCGGGAGGAGCCCGCGGGGACTGTGACCCGATTTCACTTTCACTTTTAGATTCAATCTCCGTGGGATGGGCGGGGCTGGCCGCCCTCATAGCCGGGCTGACCTTGGGGCGGGGTCAGGGTCTCACACGATGCAGTGGATGTCTGGCTGCTACATGGGACCCGAAGGACGCCTCCTCCATGGGTACAGTCAATACGCCTATGATGGCACTGACTACATCGCCCTGAACGAGGACCTGACCTCCTGGACCTCAGCCGACATGGCGGCTCAGATCACAAAGCGCAAGTGGGAGGCGGCGGGTGCAGCAGAGCATCACAGGAGCTACCTGGAGGGCCTGTGTGTGGACTCACTGCGCATGTACCTGGACAAAGGGAAGGAGACCCTGCTGCGCGCAGGTACCAGGGGCCCTGGGGCCGCCCCCTCTCCCAGGGGCTGGGGGTCCTACAAGTAGACAGGACAGGGGGTCTGTGTCAGACACCCAACCTCTGGGTCAAGGAGGGGGTTCCCCCGGATGTCCAGGTCAAGTACCGGAGGGACTGCCCCCTACACTCAGGGACAGGTAGGGGTGCACGCTCTCCTGGGATGCAGGGAGACCCCCTGCAATAGCCCATCAAAGGTTCCCATGGGCCCTGCAGAGGTTCTGGGGCCCACGGGGACCTTCTCTCTCAGGCCTTGTGCACTGCCCCACACCCCCTGTGTCTGAGGCCTCACCCCAGCTTTTCTGAGTCATGTGGCCGCCACCCAGGTCAGGAGCACAAATCCCTTTCTCCCTCAGGGACCTGCCTCCTGCCCTGAGCTGTGTCTCTCTGATTCTAGAACTTTCTAAAGACTAGGAGGTCCTTCCAGGAGCCTCTGTCCAGGCTGGTGTGTGTGCTGTGTGCTCCCTCCCCACCCAGGTGTCTGTCCTCTCTCAGGATGGTCACATGGGCGCTGCTGGAGTGTCCCATGGAGGATGCAAACTTCCTGCATTTCCTCCCTTCTTATCAGAACCTCCAAAGGCATATGTGACCCACCATCCCGTCTCTGCCAGTGAGGTCACCCTGAGGTGCTGGGCGCTGGGCTTCTACCCTGCCGAAATCAGCCTGACCTGGCAGCGTGACGGGGAGGACCAGACCCAGGACATGGAGATGGTGGAGACCAGGCCTGCGGGGGACGGCACCTTCCAGAAGTGGGCGGCCGTGGGGGTGCCCCCTGGAGAGGAGCACAGATACACGTGCCATGTGCAGCACGAGGGGCTGCCCGAGCCCCTGAGCCTGAGATGGGGTGAGGAGGGCCGTGGGCACACAGCCTCTTCTCAGGGCAGCAGGGCCCTGGCGGACCTCAGTGGTGTGGGGGCTGAGGCCTGGGGTCAAGGCCCTCACCCTCCCTTCCCTTCTCCTCCCAGATCCGCCTTCTCAGACCTTCACGTTCATCATCCTGGGCATCGCTGGGGGCCTGGTCCTGCTGGGAGCTGTGGCTGGAGCTGTGATGTGGGGGAGGAGGTACACAGGTGGGCAGGGGTGGGGTCTGAGTGTCTGTCCCACTGGGGGTTCAAGCCCAGGTAGACGTGTGTCCGCCTCATTCCCGGGAAGCTCCATCCCCACATTGTGATGGCCAGTGTGGGGCTCTGTGCTCACACTGACTCTGTAGTGAGGCCCGTGGGAGATGAGGGGCCCACTTCTCACCTGATGCTGCTGGTTGTGGGGACCTCGTTCCCAGCAGCCCCAGGTCAGAGGGCAGGTCCCTGTTGAGCACAGACCTCCAGGAGGGCGTTGGGTCCAGTCCCCACACATGCCCTTCCCTCAGGTGTCCTGATCCTGCCCTGGGTCTGTACACACAGTTCTGGAAACTTCTCTGGGCCCAGGACTAGGGCTTCCTCTAGGATCTCATGGCCCTGCCTCCTCCCTGGTCTCTCACGGGGTGTTTTCTTCCCGCAGGTGGAAAAGGAGGGAGCTATGCTCAGGCTGCCAGTGAGTATGGGGGGACCACTGAGACCCTGTGACAGTGCAGAGGGAGCCATGGGGGACCCCACCCCCATAGTTCTTCCTCAGTCTCCTGCTCTGGACTCTGACCCCATCCTGGTGTGTGTGTCTCCATCCCCCAGGCAGTCACAGCGTCCAGGGCTCTTATGTGTCTCTCTCAGCTTCTAAAGGTGAGACCTGCCATGGGGAGGGGTGGAAAGAGGGGGGGACTTGGCGGTGGGGAGTCTGTGGGACACTGTGAGCATGAAGTGGGTTTGAGAATATCACCAGTCAGAGCCACTGCCCTGAACCTGCTCATGATGATTGTCCTCCACAGCGTGAGGCCGCTGCCTTGTGGGGACTGAGTGATGGAAGGTGTGTTCCCGCTCCCACTGCCTGACTCAGGACCCTCTGATGGGGGCTGGCCCCGCCCTGCCCCCCACACTCTCCTGTCAGCAGAGGCTGCTGGGCCTTCCCCATCCCCATCCCTGCCTTTCCTTTCTGGGGCTCTGAGCTGCCACTTCCTGCTGGATTGAAATGAGATGCTGATGTGACTCTTCATTTCTTGCCAAAAAGGCTTGGGGCTTAAGTAAAGGGGAAGCTCCTAAATTCTGAGGGGAAATAAATTGAAGCTCCAAGAACTTTCCAGGTCCCGTGTGTTTGCTGTGCTGAGCCTGTCGCAGGCGGGACTTTAGGGGCGGTGAGGATGGAGCGTGGTCCGGCCTGGCCCTGGTCAGTGCGCAGTGCATCGTGGGCTTTGACGTGGTCACTCCCGCCCTGAGCACCACGTCCAGTCCTGGCGCGGCGCGGGGCCTCCCCCCTTCAGGCAGCGGAGAGGGGGCGGAGCTGGCGCTGGGAGAGCCCCGCCCTGGGAGGGAGAGCAGCGCTGGGAGGTGTGGGCTCGCCCTGCGGAGTGCGCTCTTTCCGGGGTCCCCCTGTTCCAGCCCTGTGGGGGGAGGGGGAGGGGGAAAGGGGGCCTCCGCTGAGCCCTGGGATGGAGACCTCGCAACACGTCCTATAAACTCCTGAGCATAGGGGAAGCACCCACAAACACACAGGAGCCTCCTTTTATGGGGGACCCGCCTCAGTCAAGGGGGCCGTGTTGCAGATGCCACCTGCAGAGGAGCCCAGAGGTGAGCGCCCCCACACCCCGTCCCACCAACCGCTGCCCACGCGTCTCCTTCACAAGGACACACCCCGTGGACTCTGCGTGTTCCCATCACGTCATCGCTGGGGCCGAGGGCCCCGGGAAACAGCTACCGCGCAGGGTGCCAAGACCTCTCAGGGCCTGGGGGGCCCCTCACAGCTGGTCCCCTGTCTCCGCCTTTCTGTCCCCTCCTTCCCACAGCGGCGTCCAGCCAACTCTTTATTATTATTGTTATTATTATTATTATTCCTATTGATTTCAGGAGGAAGGGAGAGGGAGATATAGAAACACCCATGATGGGAGAGAGCCATGGCTAGGCTGCCTCCCGCACGCCCCCCCTAACCCCCCAAACTCCCATTCTGAGTACAGAGTCCGAAACCCAGCAGGTGCCTCACAGGGAATGGAACCCTGACCTCCTGGTTGAAGGTCAATGCTCAGCCGCTGAGCCACACCCGGCCTGGCCCACGGTTCCCTAACAGAATGAGTGACACAGACACGGGGAGGGCTGAGGCTGGGGGAACTGGCACGCACCTTCTCAAACCTGAACCTGAGCTTCTCCCTCAGGAAATGTCACCTGGCAGGGACCACGGACAGGCCTGCTGTCCTGATGCAATGCCAGCCCCGAGAGAAAACCAGAATGTTGGGACAGGTGTGTCCCACCACGTCAGCTAGACCCTCCCCAGCACTGACACACTTCCTAGGGGCTCTGTGGGAAGAGACACAGAGGTGAGCTTGGAGGGCGGGTGACAAATGCATCCGCACGGGAAGGGCTCTAGGACTTAGAGACACAGGCATCACCTTCACTAACCTGCATGAGGACAGAGCCACCCAGAAAGACAGCCCTGGGGACGGGAACGGAAGAGAACAGGAAACATTCACTATTCCACAGCCAGTGGGGCTCAGTGCTTGAACATTGACCTATGAACCAGGAGGTCACAGGTCACCTTTTTGTCTGAGCACATGCCTGGGATGGAGGCTCCATCCCCACTGTGCGGTTTGTAAGAGGCAGCTAATCAATGACTCTTTCTCATCATTGATTTATCTATCTCTCCCTCTCTGAAATAAAAGAACATATACTTTAAAAAATTAAGACAAGAAGAATACAGTCAATATGGTTTCAGGTCTCACATTGCAAAGCCCTTTTCAGAAAGGACCACAGGTGTTGCTGTGGTGACGGTCACAGGGGAGCATGCACACTTACATGAAAAGGTCAGTAAAACACGGCTCCTGCCCATTCCTATGAGGCCTTCTATGTCTTAATAAGCTGCCGCCACAGCAACAGATGAAATGCAGAAGCAAATGTGAAACCCAGCGTCTCCCAGGTGGATGGGCAGGATGTGACAGGGGAGCAGGCCCCTCCTCTCTCCTCCTCCTTCACCTGGGAAATTGGTGATTTTCACAAAAACATGACTCTGTCACCATCTCCCAGGCAGTGAGCTTGTGACATGAGTTCATACTTGTTTCCCCGTGTGGTTCCGTGAGTGGTGACTGTGACACAGGGAACCACGTGAACAAGGTTATTGGGGGCCTCCCCACTGTGTGAGGCAGCACAGAGATGGTGAACCCCAAACCTTGGGAAGTCCCTGAACAGCACAGCGCCCGGGCCAGGCCTCGGGGGACAGGGGGACGGGCGCCCCGCGCAGGAGGAGGGTCAGGACCGAGTCCAGGGCCCAGGCCTGCGCTCAGGTCTCAGCGGGGCACAGAGTCTGGGGGGGAAACTCCCTGGTGGGGACTCCCCAGCGCCCTGGTTTCACTTCTCCTCTCCCAACCTGTTTCGGCACCTTCTTCCTGGACACTCGTGACGCAGCAACACCTCTCATTCCCATTGGATGAGTGGCTTCTACAGCAGCCAATCAGCGTCCCCGCGGCTCCGGTTATAAGTCCTCCGCGGACGCGCCCGAACTCAGTCGCCCCCCAAACGGCCAGGATGGGGGTGCAGAGGCCCCCCACCCTCCTCCTGCTGCTCTCGGGGGCGCTGGTCCTGACCCCCAGCGGGGCCGGTGAGTGCGGGGTCCGAGGATGCGGCTGTGCGGGGAGGAGCGCGGGGACACGGCGGGGCGCGGGCCCGGGAAGGCGCGTGTTCAGCCCGGCCCTGCCCTCCGTCCGCCCCCCAGGCCCCCACTCCCTGAGATATTTCTACACCGCCGTGTCCCGGCCCGGCCGCGGGGAGCCCCGCTTCCTCTCCGTCGGGTACGTGGACGACACGCAGTTCGTGCGGTTCGACAGCGACGCGCCGAGTGGGAGGGCGGAGCCGCAGGCACCGTGGATACAGCAGCCGTGGGTGGAGCAGGTGTACCCGGGGTATTGGGACCAGCAGACGCAGAGAGCCAAGAACAATGCCCAGGCTTTCCGAGTGAACCTGCAGAACCTGCGCGGCTACTACAACCAGAGCGAGGACGGTGAGCCGCGCGCTGGGACCCTCACGACCCGCCTCCCCACGGACGGGCCGGGGTCGCCCCGAGGGTCCGGGGCAGGACTCGCCAGGCCCCCCCACCTCCCACCCCCGGGAGGAGCCCGCGGGGACTCTGACCTGATTTCAGTTTCACTTTTAGATTCAGTCCCCGCGGGGCGGGCGGGGCTGGCGGTCGACCTCATAGCCGGGCTGACCTTGGGGCGGGGTCAGGGTCTCACACCTTCCAGTGGATGTCTGGCTGCTACGTGGGACCCGAAGGGCTCCTCCTCCATGGGTACAGTCAATACGCCTACGATGGCACTGACTACATAGCATTGAACGAGGACCTGACCTCCTGGACCGCGGCTGACATGGCGGCTCAGATCACAAAGCGCAAGTGGGAGGCCGTGGGTGCAGCAGAGGGACACAGGAGCTACCTGGAGGGCTGTGCATGGACTCACTGCGCATGTACCTGGACAAAGGGAAGGAGACCCTGCTGCGCGCAGGTACCAGGGGCCCTGGGGCCGCCCCCTCTCCCCGGGGCTGGAGCTCCTACAAGGAGACAGGACAGGGGGTCAGTGTCAGACACCCCAGCTCTGGGTCATGGAGGGGGTCCCCCAGGATGTCCAGGTCAAGTACCAGAGGGACTCTCCCTCCTCTCAGGGACAGGTAGGGGTGCACGCTCTCCTGGGGTGCAGGGAGACCCCCTTGCAATAGCCCATCAAAGGTTCCCATGGGCCATACAGGGGCTCTGGGGCCCACGGGGACCTTCTCTCTCAGGCCTTGTGCACTGTCCTACACCCCCTGTGTCTGAGGCCTGACCCCAGATTTTCTGATTCATGTGGCCTCCTCCCAGGTCAGGACCACAAATCCCTACTCTCCCCTCAGAGACCTGCCTCCTGCCCTGAGCTGTGTCTTTCTGATTCTAGAACTTTCTAAAGACTAGGAGGTCCTTCCAGTGTCTCTGTCCAGGCTGGTGTGTTGCTGTGTGGTCCCTCCCCACCCAGGTGTCTGTCCACTCTCAGGATGGTCACATGGGCGCTGCTGGAGTGTCCCATGGAGGATGCAAAGGTCCTGCATTTTTCCCCTCCCCTCAGACCCTCCAAAGGCACACGTGACCCACCACCCCGTCTCTGCCTGTGAGGTCACCCTGAGGTGCTGGGCGCTGGGCTTCTACCCTGCGGACATCAGCCTGACCTGGCAGCGTGACGGGGAGGACCAGACCCAGGACATGGAGATGGTGGAGACCAGGCCTGCGGGGGACGGCACCTTCCAGAAGTGGGCGGCCGTGGGGGTGCCCCCTGGAGAGGAGCACAGATACACGTGCCATGTGCAGCACGAGGGGCTGACCGAGGCCCTGACCGTGAGATGGGGTGAGGAGGGCCGTGGGCACACAGCCTCTTCTCAGGGCAGAGGGGCCCTGGGGGACCTCAGTGGGGTGGGGCTGAGGCCTTGGGTCAGGGCCCTCATCCTCCCTTCCCTTCTCCCAGATCCACCTTCTCACACCATCTTCATCATCCTGGGCATCGCTGGGGGCCTGGTCCTGCTGGGAGCTGTGGCTGGAGCTGTGATGTGGGCAAGGAGGCGCTCAGGTGGGCAGGGGTGGGGTCTGAGTGTCTGTCCCACTGGGGGTTCAAGCCCAGGTAGACGTGTGTCGGCCTCATTCACGGGAAGCTCCATCCCCACACATGTGATGGCCAGTGTGGGGCTCTGTGCTCACACTGACTCTGTAGTGAGGCCCGTGGGAGATGAGGGGCCCACTTCTCACCTGATGATGCTGGTGGTGGGGACCTGGTTCCCAGCAGCCCCAGTCAGAGGGCAGGTCCCGGCTGAGCACAGACCTCCAGGAGGGCGGTGGGTCCAGTCCCCACACATGCCCTTCCCTCATCCTGCCCTGGGTCTGTACACACGGTTCTGGAAACTTCTCTGGGCCCAGGACTAGGGCTTCCTCTATAGGGGTGTCAAACTCAATCAGAGAAGGGGCCAAAATCTAAAATCCAGCCTAAATCGCGGGCCGAATGGTTTACTGAACAGTCATAAACTGACAATGTCATAAACTGATAGCGGAGTGCAGTGATGACAGCGCGGTGCGGGCCACATTGCAAGGCCTGGCGGGCTGGATTTGGCCCGTGGTCCTTGTCTTTGACACATGTGCTCTAGGACCTCATGGCCCTGCCTCCTCCCGGTCTCTCACGGGGTGTTTTCTTCCCGCAGGTGGAAAAGGAGGGAGCTATGCTCAGGCTGCCAGTGAGTATGGGGGGGGGGGGTGACCCCTGAGTCCCTGTGACAGTGCAGAGGGAGCCATAGGGGACCCCACCCACATACTTCCTCTTAGTCTCCTACCCTGGGGCTCTGACCCCATCTTGGTTTGTCCCCTCCAGACAGTGACAGTGGCCAGGGCTCTGATGTGTCTCTCTTGGCTTCTAAAGGTGAGACCTGCCATGGAGAGGAGTGGGCAGAGGGGGGACTGGGCGGTGGGGAGTCTGTGGGACACTGTGAACATGAAGTGGGTTTGAGAATGTCACCAGTCACAGCCACTGCCCTGAACCTGCTCATGATGATTGTCCTCCACAGCGTGAGGCCGCTGCCTTGTGGGGACTGAGTGATGGAAGGTGTGTTCCAGCTCCCACTTCCTGACTCAGGAACCTCTGATGGGGGGCTGGCCCCGCACTGTCCCCCACACTTTCCTGTCAGCAGAGGTGGCTGAGCCCTCTCCGTCCCCATCCCTGCCTTTCCTCCCTGGTGCTCTGAGCTGCTACTTACTGCTCAGGATTGAAATGTGACAGTGGATTGATCTGGTTCTTCAATTCTTGCTGTGACTGGTGACTAATTAAAGAAGATCCTCTAATTACATGTCCTCTGAGGGGAAATAAAGGGAAGTATCAAGAATTTTGCAGACAAAACCGGTTTGGCTCAGTGGTAGAGCGTTGGTCTGCGGACTGAAAGGTCCCAGGTTCGATTCCGGTCAAGGGCATGTACCTGGGTTGCAGGCACACCAAGAGGCAGCTGATCGATGAATCTCTCTCATCGTTGTTTTTAGCTCTCTATCTCTCTCCCTTCCTCTCTGTGAAAAATCAATAAAATATATTTTTTAAAAAAAAGAATTTTGCAGATTCCTGTGTATTTTGTGCTCTTTGCAGGCGGGACAGGAGGGGTAGTGAGGACGAAGCGTGGTCGGGGCCTGGGACTGGTCAGTGCTCAGTGCATCATGGGCTTTGACGTGGTCACCCCTCGGCCGGATCACCTCTCTGCTCCTCTGACCTTGTCCCTCAGGGGAACCCTGTCCAACCAGGGCTTGTGGTCACAGGGACTCCCATCCCCCAGGCCTTCTCACGTGTCCTAAAGCAGCGCATCTCCAGGACCCTGGACAGCGAGCCTTCGTGGGGCAGGTCAGCCTGGGCTCAGGCCTGGGCCCGCCCTCCGCCCTCCTCTCCTGGGTGTGGGGAGTTGCTTTGCTTTGGTGGGTGTTATGCCTGTTCTTGTCCTTGGGTGTGAGTTCTGGCCTCACTCTCTGGGCAGCAGGAGGCATGTTGCCCGTCACTGTCTCACAGGCCCAGGGTCCCTGCTCACAGGAGCCCCTCGTGTGGAGCTGGGTGTTCAGGCTCCTCCTGCTCCTGCCTCCTTCTGGGCCTGGCTGTTCTTCTGTCTTTCCCTGAGCTCTCCGAGGGTTTAGCAGGAGCGGGATTCCGCCTCTGAGGGCAGTTCCTGCTGGGACTGAGCCCTGCCTGCCGCCCTCTCTCCCGTCCTTCCCTCTAGTGTGTACAGACCCAGGGCAGGATCAGGACACTTGAGAGAAGTGCATGTGTGGGGACTGTACCCGTCACCCTCCTGGAGGTCTGTGCTCAGCCGGGACCTGCCCTTTGACCTGGGGCTGCTGGGAACGGTGTCCCCACCACCAGCAGCATCAGGTGAGAAGTGGGCCCCTCATCTCCCACGGGCCTCACTACAGAGGCAGTGTGAGCACAGAGCCTCTCACTGGCCATCACAATGTGGGGATGGTGCTCCCGGGAATGAGGCGGACACACGTCTACCTGGGCTTGAACCCCCAGTGGGACAGACACTCAGACCCCACCCCTGCTCACCTGAGCGCCTCCTCCCCCACATCACAGCTCCAGCCACAGCTCCCAGCAGGACCAGGCCCCCAGTGATGCCAAGGATGATGAAGATGAAGGTGTGATGAGGTGGCTCTGGGAGGAGAAGGAACGGGAAGGTGAGGGACCTGACCCCAGGCCTCAGCCCCGACCCCATTGCAGTCCCCCAGGGCCCTGCTGCCCTGAGAAGAGGCTCTGTGCCCATGGCCCTCCTCACCCCATCTCACGGTCAGGGCCTCGGTCAGCCCCTCGTGCTGCACATGGCACGTGTATCTGTGCTCCTCTCCAGGGGGCACCCCCACGGCCGCCCACTTCTGGAAGGTGCCGTCCCCCGCAGGCCTGGTCTCCACCATCTCCATGTCCTGGGTCTGGTCCTCCCCGTCACGCTACCAGGTCAGGCTGATGTCCGCAGGGTAGAAGCCCAGCGCCCAGTACCTCAGGATGACCTCCTGGGCAGAGTCGGGGTAGTGGGTCACGTGTGCCTTTGGAGGGTCTGAAGGGAGGGGAGAAAATGCAGGACCTTTGCATCCTCCATGGGACACTCCAGCAGCGCCCCTGTGACCATCCTGAGAGTGGACAGACACCTGGGTGGGGAGCGAGCACACAGCACACACATCAGCCTGGACAGAGGCACCTGGAAGGACCTCGTCCTCTTTAAAAAGTTCTAGAATCAGAAAGACACAGCCCAGGGCAGGAGGCACGTCTCTGAGGGGAGAGTAGGGATTTGTGGTCCTGACCTGGGTGGAGGCCTCGTGATTCAGAAAGCCGGGTGAGGCCTCAGACACAGGGGGTGTGGGGCAGCTCACAAGGCCTGAGAGAGAAGGTCCCTGTGGGTACAGAGCCCCTGCAGGGCCCCTGGGAACCCCTGTTGGGCTATTGCAGGGGGTCTCACTTCACCCCAGAAGAGCCTGCACCCCTGACTGTTTACAGAGCAGGGGGAGTTCCTCTGGATCCTGACCTGGACATCTTGAGGGACCCCCTCCCCGACCCGGAGGAGGAGTGTCAGACACAGACCCCCTGTCCTGTCTCCTTGTAGGAGCCCCAGCCCCGGGGGGGGGGGGGGGGCGGCCCCAGGACTCCTTGTACCTGCGGGCTGCGGGGTCTCCTTCCCTTTGTCCAGGTACATGCGCAGTGAGTCCACACATGGGCCCTGCAGGCAGCTCCTCCTTAGCTCTGCGGCAACGGCCGCCTCCCACTTGCGCTTTGTGATCTGAGCAGCCATGTTGGCCGAGGTCCAGGAGGTCAGGTCCTCGTTCAGGGCGATGTAGTCGGTGCCATCGTAGGCGTATTGACTGTACCCTTGGAGGAGGCGCCCTTCGGGTTCCACCTCGCAGCCATACATCCACTGTAGGGTGTGAGACCCTGACCCCGCCCCGAAGTCAGAACGCCCCGAGGTCAGCCTGCCCCGCCGGAGGACTGAATCTAAAACTCAAAGTGAAATCGGGTCACAGTCCCCGCGGGCTACTCCCAGGGGTGAGACAGTGGGGCGGACGGGTCCGCCGCCTCCGGGTGCCACTCAGACCCGGACCCTCGGGGCGACGCTGGCCTGTCCGTGTGGAGGAGGGTCGTGAGGGTCCCAGCGCGCGGATCACCGTCCTCGCTCTGGTTGTAGTAGCCGCGCAGGGTCTCCAGGTTCACTCGGAAAGTCTGTGCAGTTTCCTTGCTGATCTCCGTCACCTCCTCCCAATGCCCCGGGTCCTCCGCTGCTGCATCCACGGCGCCCGCGGCTCCGCCCTCCCACTCGCCGCGTCGCTGTCGAACCGCATGTCGCTGTCGAACCGCACGAACTGCGTGTCGTCCACGTAGCCGACAGCGAGGAAGCGGGGCTCCCCGCGGCCGGGCCGGGACACGCCGGTGAGGAAATATCTCAGGGAGTGGGGGCCTGGGGGGCGGACGGAGGGCAGGGCCGGGCTGGACACGCGCCCTCCTCGGGTTCCCTCGCTCCTCCCCGCACAGCTGCCCCCTCGGACCCCCCACTCAGCGGCCCCGCTGGGGGTCAGGACCAGCGCCCCCGAGAGCAGCGGGAGGAGGGTGGGGGGCCTCTGCACCCCAATCCTGGCAGTTTGGGGGGCGTCTTAGTCCTGGCGCTTCCGTGGAGGACATATAACCAGAAGCTGTGGGACGCTGATTGGCTGTTGTACAAGCCGCTCAGCCAATGGGAGTGGGAGATGGGAAAAGGCGCCCAAATCTTGTTGACACAATAGAAAGTTTTCACATCAGAGATTGAGTTGATGACCAAAGAGGTAATGGGAAAGCAAGGTTTTCTGAGAGAGGCAGGCGCTGGCGTCAGGCCTCAGACACAGGCCTTGTCTGGAACAGCAGGGAGGGGAGCCAAAGAGGTCTGTCTATAGGGTGGAGGGAGCTGTCTGTCTATAGGGTGGAGGGAGCTGTCTGTCTATAGGGTGGGGGAGCTGTCTGTCTATAGGGTGGGGGGAGCTGTCTATGGGGTGGAGGGAGCTGTCTGTCTATAGGGTGGAGGGAGCTGTCTGTCTATAGGGTGGGGGGAGCTGTCTATGGGGTGGAGGGAGCGGTCTGTCTATAGGGTGGAGGGAGCTGTCTGTCTATAGGGTGGAGGGAGGTGTCTGTCTATAGGTTGGAGGGAGCTCTGTGTCTATAGGGTGGAGGGAGCTCTGTGTCTATAGGGTGGAGGGAGCGGTCTGTCTATAGGGTGGAGGGAGCTGTCTGTCTATAGGGTGGAGGGAGCTGTCTGTCTATAGGGTGGAGGGAGCTGTGTGTCTATAGGGTAGAGGGAGCTTCTGCCTATAGGGTGGAGGGAGCTGTCTGTCTATAGGGTGGAGGGAGCTGTGTGTCCATAGGGTAGTGGGAGGTGTCTGTCTATAGGGTGGAGGGAGGTGTCTGTCTATAGGGTGGAGGGAGGTGTCTGTCTATAGGGTGGAGGGAGCTGTGTGTCTATAGGGTAGAGGGAGCTGTCTGCCTATAGGGTGGAGGGAGCTGTCTGTCTATAGGGTGGAGGGAGCTGTGTGTCTATAGGGTAGTGGGAGCTGTCTGTGTATAGGGTAGAGGGAGCTGTCTGTCTATAGGGTGGAGGGAGCTGTCTGTCTATAGGGTGGAGGGAGCTGTTTGTCTAGGGTGGAGAGAGCTGTCTGTCTATAGGGTTGAGGGAGGTGGCTGTCTATAGGGTGGAGGGAGCTGTTGTATATAATGTGGAGGGAGCTGTCTGTCTATATGTTAGAGGGAGCTGTTTGTCTATAGGTTGGAGTGAACTATCTAAAGTGTGGAGGGAGCTGTATGTCTATATGCTGGAGGGAGCTGTCTGTCTATAGGGTGGAGGGAGCTGGCTGTGTATAAGGTGGAGGGAGCTGTTTGTCTATAGGGTGAAGGGAGCTATCTGTTTATAGGGTGCAGAGAGCGGTCTGTCTATAGGGTGGAGCGAGCTGTCTGTCTATGGGGTGGAGGAAGTTGTCTGTCTATAGGGTGGAGGGAGCTGTCTGTCTATAGGGTGGAGGAAGTTGTCTGTCTATAGGGTGGAGGGAGCTGTCTATAGAGTGGAGGGAGCTGTCTGTCTATAGGGTGGAGGGAGCTATCTGTCTATAGGGTGAAGGAAGTTGTCTGTCTATAGGGTGGAGGGAGCTCTCTGTCTATAGGGTGGAGGGAGCTGTCTGTGTATAGGGTGGAGGGTGCTGTCTGTCTATAGCAGTGATTCCCAAAGTGGTCTATATCGACCCCCAGGGGTCTATGACAACCTGCAAGGGGTCTTCGTCTACGAAAAAAAATTTGGGGGTCCATGAAATGAAAATGAGGGTCCACGATAGTGGATCTCAACATACACTGATAGTACCTATATACTTACATCATATTATCTTATAATATAAAAACATATAAATTATTTATAAAAGTACCTATGAAGTAAAAAATTTATTATATATGTTTATAAAATTGTGTAAGTTGTAGGATAAAAACCTGCACATAATGATATACCAGTATCATCTTGTTACAAGCATACGCGCAGTAAACATTCTTGCCAATTTTTGTCTCAAAGCTTCGCGAACTTGCACCGACTTGTTCAATTCGTCACTCTATAAATATGAATGTGAGAAAAATACGTTCATTCGTTTCCTGAATCTTGAATAGGAAAGTGCTGAGAAAATATTAAAAAAAATATAAACTGGTAGTTTATCATACAAATTATAGTGAATCAGTGTTATTTTGTTTGAGAATGCCGGAGAAAAGTAGGTACATTATTTTTTATTAAATTTTAACACTAAACTTCACTACAGTTAGAAATTTACAAAAAAATCAATATCAGGTAAATAGGGGGTCTACCCAAAACCGAAAAACATGGCAAGGGGTGTACGGCACAAACAAGTTTGGGAACCTCTGGTCTATAGGTTGGAGGGCGCTGTGTCTACAGGGTGAAGGGAGCTGTCTGTCTATAGGGTGGAGGGAGCTGTCTGTCTATAGGGTGGGGGACCAGTCTATAGGGTAGAGGGAGCTCTCTGTTTATAGGGTGGAGGGAGCTGTCTGTCTATAGGGTGGAGGTGTCTGACTATAGGGTGGAGGAATCTGTCTGTCTATAGGGTGGAGGGAGCTGTCTGTCTATAGGGTTGAGGGAGCTGTCTGTCTATAGGGTGGGGGACCAGTCTATAGGGTAGAGGGAGCTCTCTGTTTATAGGGTGGAGGGAGCTGTCTGTCTATAGGGTGGAGGTGTCTGACTATAGGGTGGAGGAATCTGTCTGTCTATAGGGTGGAGGGAGCTGTCTGTCTATAGGGTGGAGGGAGCTGTCTGTCTATAGGGTGGAGGGAGCTGTCTGTCTATAGAGTGGAGGGAGCTGGCTGTGTATACAGTGGAGGGAGCTGTCTGTCTATAGGGTGGAGGGAGCTGTGTGTCTATTGGTGGAGGGAGGTGTCTATATAGTGCAGGGTGCTGTCTGTCTATAGGGTGGAGGGAGCTGTCTATAGGGTGGAGGGTGCTGTCTGTCTATAGGGTTGGGGCAGTCTATAGGGTGGAGGGAGCTGTCTGACTATAGGGTGGAGGGAATTGGCTGTCTGTCTATAGGGTGGAGGGAGCTGTCTGTCCATAGGGTGAAGGGAGCTGTCTTTCTATAGGGTGGAGGGAGCTCTCTGTCTATAGGGTGGAGGAAGCTGTCTGTCTGTAGGGTGGAGGGAGCTCTGTGTCTATAGGGTGGAGGTTGCTGTCTGTCTATAGGTTGGAGGGATCTGGCTGTCTATAGGTTGGAGGGAGCTGTCTGTCTGTAGGGTGGAAGGAGCTGTTTTTCTATAAGGTGGAGGGATCTGGCTGTCTATAGGGTGGAGAGAGGTCTCTAAGGGTGTTGGTTCTTCCCTCCCCGCTGGGGTTGCCCCAGCAACTCCCGCCTAGCTGGGTTTTAGCCCAGCCGGGTAGCCTTAGCAACTAGTCAGCAAGCTGCATCCTGCTATTCTTAGACTTCCGTTTTTCTTCCCTCCTGTTCCTGTCCTTAAGTATGTAGCTCCCTTCCATCTGCTCAAAGACAGGGCCTGCAGCCACCAACGCGGCCTCTCTCCCTGGCCAGGGAGCACAGAACACCCCTTTGGGGACAGGGCACCTGCGGCCCAGAGAGGCAGTTCCGTTGCCTCAGGTCGCACAGCAAGTAAGCAGCGGGGCCCTGGCCTTCAGGGCTGTGCTAGCTCTGCAGTCCTGTGGCTTCCTCGCTGCCCAGGACACCGCTGCCGCCTGGCGGCCCCCAATGTGCCAGGGGATCTCCGGGCCTGGCCGCTGGGCAGGAGCTCTGAGCGGGAGCCCGGGCCCCAGGGGGCGGCAGCTCTGGAAGTCCTGCAGGAACTGGGGCCAGTGAGGCCCGGGGGGAGGGTGTGGAGTCGGACTTCGATAAGGGCACCTCCTCTGCATGCACAGGGGCAGGGATAGCCATTAGGTGTGTGTGTGGGGGAAGGGGGAGACAGGGAGGTCAGCTCGGGGCTGGCGCCACAAGGGAGGACAGGGAGCGCCTCCAAAAGAACCAGGAGCATGGTCAGCTCTGGGACCCTGATCCGGGAGGGAGGACAGACGGAAGTGAAGCTCTTCCCCCATCTCACCAGCTCGGGGTATCTCCATTTTGCATCCCTAGCCACTTGCGCCCCCTACCGGATCCGGCGACCCTGAGGACTCACCGCTTAGGGCCTCTGTAGCCGCCAGTGTCCACTGCCCTCGCTCCTCTAGCCCCGCGTCTCTATGGCCCAAGCCCTTCCCCCCCAGCTTTGCCTGGCGCCTGGGGCTCAGCACCCATGTCCCAGAGGCAGCTCCATGTCCTGGTGGCAGCTCGCTGTGCGGTGGGCTCGCAAGTCTGAACGCCGGGGGAACCAACTCAAGAGACACAGGAAGTTGGCCAGCCATGGAGGGGCTGCGGGAGGACTCCAGGGTGGGTCAGGCCTGTCTCTCTCAGTTCCAATGGGCTGGACCCCTGCAGCAAGCTAACCTACCAGTTGGAGCACCTGCCCCTAGTGGTCAGTGCACGTCATAGCTACTGGTCGACAGATTGACTGTCTGCCTCATGGTGGTCAGTGCATGTTATAGCGAGCAGTTGAGCGACCTTAGCACATCATTAGCGTACTAGCGGCCGTATGCACGAAAATTCGTCCAAGAGCAGGCCTTCCCACTGCTGCTGGCACCTGCCTCCTTCCAGTACCCTCCTCAGGATGCCTGCAGGCACCCGGAACCTGGGCTGTCTTCCCTCGGGCTGTCCCCAGGCGGCCAGAACCCAGCTGGCTTCATCAGGAAGGACATCTGGTCTAATTAGGATATTACCCTTTTATTACTATAGATTACACTTTCGTTGGTTGAATGGTTGACCAGACACTTAGCATATTAGGCTTTTATATATATATATAATTGATTTTTTACAGAGAGGAAAAGAGAGAGATAGGTTTAGAAACATTGATGAGAGAGAAGCATTGATCAGCTGCCTCCTGAACACCCACCACAGGGAATGTGCCAGAAACCAAGGTACATGCCCTTGACCGGAATCGAACCTGGGACCCTTCAGTCCTCAGGCCAACACTCTATCCACTGACCCACACCAGTTTGGCATGATTTGTGTTTTTAATAATTACTTCTCATAACTCACAGCTAGTCTCCAATATTCTATTTCTGTCCCTAACCGGCCCAGGATTGTGCAGTCCACAGGACAACTGAGGAACCCCAGAGCTGACACTGAGTGAGTTACCGGCAAGAAGACGGCCAAGTCTCATTATTCTCACAAACTGCGGCCGGCGAGGGGTGGCCACTGGCCCCCGGTCACACAGCCGGTCAGGGCCAGCTGAGGTGACACCGGCGCCTCCACAGGGCTGGGGTGCTGGAGGGAAGTGAGGCGCAGATCGAGGCTGCACCTGACCCTCTGTCCTCCGGGTGGGAGCGTTCCGAAGGCAGCGGATCTGTGATTCTCTCTCATCATGGATGCTTCCAGCCGGATCGCTCGTTAAAGGCGCCCGTTTGGTGCTCTGATCCGCAATGGGTTCAGTCTTCCCTGGGTTTGGTCCCCCTGATCCCGAACCCCCAGGACGGAGGAGCAGGTACGGGACACCCCGTGGGTGGGTGGGTGGGTGCCATCTCGGACCATCCCAGTGGAGCGAGGTGTTTGTGTGAGCGAGGCCCTGGGTCTTGAGACAGGAAGCAGCTGGAAGGCCTGCAGGGACCCGGGGCAGCCATGAACCCAAGGTGTCAGCGCCTCTGCCTTCCTGGTTGTCCTCTCACGCCCACGTGTGCGGATGCCCTATGCTCCTGAGGTCAACCAGCAGGAGTTGGCCTTGACTCAGGGCCGGAGCTGAGCCCACAGGAGGGGTAGTGGCCCAGGCAGGGAAACCCTGGTTCTCCAGGAGGAAATCAGGGTCACCCTTAAGCAGGAGGAGCCGCTGAAGGGAGGTGGGGAGCGGTGGGCCCAGGGCCGAGGCGGCCACAGGACCTGCCTGCACCCCCTGTATCTGCTTACCTACGTCATCCTCCTTCCCCTGCTCCCTCAACTCCTCATCTCCCTGGGCAGCTGGGGGGTCCCGGGGCCTTGTCTGTGCCCAGACTCTGGACTCTACCTCCCAGCTTCCCCGAGCTCCCAGGACGGCCACCGCTATCATCAGCCGTCAGCCGTCAGGATCCCACGAGGTGTGCTGGGGTCTCTCACCCCCCTCGCACCCATGTGGCCACATAGCCCTTCACTCCATCGCCCTCCACCTCCTCCTTCAAATCCCCGGCCGGTATTCTCCTTCCTGCCTCTCCATCCCACCTGCTCGGGGCAGGAGCTTTTCTGTCCGTGCGGGATGCGGAGCGGCCGCCCAGACTCTGTTCCCAGCGACTCCGAAAGCGGTGTGACCGAGCCTTCTGGGCCCTCAGGTTCAGATTTCCAAGAAGACGGAAGGTGTTCCCGTGAAAGCCAACCCGCCGGAAACAGTTGCTTCTGGGCACAGTTCCGAAGCCTTCTAGTTCCGCAGGCCTGCATCTCGGTCGTTCTCTGCAACGGATGCTCGTTCAGTGCCTCCTCTATGCCAGCTTCTGGGGCTAAAAGGTGGACGAAACCAGACGGAAGTCGCACTTGCCTTCTTCCCCTTAGCAGCGGCAGGCCGTATTGTTATTTGGTACGGGCTGCAAACAGGACGTAGCCTAGGCCTCCAGGGGGCGACAGAGACCAAAATATTAATATGTATGATAATGTCACAGCAAGAGCACCTGGGAGGAACACAGCTGGAAGGCTGAAATTCAGAAAGGGCCTGGATGAAGAATGTTGTATAGGTCAGCAGAACCCGGTTCGGCTCAGTGGATAGAGCTTCGGCCTGCGGACTGAAAGGTCCCAGGTTTGATCCCAGTTGAGGGCATGCACTTTGGTTGTGGGCACATCCCCAGTAAGGGGTGTGCAAGAGGTACCTGATTGAAGTTTCTGTTTCATGTATGTTTATAACTCTCTGTCCCTCTTTCTTCCTCTCTGTAAAAAATCAATAAAAAATACTTTTTAAAAAGAATGTTGTAAAGGTCATTTCCAATGGGGAAGGTCCTCCGGTGTCTCAAAGTCAACGGGGGCTCATGAAGCAAATGGAGCTGGGGCTCCCAATGACCTTCACTGGCACAGATCCTTAATATATATAAAATTGATTTTTAAAAATCTTTATTGATCATATTAATACAAATGTTCCTCTTCTCTCCCCCCCCCTTCCGTTGCTCTCCTCCACCAGGTTCCCACCCCACTCTCTGCTCTTTCTCCAACCATCATTGTCCTCATCCATGGGTGCACAGTTTATATTCAGTCTCTTCCCACATCCCCCTCTACCCTTTTCCCCGAGAATCGTCAGTTCACTCGCCTTCCATACCTCTGATTCTATTATATTCAACAGTTAATATTGTTCATCAGATTTTTTTTTTATATTTCCTTGGTTTTTAGATTCACTTGTTGATAGTTACATATTTGTTGTTAATAGTTTTTATCTTTATTTACTTTCTCTTCTGAAAGGACCCCCTTCAGCAATTCATATAATTCTGGTTTGGTGGTGATGAACTCCTTTAGCTTTTTTTTGTTTTATAATTTTTTATTGATGAAGCTCTTTATCTGGCCTTCGATTCTGAGTGATAGCTTTGCTGGGTAGATTATTTTTGGCTGTAGGTTCTTACTATTCATCACCTTGAATACTTCTTGCCATTCCCGTCTGGCCTGCATGGATTCTGTTGAGAAATCAGCTGACAATCGTATGGGTGCTCCTTTATAGGTAACTACCTGCTTTGCTCTTGCTGCTTTTAACATTCTCTCTGTGTCTTTTGCTCTTGGAATTTTAATTATGATTTGTCTTGGTGTGGTCTTCTTTGGATTCCTTTTGTTTGGGGTTCTGTGCGCTTCCTGGACTTGTAAGTCTAATTCTTTTTCCAGGTGTGGGAAGTTTTCTGTCACTATTTCTTTCAGTATGTTTTCGATATCTTGTTCTGTCTCATCTTCTGGGACCCCCATAATTCTGATGTTGGTTTGCTTGAAATTGTCCCAGAGTTTTCTTACATTATCTTCAACTTTCTGGATTCTCTTGCCTTCTTGCTTCTGCGGAGGAGCATCTTCTGGCTCTTTATGTTCCAAATCTTTGACTTGATTCTTGCGATCTTCCATTCTGTTTTTAGGACTCTATAATATTTTTTATTTCAGACAATGTATTCTTTATTTTTTGTTGATCCCTTATTATTTCTAGTTGATCCCTTTTCATATCCTTATAGGTTTCATTTATTTTATTAGCCTTTTCTAGGAGATTCTTGAACAACCTTATAAGTGTGGTTTTGAACTTTATATCCAGTCACTCTTTGTCCCCCATTTCTTTCGTTTGTGATCTATTTCATTGTCTAGGCATTTTCGCAGCTTCCCTGATGGGGCGGAGTTTCAGGGTGGAGCCTACAGCCTTGGCTTCCATCAGCTACAGCCTATGCGGCTCCTGAGCCTCAGTATTACTCAGGGTCCTTCAGTACTCGTTGCAAGCACCTCTGAGAGTGAGGTGCCCTCGAGTTTCGCCTGCTACCAAACAGTCTAGTCTCTCCCCCAATGGGCCTGGAACTGGGGTTCAGTTCAGTTGGAAGTGGGATTGGAGGTGGCTATCAGAGCAGTATGGAGCCCCAGTCTCCTTCCTGCCAGGGCAATCCTGTGGCACAGCCAACCATCCCTTCTCTGAGCGCCATATCCGCTCCTCTGGGGCTCTGCCTTTCGCTGCTCCCCCGGGGTTCCGCCTCACAACCCAGCTCCCTCTGTGTGAGCCTGGGTCCCCAGGGTCTGGCCTAAAACTGGGGTTCAGAGCAGTCAGAACTGGGGCTCAGCACAGTCTGGAGCTTTTATCTCATTCCCACTAGGGAACACCAGCCAGGCACTCAGCCTCCCACTCCTCTCTGAGCACAAATCGTTTCTCCGTACCTTAGGGTTTTACAGCTCCTCTGCTCTTCCTTCTGGTTTTCTCCTTGCTTCTCGTTGTAGAATTTCAAGTCATTCGACTTTCCTGTAGTTCTGGGTAATGTCCATTTTATATTTTAGTTGTATTTTATTGAAATTGTTGTGTGCGGCTGCGGTTAGGTGTTTAGCAGCCATCTTGGATTAATCTATTTTATTGATTTTTTTACAGAGAGGAAGGGACAGGGATAGAAAGCTAGAAACATTGATGAGAGAGAAACATCGACCAGCTGCCTCCAGCACACCTCCTATTGGTGATGTGCCCCCAACAAAGATATGTACCCTTGACCACAATCAAATCTGGGATTCTTCAGTCTGTAGGTCAACTGAAGCAAACCAGCTAGCCCCTGAACCAAACAGGCTACGGCTAAAATACTTTTTAAGAAGTCCCCTTCCCAATGAGGCCCCTGCTGACCACCCACACTGCAATGCCCTCCTCTCCCAGCCACTTTGCTCAATGGAGAGAGCAGCCCTTGGATTGAAGGTCACAGGTGGTATTCTGGTCAAGGGCATGTACCTCTGTGCTAGCTCTATGCATCCCCGTGTTGGAGGCGACCCATAGATGCCTCTCTCTTACCTAGATGTGACTCTCCCTCTGTCTCTCCCCTCCCCTTCTCACTCCTTAAATGTCAATGGAACAATATCCTCGGATGGGGACAAGAAACAAAACAGCCATCTTCCCTCCCCCACAGCGGACCCTTCTCCACAGCAATCCCCACACTCCAGCCCCCATGCCTCACTGGCTCCAGGAAAAGATGCAGCTGGTCTCTGTGCAATAGAGCATGCGCTCTGGGAGGCGGCAGCGGGGCCTGGGCTCAGCGCCATGAGGTGGAGCCGCCTCACCACCCGGGCCTCACAGACCTTGGGGGCTTCAGTGGAAGGTGAGACTCTGCACTAGCAAGTGGGCTGTGACACGGGTGACAGTGCGCATGTCCACAATGAAGCGCATGGTAACACAGCAGGACACAGTGTTGTTTAGATAGGAAGCCATTGGACACTCAGCAGAGGACTGTACAGCATAAGAATGGTGTTCATGTACAGGAAGAAACCAAAGCAGCTAAGCCCGCTGTGTGTTCCTGTTAGAATAGCTGTGGCGTCAGGAACCGGCCTGATGTCCCTCCATGGTCCCTGTGTGCTCCAGAGGGAAAAGCAGCTGTCACACTGTCCCCAAGTCCTGGCTGAGGGGGTCACCATCACACAACCCAGAGGTTCCCAAACTTGTTTGTGCCGTAGACCCCTTGCCATGTTTTTCGGTTTTGGGTAGACCCCCTATTTACCTGATATTGATTTTTTTGTAAATTTCTAACTGTAGTGAAGTTTAGTGTTAAAATTTAATAAAAAATAATGTACCTACTTTTCTCTGGCATTCTCAAACAAAATAACACTGATTCACTATAATTTGTATGATAAACTACCAGTTTATATTTTTTAAAATATTTTCTCAGCACTTTCCTACTCAAGATTCAGGAAACGAATGAACGTATTTTTCTCACATTCATATTTATAGAGTGACGAATTGAACAAGTCGGTGCAAGTTCGCGAAGCTTTGAGACAAAAATTGGCAAGAATGTTTACTGCGCGTATGCTTGTAACAAGATGATACTGGTATATCATTATGTGCAGGTTTTTATCCTACAACTTACACAATTTTATAAACATATATAATAAATTTTCTACTTCATAGGTACTTTTATAAATAATTTATATGTTTTTATATTATAAGATAATATGATGTAAGTAAATAGGTACTATCAGTGTATGTTGAGATCCACTATCGTGGACCCCCATTTTAATTTCATGGACCCCCCAAATTTTTTTTTCGCTGACGTAGACCCCTTGCAGGTTGTCATAGACCCCTGGGGGTCGATATAGACCACTTTGGGAATCACTGACACAACCCATCCCTGTTCCAGACACAGTGTCCTCATGGCTGTGGCCCCAGCACAGCTGTCCTGGGGCAACTGGGGTCAGGGTGCCGCTTGGGCCCTCACTGCACCTGCACTTCCACAGCGCTGCTCCCCTAAATCTAAAACAGCCTCTCTCCCCACATCCGGGTCCCAGTGGGGCCGGCACTAGAAACTCCTCTGGGCCCAGGACTAGGGCTTCCTCTAGGACCTCATGGCCCAACCTCCTCCCTGGTCTCTCACGGGGTATTTTCTTCCCATAGGTGGAAAAGGAGGGAGCTATGCTCAGGCTGCCAGTGAGTATGGGGACCCCTGAGACCCTGTGATAGTGCAGAGGGAGCCATAGGGGACCCCACCACCATAGTTCTTCCTCAGTCTCCTGCTCTGGACTCTGACCCCATCCTGGTGTGTCCCGCCCAGGCAGTAACAGCGCCCAGGGCTCTGATGTGTCTCTCTCGGCTTCTAAAGGTGAGACCTACCGTCGGGAGGGGTCAGCAGAGGGGGGAGACTGGGCAGTGGGGAGTCTGTGGGACACTGTGAGCAGAAAGTGGGTTTGAGAATGTCACCAGTCACAGCCACTGCCCTGAACCTGCTCATGATGATTGTCCTCCACAGCGTGAGGCCGCTGCCTTGTGGGGACTGAGTGATGGAAGGTGTGTTCCCGCTCTCACTTCCTGACTCAGGACCCTCTGATGGGGGGCTGGCCCCACCTTGCCCCCCACACTCTCCTGTCAGCAGAGGCGGCTGGGCCCTCCCCATCCCCATCCCTGCCTTTCCTCCCTGGGGCTCTGAGCTGCCACTTCCTGCTCCGGATTGAAATGAGATGCTGATGTGACTGTTTGTTCATTTTTTGCCAAGGAGGCTTGGGGGTTAATTAAAGGGGAAGCTCCTAAATTCTGAGGGGAAATAAATTGAAGCTCCAAGAACTTTCCAGGTCCCTGTGTTTGTTGTGCTGAGCCTGTCGCAGGCGGGATGGGAGGGCCGGTGAGGATGGAGCGTGGTTCGGGGCCTGGTCCTGGTCAGTGCGCAGTGCATTCTGGGCTTTGACGTGGTCACTCCTGCCCTGAGCACCAGGACCCTTCAGGCAGCGGAGAGGGGGCGGAGCTGGCGCTGGGAGAGCCCCGCCCTGGGAGGGAGAGCAGCGCTGGGAGGTGTGGGTTTTCCCTGGGGAGGGCGCTCTTTCCCTGGTCCAGCTCTGTGAGGGGAGGGGGAAGGAAGAAGAAAGGAGGGGCTGGGAGGCCTGTGCTAAGCCCTGGGATTGAGGCCCCGCATCACAAACTATAAACTGAGGGCAAGGGAAGCCCCGCACACCCAGGAGCCTCCTTTTATGGGGGACCCGCCTCAGTCAGGGGGGCCACATCGCAGATGCCACCTGCGGAGGAGCCCAGAGGTGAGCGCCCCCCACCCACCTCACACCCACGGCTGCCCACGGGTCCCCTTCACACGGACACGCCCCGTGGGCCCCGCGTGTTCCCATCACATCATCGCTGGGGCCGAGAGCCCCAGCACAGCGACCCCTCAGGCGGCCAGACCTCGCAGGGCCTGGGGGGACCTACACAGCTGGTCCGTGGCTCCCCCTCTGTCTCCCCCTCCTTCCCACAGCCACGTCCAGCCAACTCTGTATTATTATTATTATTATTATTATTATTCCTATTGACTTCAGGAGGAAGGGAAAGGGAGACATGGAAACACCCACGATGGGAGAGAGCCATGGCTAGGCTGCCTCCCGCACACCACCACCCCCTACCTGCCCCCCTTCGGAGGACAGAGTCCACAACCCAGCAGGTGCCTCACCAGGAATGGAACCCTGACCTCCTGGTTGAAGGTCAATGCTCAGCCGCTGAGCCACACCCGGCCTGGCCCACGGTTCCCTAACAGAATGAGTGACACAGACACTGGGAGGGCTGAGGCTGGGGGAACTGGCACGCACCTTCTAAACCTGAATGTGAGCTTCTCCCTCAGGAAGAGGGAGGGACCTGGCAGGGACCACGGACAGGCCTGCTGTCCTGATGCAATGCCAGCCCCGAGAGAAAACCAGAATGTTTTGACAGGTGTGTCCCACCATGTCAGCTAGACCCTCCCCAGCGCTGACACACTTCCTAGGGGCTCTGTGGGAAGAGACACAGAGGTGAGCTTGGAGGGCAGGTGAAAAATGCATCCGCATGAGAAGGGCTCTCGGACTTAGAGACACAGGGCATCACCTTCACTAACCTGCATGAGGACAGAGCCACCCAGCAAGACAGCCCTGAAGACGGTGACAGAACAGAACAGGAAACATTCACTATTCCACAGCCAGCAGGGCTCAGTGCTTAAACATTGACCTATGAACCAGGAGGTCACAGGTCACCTTTTTTGACTGAGCATATGCCTGGGATGGAGGCTCCATCCCCAGTGTGGGGTTTGTAAGAGGCAGCTGATCAATGACTGTTTCTCATCATTGATTTATCGATCTCTCTCTCCCTCTCTGAAATGAAATATATATATTTAAAAATTAAAACAAGGAGAATACAGTCAAATGGTTTCAGGTTTCATTTTGCAAAGCCCTTTTCAGAAAGGACCACAGGTGTGGCTGTGGTGACGGTCACAGGGGAGCATGTGCACTTACCTGAAAAGTAAAACATGTCTCCTGCCCATTCCTATGAGGCCTTCTATGTCTTAATAAGCTGCCGCCACAACAACAGATGAAATGCAGAAGCAAATGTGAAACCCAGCGTCTCCCAGGTGGATGGGCAGGATGTGACAGGGGAGCAGGCCCCTCCTCTCTCCTCCTCCTTCACCTGGGAAATTGGTGATTTTCACAAAAACATGACTCTGTCCCCATCTCCCAGGCAGTGATCATGCGGAGTGAGTTCATACTTGTTTCCCCGTGTGGTTCCGTGAGTGGTGACTGTGACAGAGGGAACCACAGGAACAAGGTTATTGGGGGCCTCCCCCCTGTGTGAGGCTGCACAGAGATGGTGAACCCCAAACCTTGGGAAGTCCCTGAACAGCACAGCGCCCGGGCCAGGCCTCGGGGGACAGGGGGACGGGCGCCCCGCGCAGGAGGAGGGTCAGGACCGAGTCCAGGGCCCAGGCCTGCGCTCAGGTCTCAGCGGGGCACAGAGTCTGGGGGAAAACTCCCTGGTGGGGACTCCCCAGCGCCCTGGTTTCACTTCTCCTCTCCTAACCTGTTTCGGCGCCTTCTTCCTGGAAACTCCTGATGCGGCAGGAACTCTCACTCTGATTGGCTGATCGGCTTCTAGAACAGCCAATCAGCGTCCCCGCGGCTCCCGGTTATAAGTCCTCCGCGGAAGCGCCCGGACTCAGACGCGCCCCAAACGGCCAGGATGCGGGTGCAGAGGCCCCCCACCCTCCTCCTGCTGCTCTCGGGGGCGCTGGTCCTGACCCCCAGCGGGGCCGGTGAGTGCGGGGTCCGAGGGGGCGGCTGTGCGGGGAGGAGCGCGGGGACCCGGCGGGGCGCGGGCCCGGGAAGGCGCGTGTCCAGCCCGGCCCTGCCCTCCGTCCGCCCCCCAGGCCCCCACTCCCTGAGATATTTCCTCACCGCCGTGTCCCGGCCCGGCCGCGGGGAGCCCCGGTACCTCGCCGTCGGCTACGTGGACGACACGCAGTTCGTGCGGTTCGACAGCGACGCGGCGAGTGGGAGGACGGAGCCGCGGGCGCCGTGGATGCAGCAGCCGTGGGTGGAGCAGGAGGACCCGGGGTATTGGGACCGGCAGACGCAGATCAGCAAGAGGAACGCACAGACTTTCCGAGTGAACCTGCAGACCGCCCTCCGCTACTACAACCAGAGCGAGGACGGTGAGCCGCGCGCCGGGCCCCTCACGACCCCCCTCCCCACGGACGGGCCGGGGTCGCCCCGAGGGTCCGGGTCCGAGCGTCACCCCGAGGCGACGGGACCCGCCCGGCCCCCCACCCCCGGAGGAGCCCGCGGGGACTGTGACCCGATTTCACTTTCAGTTTTAGATTCAGGCCCCGCGGGGCGGGCGGGGCGGGCTGACCTCGGGGCGGGCTGACCTCGGGGCGGGGTCAGGGTCTCACACCTTCCAGGTCATGTCTGGCTGCGAGGTGGGACCGGACTGGCGCCTCCTCCGCGGGTACAATCAATTCGCCTACGATGGCACCGACTACATCGCCCTGAACGAGGACCTGACCTCCTGGACCGCGGCCGACATGGCGGCTCAGATCACAAAGCGGAAGTGGGAGGCGGCGGGTGAGGCAGAGCGTTACAGGAGCTACCTGGAGGGCCTGTGTGTGGACTATCTGCGCATGTACCTGGACAAAGGGAAGGAGACCCTGCAGCGCGCAGGTACCAGGGGCCCCAGGGCCGCCCCCTCTCCCCGGGGCTGGGGCTCCTACAAGGAGACAGGACAGGGGGTCAGTGTCAGACACCCCTCCTTGGGGTCAGGGAGGGGGAGGGCCCTGGATGTCCAGGTCATGTTCCAGAGGGACTCTCCCTCCTCTCAGGGACAGGTAGGGGTGCAGGCTCTCCCGGGGTGCAGAGAGACCCCGCCCCCCCTATAAAGGGTTTCCAGGGGCCCTGCAGGGGCTCTGGTGCCCACCGGAACATTCTCTCAGGCCTTGTGCTCAGCCCCACACCCCTGTGTCTGAGTCCTGACCCCAGCTTTTCTGAGTCATGTGGCCTCCACCCAGGTCAGGACCATTTCTCCCCTCAGAGACCTCCTACCCTGGGCTGGGTCTTTCTTTCTTTCTTTCTTTCTTTCTTTTTTTTCTTTTTTTTTTTTTAATATATTTTATTGATTTTTCACAGAGAGGAAGAGAGAGGAATAGAGAGTTAGAAACATCGATGAGAGAGAATCAGCTGCCTCTTGCATACCCCCTTCTGGGGATGTGCCCGCAACCAAGGTACATGCCCTTGCCGGGATTCGAACCTGGGACCTTTCAGTCCGCAGGCCAACGCTCTATCCACTGAGCCAAACCGGTCCCGGCATCTCTCTGATTCTAGAACTTTCTAAAGAGGAGGAGATCCTTCCAGGTGCCTCTGTCCAGGCTGGTGTGTGTGCTGTGTGCTCCCTCCCCACCCAGGTGTCTGTCCACTCTCAGGATGGTCACAGGGGCGCTGCTGGAGTGTCCCATGGAGGATGCAAAGGTCCTGCATTTTCTCCCCTCCCCTCAGACCCTCCAAAGGCACATGTGAGCCACCACCCCGTCTCTGCCAGTGAGGTCACCCTGAGGTGCTGGGCGCTGGGCTTCTACCCTGCGGACATCAGCCTGACCTGGCAGCGTGACGGGGAGGACCAGACCCAGGACATGGAGATGGTGGAGACCAGGCCTGCGGGGGACGGCACCTTCCAGAAGTGGGCGGCCGTGGGGGTGCCCCCTGGAGAGGAGCACAGATACACGTGCCATGTGCAGCACGAGGGGCTGACTGAGCCCCTGACCGTGACATGGGGTGAGGAGGGCCGTGGGCACACAGCCTCTTCTCAGGGCAGCGGGGCTCTGGAGGACCTCAGTGGGGTGGGGGCTGAGGCCTGGAGTCAGGGCCCTCATCCTCCCTTCCCTTCTCCTCCCAGAGCCACCTTCTCACACCATCTTCATCATCCTGGGCATCGCTGGGGGCCTGGTCCTGCTGGGAGCTGTGGCTGGAGCTGTGATGTGGGCGAGGAGGCGCTCAGGTGAGCAGGGGTGGGTCTGAGTGTCTGTCCCACTGGGGGTTCAAGCCCAGGTAGATGTGTGTCCGCCTCATTCACGGGAAGCTCCATCCCCACATATGTGATGGCCAGTGTGGGGTTCTGTGCTCACACTGACTCTGTAATGAGGCTCGTGAGAGATGAGGGGCCCACTTCTCACCTGATGCTGCTGGTGCTGGAGACCTCGTTCCCAGCAGCCCCAGGTCAGAGGGCAGGTCCCTACTGCGCACAGACCTCCAGGAGGGCGGTGGGTCCAGTCCCCACACATGCCCTTCCCTGATCCTGCCCTGGATCTGTACACACGGGTTTTGGAAACTTCTCTGGGCCCACAATTAGGGCTTCCTCTAGGACCTCCTGGCCCTGCCTCCTCCCTGGTCTCTCACGGGGTGTTTTCTTCCCGCAGGTGGAAAAGGAGGGAGCTATGCTCAGGCTGCCAGTGAGTATGGAGGGTGACCCCTGAGACCCTGTGACAGTGCAGATGGAGCCATAGGGGACCCCACCCCATAGTTCCTCTTAGTCTCCTACCCTGGGGCTCTGACCCCTTCCCTGGTTTGTCCCCTCCAGACAGTGACAGCGGCCAGGGCTCTGATGTGTCTCTCTCGGCTTCTAAAGGTGAGACCTGCCGTGGGGAGGGATGGAAAGAGGAAAGAGGGGGGACTGGGCTGTGGGGAGTCTATGGGACACTGTGAGCATGAAGTGGGTTTGAGAATGTCACCAGTCACAGCCACTGCCCTGAACCTGCTCATGATGATTGTCCTCCACAGCGTGAGGCCGCTGCCTTGTGGGGACTGAGTGATGGAAGGTGTGTTCCCGCTCCCACTTCCTGACTCAGGACCCTCTGAAGGGGGGCTGGCCCCACCCTGCCCCCCACACTTTCCTGTCAGCAGAGGTGGCTGGGCCCTCCCTGTCCCCATCCCTGCCTTCCCTCCCTGGTGCTCTGAGCTGCTACTTCCTGCTCCAGATTGAAATGAGACTGTGCATTGACCTGATTCTTCGTTTCTTGCCAATAATGCTTGGGGGTTAATTAAAGGGGAAGCTCCTAAATTCTGAGGGGAAATAAATTGGAGCTCCAAAAACTTTCCAGGTCCCGTGTGTTTGCTGTGCTGAGCCTGTCACAGGAGGGATGGGATGGGTGGTGAGGGCAGAGCGTGGACCGGTCCTGGGCCTGGTCAGTGCTCAGTGCATCATGGGCTTTGACGTGGTCACTCCTCAACCGGGTCACCTCTCTGCTCCTCTGACCTTGTCCCTCAGGGGAACCCTGTCCCACCAGGACCTGTGGTCACAGGGACCCCCATCCCCCAGGCCTTGTCAGGTGTCCTAAAGCAGCGCATCTCCAGGACCCTGGACAGCGAGCCTTCGTGGGGCAGGGCAGCTGGGCTCAGGCCTGGGCCCGCCCTCCACCCTCCTCTCCTGGGTGTGGGGAGTTGCTTTGCTTTGGTGGGTGTTAAGCCTGTCCCTGTCCTTGGGTGTGAGTTCTGGCCTCACTCTCTGGGCAGCAGGAGGCATGTTGCCCGTCACTGTCTCACAGGCCCAGGGTCCCTGCTCACAGGAGCCCCTGGTGTGGAGCTGGGTGTTCAGGCTCCTCCTGCTCCTGCCTCCTTCTGGGCCTGGCTGTTCTTCCGTCTTTCCCTGAGCTCTCCAAGGGTTTACCAGGAGTGGGATTCCGATTCTGAGGGCAGTTCCTGCTGGGACTGATCCCTGCCTGCCGCCCTGTCTCCCTCTATTGCTGGCCCCACTGGGACCCGGATGTGGGGAGAGGCTGCTGTAGGTTTAGGGAAGCAGTGCTGTGGAAATGCAAGTGCAATCAGGGCCCCGGGGGGCACCCTGAGCCCCAGCCGCCCCAGGACAGCTGTTCTGGGGCCACAGCCATGAGGACACTGTGTCTGGAACAGGGACGGGTTGTGTGATGGTGACCCTCTCAGCCAGGACTTGGGGACAGGACAGTGTGACAGCTGCTGTTCCCTCTGGAACACACATGACCTTGAAGGGACATCAGGCCGGGTCCTGACCTCACAGCGATTCTAACAGCGACACTCACCGGGCTTAGCTGCTTTGGTTTCTTCCTGTACATGAACGTTCTGCTTATCCTGTACCGTCCTCTGCTGAGTGTCCAATAGCTTCCTGTCTAAACAACACTGTGTCCACCTGCGTTACCACGTCCTTCATTGTGGACATGCGCACTGTCACCCGTGTCACAGCCCACTTGCTGGTGCAGAGTCTCACCTTCCACTGAAGCCCACAACGTCTGTGAGGCCCGGGAGGTGAGGCGGCTGCACCTCAGG
The DNA here is from genome assembly GCA_949987585.1 of Pipistrellus pygmaeus. Lineage (NCBI taxonomy): Eukaryota > Metazoa > Chordata > Mammalia > Chiroptera > Vespertilionidae > Pipistrellus > Pipistrellus pygmaeus. Next base: position 1,749,588 of record OX465317.1, on the reverse strand, counting down.
GCGCTGAGCCCAGGCCTCACTACCGACTCCCAGAGCGCATGCTCTATTGCACAGAGACCAGCTGCATCTTCCGTGGAGCCAGTGAGGCATGGGGGCTGGAGTGTGGGGAGTGCCGTGGAGAGGGGTCCGCTGTGGGGTGTGGGGAGGGAAGATGGCTGTTTTGTTTGAAAATATCCACATGAGGATATTTTACATTGACGTTTAAGGAGAGAGAAGGGGGAGGGGACAGGAAGAGGCAGACACACATCCATGTAAGAGAGGCAAGTATGTGTCGCCTCCATCACGGGGATGCATAGAGCTAGCACAGAGGTACATGCCCTTGACCGGAATCCCACCTGTGACCTTCAGTTCCAGGGCTGCTCTCTCCACTGAGCAAAGAGGCTGGGAGAGGAGGGCATTGCAGTGTGGTGGTCAAAAGGGGCCTCATTGGGAACGGGATTTCTTACAAAGGAGTTTAGCCCTAGCCCGTTGCGTTCAGTGGCTAGCTGGTTTGGTTCAGTTGGCCTACAGACTGAAGAGTCCCAGGTTTGATTCTGGTGAAGAGCATGTACCTTTGTTGGGGGCATATCCCCAATAGGAGGTGTGCAGGAGGCAGCTGGTCAATGTTTCTCTCTCATCCATGTTTCTAGCTCTCTATCCCTCTCCTTTCCTCTCTGTAAAAAAAATCAACTATATATATACATATATATATATATATCTTTAATGGAAGGACTTGTGCCAGTGAGGGGTCATCGGGAGCCCAAGCTCCATTCCCTTCATGAGCCCCCGTTGACTTTGAGACACCGGAGGACCTTCCCCTTTGGAAATGACCTTTAGAACATTCTTTTTGAAAAGTATTTTTTATTGATTTTTTACAGAGAGGAAGGGAGAGGGAGAGAGAGTTAGAAACATCCATGAGAGAGAAACTTCAATCAGGTGCCTCCTGCACACCCCTTACTGGGGATGTGCCCACAACCAAAGTACATGCCCTCAACTAGGATCAAATCTGGGACCTTTCAGTCCGCAGGCCGAAGCTCTATCCACTGAGCCAAACCGGGTTCTGCTGACTGTACAACATTCTCCATCCAGGCCCTTTCAGAATTCCAGCCTTCCAGCTGTGCTCCTCCCAGGTGCTCTCGAGCTGACATTTCCAGGCACCTGGAAGGATCCTCTAGTCTTTAGAAAGTTCTAGAATCAGAGAGACACAGCCCAGGGCAGGAGGCATGTCTCTGAGGGGAGAGTAGGGATTTGTGGTCCTGACCTGGGTGGAGGCCACGTGACTGAGAAAAGCTGGGGTCAGGCCTCAGACACAGGGGGTGTGGGGCAGCTCACAAGGCCTGAGAGAGAAGGTCCCTGTGGGTCCAGAGCCCCTGCAGGGCCTATGGGAACCGCTGATGGGCTATTGCATGGGGTCTCACTTCACCCCAGAGGAGCCTGCACCCCTGACTGTTTACAGAGCAGGGGGAGTTCCTCTGGAACCTGACCTGGACATCTTGGGGGACCCCCTACCGGACACCGAGGAGGAGTGTCAGACACAGACCCCTGTCCTGCCTCCTTGTAGGAGTCCCAGCCCCGGGGAGAGGGGCTGGCCCCAGGGCCCCTGGTACCTGCGCGGAGCAGGGTCTCCTTCCCTTTGTCCAGGTACATGCGCAGTGAGTCCACACATGGGCCCTGCAGGCAGCTCCTCCTTAGCTCAGCCTCACCCACCGCCTCCCACTTGCGTTTTGTGATCTGAGCTGCCGTGTCCACTTCGGTCCAGGAGGTCAGGTCCTTGTTCAGGGCTTTGTAGTCGGTGCCATCGTAGGCTTGTTGACTACCCGTGGAGGAGGCGCCCTTCGGATCCCACCTCGCAGCCCAACATCCACTGGAGTGTGTGAGACCCTGACCCCGCCCCGAGGTCAGCCCGCCCCTCCAGCCCCGCGGGGACTGAATCTCAAACTGAAAGTGAAATAGGGCCACAGTCCCCACGGGCTCCTCCCGGGTGTGGGGAGGCGGGTGGGTCCGGCCGCCTCAGGGTGACACTCGGACCCGGACCCTCCGGGCGATGCTGGCTTGTCCGTGAGGATGGGGGTCGTGAGGGGCCCGGCTCGCGGCTCACCGTCCTCGCTCTGCTTGTAGTAGCCTCGTGGGGTCTGCAGGTTCCCTCGTAAAGTCTGTGCAGTTTCCTTGCTCATCTGCGTCACCTCCTCCCAATACCCCTGGTCCTCCCGCTCCACCCACCTCTGCAGCATCCAGGGCACCCGCAATTTCCACCATCCGCGTTGCTGTCGAACCGCACGAACTGCGTGAATTCCATGTAGTCAATGGTGAGGAAGCGGGACTCCCAGCGGCCGGGCGGGGACACGATGGTTTTGAAATATCTCAGGGAGTGGGGTCCTGGGGGGCGGACGGAGGGCAGGGCCGGGGCTGGACACGCGCCTTCCCGGGCCCGCGCCCCCGCCGGGTCCCCGCGCTCCTCCCTGTACAGCCGCCCCCTCGGACCCCGCACTCACCGGCCCCGCTGTGGGTCAGGACCAGCGCCTCCAGAGCAGCAGGAGGAGGGTGGGGGGCCTCTGCACCTGCATCCTGGCGGTTTGGGGAGCGTCTGAGTTGGGGCGCTTTCGCGGAGGACTTAAAACCAGGAGCCGCGGGGACGCCGATTGGCTGTTGTACAAGCCGCTCAGCCAATGGGAGTGGGAGGTGGGAAAAGGCGCCCAAATCTTGTTGACACAATAGGAAGTTTTCACATCAAAGATTGAGTTCATGACCAAAGAGGTAATGGGAAAGCAAGGTTTTACTGAGAGAGGCAGGCGCTGGCGTCAGGCCTCAGACACAGGCCTTGTCTGGAACAGCAGGGAGGGGACCCAAAGAGGTCTGTCTATAGGGTGGAGGGAGCTGTCTGTATAGACAGACAGCTCCCTCCACCCTATAGACACAGAGCTCCCTCCACCCTATAGACAGACAGCTCCCTCCACCCTATAGACAGAAAGCTCCCTCCACCCTATAGACAGACAGCTCCCTCCACTCTATAGACAGACAGCTCCCTCCACCCTATAGCCAGACAGCTCCCCCACCCTATAGACAGAGAGCTCCCTCCACCCTATAGACAGACAGCTCCCTCCACCCTATAGACAGACAGCTCCCCCACCCTATAGACAGAGAGCTCCCTCCACCCTAAGTATAGACAGACAGCTCCCTCCACCCTATAGACAGACAGCTCCCTCCACCTTATAGACAGACAGCTCCTTCCACCCTATAGACAGACAGCTCCCTCCACCCTATAGACAGACAGCTCCCTCCACCCTATAGACAGACAGCTCCCTCCACCCTATAGACACAGCTCCCTCCACCCTATGGACTGGGAGCTTCCCAGGAAGCACCAATCAGAAGCCGGGGTCATGTATCTACCTCTAGACACAAAGCTACTGCGCTGGCCCCTTGGGATCCCTCCCTGGTATCCCAGACACGCCCTGTGTCTGAGGCCTGAGGCCAGCGCCTGGCTCTCTCAGAAAAACCTTGCTTTAGCTTCCCCCTTTGGTCAGGAACTCATTCTTTGACCGCTAAACTTCCTGTTGTATCAACAAGTTTTTGCGCCTCCTTCCACGTCCACTCCCATTGGCTGAGCTGCTTGTACAGCAGCCAATCAGCGTCCCCGCAGCTCCCGGTTATAAGTCCTCAGCAGAATTGCCCGGACTCAGATGCCCCCCAAACCGCCAGGATGCTGGTGCAGAGGCCACCCACCCTCCTGCTGCTGCTCTCGGGGGCGCTGGTCCTGACCCCCAGCGGGGCCGGTGAGTGCGGGGTCCGAGGGGGCGGCTGTGCGGGGAGGAGCGCGGGGACCCGGCGGGGGCGCGGGCCCGGGAAGGCACGTGTCCAGCCCGGGCCCTGCCCTCTGTCCGCCCCCCAGGCCCCCACTCCCTGAGATATTTCGAAACCATCCTGTCCCGGCCCGGCCGCGGGGAGCCCCGGTACCTCGCCGTCGGCTACGTGGACGACACGCAGTTCGTGCGGTTCGACAGCGACCTACCGAGTGGGAGGATGGAGCCGCGGGCGCCGTGGATGCAGCAGCCGTGGGTGGAGCGGGAGGACCCGGGGTATTGGGACCGGGAGACGCAGATCCAAAAGGAGAACGCACAGACTTACCGAGTGAACCTGCAGAACCTGCGCGGCTACTACAACCAGAGCGAGGACGGTGAGCCGCGCGCCGGGCCCCTCACGACCCCCCTCCCCACGGACGGGCCTGGGTCGCCCTGAGGGTCCGGGTCCGAGCGTCACCCCGAGGCGGCGGGACCCGCCCGGCCCCCCACCCCAGGAGGAGCCCGCGGGGACTGTGACCCGATTTCACTGTTAGTTTTAGATTCAGTCCCCGCGGGGCGGGCTGACCTCGGGGCGGGGTCAGGGTCTCACACCTACCAGAACATGTATGGCTGCGAGGTGGGACCGGACTGGCGCCTCCTCCGCGGGTACCGTCAGGATGCCTATGATGGCACCGACTACATCACCCTGAACGAGGACCTGACCTCCTGGACCGCGGCCGACATGGCGGCTCAGATCACAAAGCGCAAGTGGGAGGCGGCGGGTGTGGCAGAGCTAAGGAGGAGCTACCTGAAGGGCCTGTGTGTGGACTCACTGCGCATGTACCTGGACAAAGGGAAGGAGACCCTGCTGCGCGCAGGTACCAGGGGCCCTGGGGCCGCCCCCTCTCCCCGGGGCTGGGGCTCCTACAAGGAGACAGGACAGGGGGTCAGTGTCAGACACCCCTCCTCGGGGGTCAGGGAGGGATTGCCCTGGATGTCCAGGTCATGTTCCAGAGGGACTCTCCCTCCTCTCAGGGACAGGTAGGGGTGCAGGCTCTCCTGGGGTGCAGGGAGACCCCTCCTACAATAGCCCATGAGGGGTTTCCAGGGGCCCTGCAGGGGCTCTGGGGCCCACGGGGACCTTCTCTCAGGCCTTGTGCTCTGCCCCACACGCCCTGTGTCTGAGTCCTACCCCAGCTTTTCTGAGTCATGTGGCCTTCACCCAGGTCAGGACCATTTCTCCCCTCAGAGACCTCCTACCCTGGGCTGTGTCTTTCTTTCTTCTTCTTTTTTTTTTTTTTTTTACAGAGAGGAAGGGAGAGAGAGAGAGAGCTAGAAACGTCGATGAGAGAGAAACATCGACCAGTTGTGCCTCTTGCACACCCCCTACCGGGGATGTGCCCGCAACCAAGGTACATGCCCTTGACTGGAATCGAACCCGGGCCCTTTCAGTCTGCAGACTGACGCTCTACCACTGAGCCAAACCAGTTTCGGCCTTTCTTCTTTTTTTAAAAAAAATATATTTTATTGATTTTTCACAGAGAGGAAGAGAGAGGGATAGAGAGTTAGAAACATCGATGAGAGAGAATCATCGATCAGCTGCCTCTTGCATACCCCCTTCTGGGGATGTGCCCGCAACCAAGGTACATGCCCTTGCCGGGATTCGAACCCGGGACCTTTCAGTCCGCAGGCCAACGTTCTATCCGCTGAGCCAAACCGGTCCCGGCATCTCTCTGATTCTAGAACTTTTTAAAGAGGAGGAGATCCTTCCAGGTGCCTCTGTCCAGGCTGGTGTGTGTGCTGTGTGCTCCCTCCCCACCCAGGTGTCTGTCCTCTCTCAGGATGGTCACATGGGCACTGCTGGAGTGTCCCATGGAGGATGCAAAGGTCCTGCATTTTCTCCCCTCAGACCCTCCAAAGGCACACGTGAGCCACCACCCCGTCTCTGCCAGTGAGGTCACCCTGAGGTGCTGGGCGCTGGGCTTCTACCCTGCGGACATCAGCCTGACCTGGCAGCGTGACGGGGAGGACCAGACCCAGGACATGGAGATGGTGGAGACCAGGCCTGCGGGGGACGGCACCTTCCAGAAGTGGGCGGCCGTGGGGGTGCCCCCTGGAGAGGAGCACAGATACACGTGCCATGTGCAGCACGAGGGGCTGCCCGAGCCCCTGACCGTGAGATGGGGTGAGGAGGGCCGTGGGCACACAGCCTCTTCACAGGGCAGCGGGGCCCTGGAGGACCTCAGTGGGGTGGGGGCTGAGGCCTGGTGTCAGGGCCCTCATCCTCCCTTCCCTTCTCCTCCCAGAGCCACCTTCTCACACCATCTTCATCATCTTGGGCATCGCTGGGGGCCTGGTCCTGCTGGGAGCTGTGGCTGGTGCTGTGATGTGAGGGAGGAGGCGCTCAAGTGGGCAGGGGTGGGGTTTGAGTGTCTGTCTCACTGGGGGTTCAAGCCCAGGTAGACGTGTGTCCGCCTCATTCACGGGAAGCTCCATCCCCACACGTATGATGGCCAGTGTGGGGCTCTGTGCTCACACTGACTCTGTAATGTGGCTCGTGGGAGATGAGGGGCCCACTTCTCACCTGATGCTGCTGGTTCTGGGGACCTAGCAGCCCTAGGTAGAGGGCAGGTCCCTGCTGAGCACAGACCTCCAGAAGGGCGGTGGGTCCAGTCCCCACACATGCCCTTCCCTGATCCTGCCCTGGATCTGTACACATTGGTTTTTGGAAACTTCTCTGGGCTCAGGACTAGGGCTTCCTCTAGGACAGTGTTTCCCAAACTTCTCTCATGATGAGAATCACCTGGTGGAGTTGTTAAAACACAGATTCCTGAATCCCAACTAAGAAGTGCTAAACTAGAATTTTTGAGAACATATAGGTAAAATTGCATACCTAACTTAATGCTCTGTATATAACATCTGTCTTAGAGCACTAGTTAAGTATACAATTTTACCTATATGTTCCCAAAAATTCTAGTTTAGCACTTCTTAGTTGGGATTCAGGAATCTGTGTTTTAACAACTCCACCAGGTGATTCTCATCATGAGAGAAGTTTGGGAAACACTGCTCTAGGACCTCATGGCCCTGCCTCCTCCCTGGTCTCTCACGGGGTGTTTTCTTCCCTCAGGTGGAAAAGGAGGGAGCTGTGCTCAGGCTGCCAGTGAGTATGGAGGGTGACCCCTGAGACCCTGTGACAGTGCAGAGGGAGCCATAGGGGTCCCCACCCCCATAGTTCCTCTTAGTCTCCTACCCTGGGGCTCTGACCCCTTCCCTGGTTTGTCCCCTCCAGACAGTGACAGCGCCCAGGGCTCTGATGTGTGTCTCTCGGCTTCTAAAGGTGAGACCTGCCATGGGGAGGGGTGGAAAGTGGAAAGAGGGGGGACTGGGCGGTGGGGAGTCTGTGGGACACTGTGAGCACGAAGTGGATTTGAGAATGTCACCAGCACAGCCACTGCCCTGAACCTGCTCATGATGATTATCCTCCACAGTGTGAGACAGCTGCCCTGTGAGGACTGAACAATGGAAGGTGTGTTCCAGCTCCCACTTCCTGACTCAGGAACCTCTGATGGGCTGCTGGCCCCGCCCTGTCCCCCACACTTTCCTGTCAGCAGAGGTGGCTGGGCCCTCCCCGTCCCCATCCCTGCCTTTCCTCCCTGGTGCTCTGAGCTGCTACTTACTGCTCAGGATTGAAATGAGACTGTGGATTGATCTGGTTCTTCAATTCTTGCTGTGACTGGTGACCAATTAAAGAAGATCCTCTAATTACATGTCCTCTGAGAGGAAATAAAGAGAAGTATCAAGAATTTTGCAGACAAAACCGATTTGGCTCAGTGGTAGAGCGTTGGTCTGGGGACTGAAAGGTCCCAGGTTTGATTCCGGTCAAGGGCATGTACCTGGGTTGCAGGCACACCAAGAGGCAGCTGATCGATGAATCTCTCTCATCGATGTTTTTAGCTCTCTATCTCTCTGAAAAATCAATAATATATATATTTTTTTTTAAAAAAGAATTTTGCAGATTCCTGTGTATTTTGTGCTCTTTGCAGGCGGGACAGGAGGGGTAGTGAGGACGAAGCGTGGTCGGGGCCTGGGACTGGTCAGTGCTCAGTGCATTGTGGGCTTTGACATGGTCACTCCTCCGCCGGATCACCTCTCTGCTTCTCTGACCTTGTCCCTCAGGGGAACCCTGTCCAACCAGGGCTTGTGGTCACAGGGACTCCCATCCCCCAGGCCTTCTCACGTGTCCTAAAGCAGCGCATCTCCAGGACCCTGGACAGCGAGCCTTCCTGGGGCAGGTCAGCCTGGGCTCAGGCCTGGGCCCGCCCTCCGCCCTCCTTTCCTGGGTCTGGGGAGTTGCTTTGCTTTGGTGGGTGTTATAGACAGACAGCTCCCTTCACCCTATAGACAGACAGCTCCCTCCACCCTATAGACAGACAGCTCCCTCCACCCTATACACAGCCAGCTCCCTCCATCCTATAGACAGACACCTCTCTCCACCCTATAGACAGACAGCTCCCTCCACCCTATACACAGCCAGCTCCCTCCATCCTATAGACAGACACCTCTCTCCACCCTATAGACAGACAGCTCCCTCCACCTTATAGACAGACAGCTCCCTCCACCCTATAGACAGACAGGTCCCTCCACCCTATACACAGACAGCTCCCTCCACCCTATAGACACAGCTCCCTCCACCCTATGGACTGGGAGCTTCCCAGAAAGCACCAGTCAGAAGCCGGGGTGTGTGTGTGTGGGGGGGGGGGGGGGGGGAGGTGGTGGTGGTGGTGGGGCATGTATCTACCTCCAGACACAAAGCTACAGCGCCGGCCCCTTGGGGTCCCTCCCTGCTGTCCCAGACACGCCCTGTGTCTGAGGCCTGAGGCCAGCGCCTGGCTCTCTCAGAAAAACCTTGCTTTAGCTTCCCCCTTAGGTCCTGAACTCATTCTTTGACCGCTAAACTTCCTGTTGTATCAACCAGTTTCTGCACCTCCTTCCACCTCCACTCCCATTGGCTGAGCTGCTGGTACAGCAGCGAATCAGCGACCCCGCGGCTCCGGGTTATAAGTCCTCCGCGGAAGCGCCGGGACTCAGCCGCCCCCCAAACGGCCAGGATGCGGGTGCAGAGGCCCCCCACCCTCCTCCTGCTGCTCTCGGGGGCGCTGGTCCTGACCCCCAGCGGGGCCGGTGAGTGCGGGGTCCGAGGGGGCGGCTGGGCGGGGAGGAGCGCGGGGACCCGGCGGGGCGCGGGCCCGGGAAGGCGCGTGTCCAGCCCGGCCCTGCCCTCCGTCCGCCCCCCAGGCCCCCACTCCATGAGGTTTTTCCGCACCGTCGTGTCCCGGCCCGGCCGCGTGGAGCCCCGGTACCTCTCCGTAGGCTACGTGGACGACACGCAGTTCGTGCGGTTCGACAGCGACGCGCCGAGTGGGAGGGCGGAGCCGCTGGCGCCGTGGATGCAGCAGCCGTGGGTGGAGCAGGAGGACCCGGGGTATTGGGACCGGGAGACGCAGATCCAAAAGGAGAACGCACAGAATTACCGAGTGAACCTGCAGAACCTGCGCGGCTACTACAACCAGAGCGAGGACGGTGAGCTGCGCGCCTGGCCCCTCACGACCCACCTCCCCACGGACGGGCCGGGGTGGCCCCGAGGGTCTGGGTCCGCGTGTCACCCCGAGACGGCGGGACTCTCCAGGCCTACTCACCCCCGGGAGGAGCCCGCGGGGACTGTGACCCGATTTCACTTTCACTTTTAGATTCAATCTCCGTGGGATGGGCGGGGCTGGCCGCCCTCATAGCCGGGCTGACCTTGGGGCGGGGTCAGGGTCTCACACAATGCAGTGGATGTCTGGCTGCTACATGGGACCCGAAGGACGCCTCCTCCATGGGTACAGTCAATACGCCTACGATGGCACTGACTACATCGCCCTGAACGAGGACCTGACCTCCTGGACCGCGGCCGACATGGCGGCTCAGATCACAAAGCGCAAGTGGGAGGCGGCGGGTGCAGCAGAGCATCACAGGAGCTACCTGGAGGGCCTGTGTGTGGACTCACTGCGCATGTACCTGGACAAAGGGAAGGAGACTCTGCAGCGCGCAGGTACCAGGGGCCCTGGGGCCGCCCCCTCTCCCCGGGGCTGGGGGTCCTACAAGTAGACAGGACAGGGGGTCTGTGTCAGACACCCAACCTCTGGGTCAAGGAGGGGGTTCCCCCGGATGTCCAGGTCAAGTACCGGAGGGACTGCCCCCTACACTCAGGGACAGGTAGGGGTGCACGCTCTCCTGGGATGCAGGGAGACCCCCTGCAATAGCCCATCAAAGGTTCCCATGGGCCCTGCAGAGGTACTGGGGCCCACGGGGACCTTCTCTCTCAGGCCTTGTGCGCTGCCCCACACCCCGTGTCTGAGGCCTCACCCCAGCTTTTCTGAGTCATGTGGCCGCCACCCAGGTCAGGACCACAAATCCCTTTCTCCCTCAGGGACCTGCCTCCTGCCCTGAGCTGTGTCTCTCTGATTCTAGAACTTTCTAAAGACTAGGAGGTCCTTCCAGGTGCCTCTGTCAAGGCTGGTGTGTGTGCTGTGTGCTCCCTCCCCACCCAGGTGTCTGTCCACTCTCAGGATGGTCACATGGGCGCTGCTGGAGTGTCCCATGGAGGATGCAAAGGTCCTGCATTTTCTCCCCTCCCCTCAGACCCTCCAAAGGCACATGTGAGCCACCACCCCGTCTCTGCCAGTGAGGTCACCCTGAGGTGCTGGGCGCTGGGCTTCTACCCTGCCGAAATCAGCCTGACCTGGCAGCGTGATGGGGAGGATCAGACCCAGGACATGGAGATGGTGGAGACCAGGCCTGCGGGGGACGGCACCTTCCAGAAGTGGGCGGCCGTGGGGGTGCCCCCTGGAGAGGAGCACAGATACACGTGCCATGTGCAGCACGAGGGGCTGCCCGAGCCCCTGACTGTGAGATGGGGTGAGGAGGGCCATGGGCACACAGCCTCTTCTCAGGGCAGTGGGGCCCTGGGGGACCTCAGTGGGGTGGGGGCTGAGGCCTGGGGTCAGGACCCTCATCCTCCCTTCCCTTCTCCTCCCAGAGCCACCTTCTCACACCATCTTCATCATCCTGGGCATTGCTGGGGGCGTGGTCCTGCTGGGAGCTGTGGCTGGAGCTGTGATGTGGGCGCGGAGGCGCTCAGGTGGGCAGGGGTGGGGTCTGAGTGTCTGTCCCACTGGGGGTTCAAGCCCAGGTAGACGTGTGTCCGCCTCATTCACGGGAAGCTCCATCCCCACATTGTGATGGCCAGTGTGGGGCTCTGTGCTCACACTGACTCTGTAGTGAGGCCCGTGGGAGATGAGGGGCCCACTTCTCACCTGATGATGCTGGTGCTGGGGACCTGGTTCCCAGCAGCCCCAGTCAGAGGGCAGGTCCCTGCTGAGCACAGACCTCCAGGAGGGCGGTGGGTCCAGTCCCCACACATGCCCTTCCCTCATCCTGCCCTGGGTCTGTACACACAGTTCTGGAAACTTCTCTGGGCCCAGGACTAGGGCTTCCTCTATAGGGGTGTCGAACTCAATCAGAGAAGGGGCCAAAATCTAAAATCCAGCCTAAATCGCGGGCCGAATGGTTTACTGAACAGTCATAAACTGACAATGTCATAAACTGATAGCGGAGTGCAGTGATGACAGCGCGGTGCGGGCCACATTGCAAGGCCTGGCGGGCTGGATTTGGCCCGTGGTCCTTGTCTTTGACACATGTGCTCTAGGACCTCATGGCCCTGCCTCCTCCCGGTCTCTCACGGGGTGTTTTCTTCCCGCAGGTGGAAAAGGAGGGAGCTGTGCTCAGGCTGCCAGTGAGTATGGGGGGGGGGGTGACCCCTGAGTCCCTGTGACAGTGCAGAGGGAGCCATAGGGGACCCCACCCACATAGTTCCTCTTAGTCTCCTACCCTGGGGCTCTGACCCCATCTTGGTTTGTCCCCTCCAGACAGTGACAGTGGCCAGGGCTCTGATGTGTCTCTCTTGGCTTCTAAAGGTGAGACCTGCCATGAGGAGGGGTGGGCAGGGGGGGCTGGGCGATGGTTAATCTTTGGGACATTGTGAACATGAAGTGGGTTTGAGAATGTCACCAGTCACAGCCACTGCCCTGAACCTGCTCATGATGATTGTCCTTCACAGCGTGAGGCCGCTGCCTTGTGGGGACTGAGTGATGGAAGGTGTGTTCCAGCTCCCACTTCCTGACTCAGGAACCTCTGATGGGGGGCTGGCCCCGCACTGTCCCCCACACTTTCCTGTCAGCAGAGGTGGCTGGGCCCTCTCCGTCCCCATCCCTGCCTTTCCTCCCTGGTGCTCTGAGCTGCTACTTACTGCTCAGGATTGAAATGTGACTGTGGATTGATCTGGTTCTTCAATTCTTGCTGTGACTGGTGACTAATTAAAGAAGATCCTCTAATTACATGTCCTCTGAGAGGAAATAAAGGGAAGTATCAAGAATTTTGCAGACAAAACCGGTTTGGCTCAGTGGTAGAGCATTGGTCTGCGGACTGAAAGGTCCCAGGTTCGATTCCGGTCAAGGGCATGTACCTGGGTTGCAGGCACACCAAGAGGCAGCTGATCGATGAATCTCTCTCATCGTTGTTTTTAGCTCTCTATCTCTCTCCCTTCCTCTCTGTGAAAAATCAATAAAATATATATATTTTTTAAAAAAGAATTTTGCAGATTCCTGTGTATTTTGTGCTCTTTGCAGGCGTGACAGGAGGGGTAGTGAGGACGAAGCGTGGTCGGGGCCTGGGACTGGTCAGTGCTCAGTGCATCATGGGCTTTGACGTGGTCACCCCTCGGCCGGATCACCTCTCTGCTCCTCTGACCTTGTCCCTCAGGGGAACCCTGTCCAACCAGGGCTTGTGGTCACAGGGACTCCCATCCCCCAGGCCTTCTCACGTGTCCTAAAGCAGCGCATCTCCAGGACCATGGACAGCGAGCCTTCGTGGGGCAGGTCAGCCTGGGCTCAGGCCTGGGCCCGCCCTCCGCCCTCCTCTCCTGGGTGTGGGGAGTTGCTTTGCTTTGGTGGGTGTTAAGCCTGTTCTTGTCCTTGGGTGTGAGTTCTGGCCTCACTCTCTGGGCAGCAGGAGGCATGTTGCCCGTCACTGTCTCACAGGCCCCGGGTCCCTGCTCACAGGAGCCCCTGGTGTGGAGCTGGGTGTTCAGGCTCCTCCTGCTCCTGCCTCCTTCTGGGCCTGGCTGTTCTTCTGTCTTTCCCTGAGCTCTCCGAGGGTTTAGCAGGAGCGGGATTCCGCCTCTGAGGTCAGTTCCTGCTGGGACTGAGCCCTGCCTGCCGCCCTCTCTCCCGTCCTTCCCTCTAGTGTGTAAAAACCCAGGGCAGGATCAGGACACTTGAGAGAAGTGCATGTGTGGGGACTGTACCCGTCACCCTCCTGGAGGTCTGTGCTCAGCGGGGACCTGCCCTTTGACCTGGGGCTGCTGGGAACGGTGTCCCCACCACCAGCAGCATCAGGTGAGAAGCGGGCCCCTCATTTCCCACGGGCCTCACTACAGAGGCAGTGTGAGCACAGAGCCCCACACTGGCCATCACAATGTGGGGATGGTGCTCCCGGGAATGAGGTGGGACACACGTCTACCTGGGCTTGAACCCCCAGTGGGACAGACACTCAGACCCCACCCCTGCTCACCTGAGCGCCTCCTCCCCCACATCACAGCTCCAGCCACAGCTCCCAGAAGGACCAGGCCCCCAGTGATGCCAAGGATGATGAAGATGAAGGTGTGACGAGGTGGCTCTGGGAGGAGAAGGAACGGGAAGGTGAGGGACCTGACCCCAGGCCTCAGCCCCGACCCCATTGCAGTCCCCCAGGGCCCTGCTGCCCTGAGAAGAGGCTCTGTGCCCACGGCCCTCCTCACCCCATCTCACGGTCAGGGCCTCGGTCAGCCCCTCGTGCTGCACATGGCACGTGTATCTGTGCTCCTCTCCAGGGGGCACCCCCACGGCCGCCCACTTCTGGAAGGTGCCGTCCCCCGCAGGCCTGGTCTCCACCATCTCCATGTCCTGGGTCTGGTCCTCCCCGTCACGCTGCCAGGTCAGGCTGATGTCCGTAGGGTAGAAGCCCAGCGCCCAGTACCTCAGGATGACCTCCTGGGCAGAGTCGGGGTGGTGGGTCACGTGTGCCTTTGGAGGGTCTGAAGGGAGGGGAGAAAATGCAGGACCTTTGCATCCTCCATGGGACACTCCAGCAGCGCCCCTGTGACCATCCTGAGAGTGGACAGACACCTGGGTGGGGAGGGAGCACACAGCACACACACCAGCCTGGACAGAGGCACCTGGAAGGACCTCCTAGTCTTTAGAAAGTTCTAGAATCAGAAAGACACAGCCCAGGGCAGGAGGCACGTCTCTGAGGGGAGAGTAGGGATTTGTGGTCCTGACCTGGGTGGAGGCCTCGTGATTCAGAAAAGCCGGGGTGAGGCCTCAGACACAGGGGGTGTGGGGCAGCTCACAAGGCCTGAGAGAGAAGGTCCCTGTGGGTACAGAGCCCCTGCAGGGCCCCTGGGAACCCCTGTTGGGCTATTGCAGGGGGTCTCACTTCACCCCAGAAGAGCCTGCACCCCTGACTGTTTACAGAGCAGGGGGAGTTCCTCTGGATCCTGACCTGGACATCTTGGGGGACCCCCTCCCCGACACCGAGGAGGAGTGTCAGACACAGACCCCTGTCCTGTCTCCTTGTAGGAGCCCCAGCCCCGGGGAGAGGGGGCGGCCCCAGGGCCCCTGGTACCTGCGCGCTGCACGGTCTCCTTCCCTTTGTCCAGGTACATGCGCAGTGAGTCCACACATGGGCCCTGCAGACAGCTCCTCCTTAGCTCTGCCGCAACGGCCGCCTCCCACTTGCGCTTTGTGATCTGAGCAGCCATGTTGGCCGAGGTCCAGGAGGTCAGGTCCTCGTTCAGGGCGATGTAGTCGGTGCCATCGTAGGCGTATTGACTGTACCCTTGGAGGAGGCGCCCTTCGGGTTCTACCTCGCAGCCATACATCCACTGGAGGGTGTGAGACCCTGACCCCGCCCCGAAGTCAGAACGCCCGGAGGTCAGCCTGCCCCGCCCGAGGACTGAATCTAAAACTCAAAGTGAAATCGGGTCACAGTCCCCGCGGGCTACTCCCAGGGGTGAGAGAGTGGGGCGGACGGGTCCGCCGCCTCCGGGTGCCACTCAGACCCGGACCCTCGGGGCGACGCTGGCCTGTCCGTGTGGAGGAGGGTCGTGAGGGTCCCAGCGCGCGGATCACCGTCCTCGCTCTGGTTGTAGTAGCCGCGCAGGGTCTCCAGGTTCACTCGGAAAGTCTGTGCAGTTTCCTTGCTGATCTCCGTCACCTCCTCCCAATGCCCCGGGTCCTCCGCTGCTGCATCCACGGCGCCCGCGGCTCCGCCCTCCCACTCGCCGCGTCGCTGTCGAACCGCATGAACTGCGTGTCGTCCACATAGCCGACAGCGAGGAAGCGGGGCTCCCCGCGGCCGGGCCGGGACACGCCGGTGAGGAAATATCTCAGGGAGTGGGGGCCTGGGGGGCGGACGGAGGGCAGGGCCGGGCTGGACACGCGCCCTCCTCGGGTTCCCTCGCTCCTCCCCGCACAGCTGCCCCCTCGGACCCCGCACTCAGCGGCCCCGCTGGGGGTCAGGACCAGCGCCCCCGAGAGCAGCAGGAGGAGGGTGGGGGGCCTCTGCACCCCAATCCTGGCAGTTTGGGGGGCGTCTTAGTCCTGGCGCTTCCGTGGAGGACATATAACCAGAAGCTGTGGGACGCTGATTGGCTGTTGTACAAGCCGCTCAGCCAATGGGAGTGGGAGATGGGAAAAGGCGCCCAAATCTTGTTGACACAATAGAAAGTTTTCACATCAGAGATTGAGTTGATGACCAAAGAGGTAATGGGAAAGCAAGGTTTTCTGAGAGAGGCAGGCGCTGGCGTCAGGCCTCAGACACAGGCCTTGTCTGGAACAGCAGGGAGGGGACCCAAAGAGGTCTGTCTATAGGGTGGAGGGAGCTGTCTGTCTATAGGGTGGAGGGAGCTGTCTGTCTATAGGGTGGGGGAGCTGTCTGTCTATAGGGTGGGGGGAGCTGTCTATGGGGTGGAGGGAGCTGTCTGTCTATAGGGTGGAGGGAGCTGTCTGTCTATAGGGTGGGGGAGCTGTCTGTCTATAGGGTGGGGGGAGCTGTCTATGGGGTGGAGGGAGCGGTCTGTCTATAGGGTGGAGGGAGCTGTCTGTCTATAGGGTGGAGGGAGCTCTGTGTCTATAGGGTGGAGGGAGCTCTGTGTCTATAGGGTGGAGGGAGCGGTCTGTCTATAGGGTGGAGGGAGCTGTCTGTCTATAGGGTGGAAGGAGCTGTCTGTCTATAGGGTGGAGGGAGCTGTCTGTCTATAGGGTGGAGCGAGCTGTCTGTCTATGGGGTGGAGGAAGTTGTCTGTCTATAGGGTGGAGGGAGCTGTCTGTCTATAGGGCGGAGGGAGCTGTCTGTCTATAGGGCGGAGGGAGCTGTCTGTCTATAGGGTGCAGAGAGCTGTCTGTCTATAGGGTGGAGGGAGCTATCTGTCTATAGGGTGAAGGAAGTTGTCTGTCTATAGGGTGGAGGGAGCTGTTTGTCTATAGGGTGGAGGGAGCTATCTGTCTATAGGATGCAGAGAGCGGTCTGTCTATAGGGTGGAGGAAGTTGTCTGTCTATAGGGTGGAGGGAGCTGTCTATAGAGTGGAGGGAGCTGTCTGTCTATAGGGTGCAGAGAGCTGTCTGTCTATAGGGTGGAGGGAGCTCTCTGTCTATAGGGTGGAGGGAGATCTCTGTCTATAGGGTGGAGGGAGCTGTCTGTGTATAGGGTGGAGGGTGCTGTCTGTCTATAGCAGTGATTCCCAAAGTGGTCTATATCGACCCCCAGGGGTCTATGACAACCTGCAAGGGGTCTTCGTCTACGAAAAAAAATTTGGGGGTCCATGAAATGAAAATGAGGGTCCACGATAGTGGATCTCAACATACACTGATAGTACCTATATACTTACATCATATTATCTTATAATATAAAAACATATAAATTATTTATAAAAGTACCTATGAAGTAAAAAATTTATTATATATGTTTATAAAATTGTGTAAGTTGTAGGATAAAAACCTGCACATAATGATATACCAGTATCATCTTGTTACAAGCATACGCGCAGTAAACATTCTTGCCAATTTTTGTCTCAAAGCTTCGCGAACTTGCACCGACTTGTTCAATTCGTCACTCTATAAATATGAATGTGAGAAAAATACGTTCATTCGTTTCCTGAATCTTGAATAGGAAAGTGCTGAGAAAATATTAAAAAATATATAAACTGGTAGTTTATCATACAAATTATAGTGAATCAGTGTTATTTTGTTTGAGAATGCCGGAGAAAAGTAGGTACATTAGTTTTTTATTAAATTTTAACACTAAACTTCACTACAGTTAGAAATTTACAAAACAATCAATATCAGGTAAGTAGGGGGTCTACCCAAAACCGAAAAGCATGGCAAGGGGTCTACGGCAGAAACAAGTTTGGGAACCTCTGGTCTATAGGTTGGAGGGCGCTGTGTCTACAGGGTGAAGGGAGCTGTCTGTCTATAGGGTGGAGAGTGCTGTCTGTCTATAGGGTGGAGGGAGCTGTCTGTATAGGGTGGAGGGAGCTGTCTGTCTATAGGGTGTGGGAGCTGTCTGTCTATAGGGTGGAGGGTGCTGTCTGTCTATAGGGTGGGGGGCCAGTCTATAGGGTAGAGGGAGCTCTCTGTTTATAGGGTGGAGGGAGCTGTCTGTCTATAGGGTGGAGGTGTCTGACTATAGGGTGGAGGAATCTGTCTGTCTATAGGGTGGAGGGAGCTGTCTGTCTATAGGGTGGAGGGAGCTGTCTGTCTATAGGGTGGAGGGAGCTGTCTGTCTATAGGGTGGAGGGAGCTGTCTGTCTATAGGGTGGAGGGAGCTGTCTGTCTATAGGGTGGAGGGAGCTGTCTGTCTATAGGGTGGAGGGAGCTGTCTGTCTATAGGGTGGGGGACCAGTCTATAGGGTAGAGGGAGCTCTCTGTTTATAGGGTGGAGGGAGCTGTCTGTCTATAGGGTGGAGGTGTCTGACTATAGGGTGGAGGAATCTGTCTGTCTATAGGGTGGAGGGAGCTGTCTGTCTATAGGGTGGGGGACCAGTCTATAGGGTAGAGGGAGCTCTCTGTTTATAGGGTGGAGGGAGCTGTCTGTCTATAGGGTGGAGGTGTCTGACTATAGGGTGGAGGAATCTGTCTGTCTATAGGGTGGAGGGAGCTGTCTGTCTATAGGGTGGAGGGAGCTGTCTGTCTATAGGGTGGAGGGAGCTGTCTGTCTATAGAGTGGAGGGAGCTGGCTGTGTATACAGTGGAGGGAGCTGTCTGTCTATAGGGTGGAGGGAGCTGTGTGTCTATTGGTGGAGGGAGGTGTCTATATAGTGCAGGGTGCTGTCTGTCTATAGGGTGGAGGGAGCTGTCTATAGGGTGGAGGTTGCTGTCTGTCTGTAGGGTTGGGGCAGTCTATAGGGTGGAGGGAGCTGTCTGACTATAGGGTGGAGGGAATTGGCTGTCTGTCTATAGGGTGGAGGGAGCTGTCTGTCCATAGGGTGAAGGGAGCTGTCTTTCTATAGGGTGGAGGGAGCTCTCTGTCTATAGGGTGGAGGAAGCTGTCTGTCTATAGGGTGGAGGGAGCTCTGTGTCTATAGGGTGGAGGTTGCTGTCTGTCTATAGGTTGGAGGGATCTGGCTGTCTATAGGTTGGAGGGAGCTGTCTGTCTGTAGGTTGGAAGGAGCTGTTTTTCTATAAGGTGGAGGGAGCTGGCTGTCTATAGGGTGGAGAGAGGTCTCTAAGGGTGTTGGTTCTTCCCTCCCCACTGGGGTTGCCCCAGCAACTCCCGCCTAGCTGGGTTTTAGCCCAGCCGGGTAGCCTTAGCAACTAGTCAGCAAGCTGCATCCTGCTATTCTTAGACTTCCGTTTTTCTTCCCTCCTGTTCCTGTCCTTAAGTATGTAGCTCCCTTCCATCTGCTCAAAGACAGGGCCTGCAGCCGCCAACGCGGCCTCTCTCCCTGGCCAGGGAGCACAGAACACCCCTTTGGGGACAGGGCACCTGCGGCCCAGAGAGGCAGTCCCGTTGCCTCAGGTCGCACAGCAAGTAGGCAGCGGGGCCCTGGCCTTCAGGGCTGTACTAGCTCTTCAGCCCTGTGGACTCCGGGCCACCCAGGACACCGCTCCCGCCTGGAGGCCCCCAATGTGCCAGGGGATCTTCGGGCCTTGCCGCTGGGCAGGAGCTCTGAGCGGGAGCCCGGGCCCCAGGGGGCGGCAGCTCTGGAAGGCCTGCAGGAACTGGGGCCAGTGAGGCCCTGGGGGAGGGTGTGGAGTCGGACTTCGATAAGGGCACCTCCTCTGCATGCACAGGGGCAGGGATAGCCATTAGGTGTGTGTGGGGGGGAAGGGCGAGACAGGGAGGTCAGCTCGGGGCCGGCGCCACAAGGGAGGACAGGGAGCGCCTCCAAAAGAACCAGGAGCATGGTCAGCTCTGGGACCCTGATCCGGGAGGGAGGACAGACGGAAGTGAAGCTCTTCCCCCATCTCACCAGCTCGGGGTATCTCCATTTTGCATCCCTAGCCACTTGCGCCCCCTACCGGATCCGGCGACCCTGAGGACTCACCGCTTAGGGCCTCTGTAGCCGCCAGTGTCCACTGCCCTCGCTCCTCTAGCCCCGCGTCTCTATGGCCCAAGCCCTTCCCCCCCAGCTTTGCCTGGCGCCTGGGGCTCAGCGCCCATGTCCCAGAGGCAGCTCCATGTCCTGGTGGCAGCTCGCTGTGCGGTGGGCTCGCAAGTCTGAACGCCGGGGGAACCAACTCAAGAGACACAGGAAGTTGGCCAGCCATGGAAGGGCTGCGGGAGGACTCCAGGTGGGTCAGGCCTGTCTCTCTCAGTTCCAATGGGCTGGACCCCTGCAGCAAGCTAACCTACCAGTTGGAGCATCTTCCCCTAGTGGTCAGTGCACGTCATAGCAACTGGTCGACAGATTGACTGTCTGCCTCATGGTGGTCAGTGCATGTTATAGCAAGCAGTTGAACAACCTTAGCATATCATTAGCATACTAGCGGCCGTATGCACGAAAATTCGTCCAAGAGCAGGCCTTCCCACTGCTGCTGGCACCTGCCTCCTTCCAGTACCCTCCTCAGGATGCCTGCAGGCACCCGGAACCTGGGCTGTCTTCCCTCGGGCTGTCCCCAGGCGGCCAGAACCCAGCTGGCTTCATCAGGAAGGACATCTGGTCTAATTAGGATATTACCCTTTTATTACTATAGATTACACTTTCGTTGGTTGAATGGTTGACCAGACACTTAGCATATTAGGCTTTTATATATATATATAATTGATTTTTTACAGAGAGGAAAAGAGAGAGATAGGTTTAGAAACATTGATGAGAGAGAAGCATTGATCAGCTGCCTCCTGCACACCCACCACAGGGTATGTGCCAGAAACCAAGGTACATGTCCTTGACCAGAATCGAACCTGGGACCCTTCAGTCTTCAGGCCAACACTCTATCCACTGAGCCAAACCGGTTGGGGCATGATTTGTGTTTTTAATAATTACTTCTCATAACTCACAGCGAGTCTCCAATATTCTATTTCTGTCCCTAACCGGCCCAGGATTGTGCAGTCCACGGGACAATGAGGAACCCCAGAGCTGACACTGAGTGAGTTACCGGCAAGAAGACGGCCAAGTCTCATCATTCTCACAAACCGCGGCCGGCGAGGGGTGGCCACTGGCCCCCGGTCACACAGCCAGTCAGGGCCAGCTGAGGTGACACCGGCGCCTCCACAGGGCTGGGGTGCTGTAGGGAAGTGAGGCGCAGATCGAGGCTGCACCTGACCCTCTGTTCTCCGGGTGGGAGCGTTCCGAAGGCAGCGGATCTGTGATTCTCTCTCATCATGGATGCTTCCAGCCGGATCGCTCGTTAAAGGCGTCCGTTTGGTGCTCTGATCCGCAATGGGTTCAGTCTTCCCTGGGTTTGGTCCCCCCTTCTCCCGTACCCCCAGGACGGAGGAGCAGGTACGGGACACCCCGTGGGTGGGTGGGTTGGTGCCATCTCGGACCATCCCGGTGGAGCGAGGTGTTTGCCTGAGCGAGGCCCTGGGTCTTGAGACAGGAAGCAGCTGGAAGGCCTGCAGGGACCCGGGGCAGCCATGAACCCATGGGGTCAGCGCCTCCGCCTTCCAGGCTGTCCTCTCACGCCCACGGGAATGTGTGCGGGTGCCCTATGCTCTTGAGGTCAACCAGCAGGAGTTGGCCTTGACTCAGGCAGGAGCTGAGCCCTCAGGAGGGGTAGTGGCTGGGGTAGTGAAACCCTGGTTCTCCAGGAGGAAGTCACGGTCACCCTTAAGCCGGAGGAGCCGCTGAAGGGAGGTGGGGGGCGGTGGGCCCAGGGCCGAGGCGGCCACAGGACCTGCCTGCACCCCCCTATCTGCTTACCTACATCATCCTCCTTCCCCTGCTCCCTCAACTCCTCATCTTCCCGGGCAGCTGGGGGTCCCAGGGCCTTGTCTGTGTCCCGACTCTAGACTCTACCTCCCGCTTCCCCGAGCTCTCAGGATGGCCACCGCTATCGTCATCCATCAGCCGTCAGCCTCCCACGGGGTGTGCTGGGGTCTCTCACTCCCTTCGCACTCATGTGGCCACATAGTCCTTCACTCCATCGCCCTCCACCTCCTCCTTCAAATCCATGGCCGGTCTTCTCTTTCCTGCCTCTGCATCCCACCTGCTCGGGGCAGGAGCCTTTCCGTCCTTGCGGGATGCGGAGCAGCCGCCCCGACTCTGTTCCCAGCGACACAGGAAGCGGTGGGACAGAGCCTTCTGGGCCCTCGGGCTCAGATTCGCAAGAAGACGGAAGGTGTTACAGTGAAAGTCCACCGGCCAGAAACACACGCTTCAGGGGACAGTTCCGAAGCCTTCTAGTTCCGCAGGCCTGCATCTCGGTCGTTCTGTGCAACGGATGCTCCTTCAGTGCCTCCTCTATGCCAGCTTCTGGGGCTAAAAGGGGGACCGAACCAGACCCAAGTCGCACCTGCCTTCCTCCCCTTAGCAGCTGCAGGTCGTATTGTTATTGGGTACGTGCTGCAAACAGGAGCTCGCCTAGGCCTCCAGGGGGCGACAGAGACCAAAATATGTATGGAAACGTCACTGCAGAGCACCTGGAAGGAACACAGCTGAAAGGCTGAAATTCAGAAAGGGCCTGGATGAAGAATGTTGTATAGGTCAGCAGAACTCGGTTCGGCTCAGTGGATAGAGCTTCGGCCTGCGGACTGAAAGGTCCCAGGTTTGATCCCAGTTGAGGGCATGTACTTTGGTTGTGGGCACATCCCCAGTAAGGGGTGTGCAAGAGGTACCTGATTGAAGTTTCTGTTTCATGTATGTTTATAACTCTCTGTCCCTCTCCCTTCCTCTCTGTAAAAAATCAATAAAAAATACTTTTTAAAAAGAATGTTGTAAAGGTCATTTCCAAAGGGGAAGGTCCTCCGGTGTCTCAAATTCAACGGGGGCTCATGAAGCAAATGGAGCTGGGGCTCCCGATGACCTTCACTGGCACAGATCCTTAATATATATAAAATTGATTTTTAAAAATCTTTATTGATCATATTAATACAAATGTTCCTCTTCTCCCCCCCCCCCCCCGCTACCGTTGCTCTCCTCCACCAGGTTCCCACCCCACTCTCTGCTCTTTCTCCAACCATCATTGTCCTCATCCATAGGTGCACAGTTTATATTCAGTCTCTTCCCACATCCCCCTCTCCCCTTTTCCCCGAGAATCGTCAGTTCACTCCCCTTCCATACCTCTGATTCTATTATATTCAACAGTTAATATTGTTCATCAGATTTTTTTTTATATTTCCTTGGTTTTTAGATTCACTTGTTGATAGTTACATATTTGTTGTTAATAGTTTTTATCTTTATTTACTTTCTCTTCTGAAAGGACCCCCTTCAGCAATTCATATAATTCTGGTTTGGTGGTGATGAACTCCTTTAGCTTTTTTTTGTTTTTTAATTTTTTATTGATGAAGCTCTTTATCTGGCCTTCGATTCTGAGTGATAGCTTTGCTGGGTAGATTATTTTTGGCTGTAGGTTCTTACTATTCATCACCTTGAATACTTCTTGCCATTCCCATCTGGCCTGCATGGTTTCTGTTGAGAAATCAGCTGACAATTGTATGGGTGCTCCTTTATAGGTAACTACCTGCTTTGCTCTTGCTGCTTTTAATATTCTCTCTTTGTCTTTTGCTCTTGGAATTTTAATTATGATTTGTCTTAGTGTGGTCTTCTTTGGATTCCTTTTGTTTGGAGTTCTGTGCGCTTCCTGGACTTGTAAGTCTAATTCTTTTTCCAGGTGGGGGAAGTTTTCTGTCACTATTTCTTTCAGTATGTTTTTGATATCTTGCTCTCTCTCATCGTCTGGGATGCCCAAAATTCTGATGTTGGTTCGCTTGAAGTTGTCCCAGAGTTTTCTTACATTATCTTCAACTTTCTGGATTCTCTTGCCTTCTTGCTTCTGCGGAGGAGCGTCTTCTGGCTCTTTACGTTCCAAATCTTTGACTTGATCCTTGCGATCTTCCATTCTGTTTTTAGGACTCTATAATATTTTTTTTTTTATTTCAGACAATGTATTCTTTATTTCTTGTTAATCCCTTATTATTTCTAGTTGATCCCTTTTCATATCCTTATAGGTTTTGTTGATTTTTTCGGCCTTTTCTAGGAGATTCTTGAACAACCTTATAAGTGTGGTTTTTAACTTTATATCCAGTCGCTTTTTGTCCTCCATTTTTTTCATTTGTGACCGATTTCGTTGTCTAGGCATTTTCAGAGCTTCCCTGATGGGGCGGAGTTTCAGGGTGGAGCCTACAGCCTTGGCTTCTGTCAGCTACACCCTATGTGGCTCCTGAGCCTCAGTATTACTCAGGGTCCTTCAGTACTCGTTGCAAGCACCTCTTAGAGTGAGGTGCCCTCGAGTTTCGCCTGCTACCAAACAGTCTAGTCTCTCCCCCAATGGGCCTGGAACTGGGGTTCAGTTTAGTTGGAAGTGGGATTGGAGGTGGCTATCAGAGCAGTCTGGAGCCCCAGTCTCCTTCCTGCCAGGGCAATCCCGTGGCACAGCCAACCATCCCTTCTCTGAGCGCCATATCCGTTCCTCAGGGGCTCTGCCTTTCGCTGCTCCCCCGGGGTTCCGCCTCACAACCCAGCTCCCTCTGTGTGAGCCTGGGTCCCCAGGGTCTGGCCTAGAACTGGGGTTCAGAGCAGTCAGAACTGGGGCTCAGCACAGTCTGGAGCTTTTATCTCATTCCCACTAGGGAACACCAGCCAGGCACTCAGCCTCCCAGTCCTCTCTGCGCACAAATCATTTCTCCGTACCTTAGGGTTTTACAGCTCCTCTGCTCTTCCTTCTGGTTTTATCCTTGCTTCTCGTTGTAGAATTTCAAGTCAGTAGACTTTCCTGTAGTTCTGGGTAATGTCCATTTTATATTTTAGTTGTATTTTATTGAAATTGTTGTGTGCGGCTGCGGTTAGCCTGTGCAGCCATCTTGGATAAATCTATTTTATTGATATTTTTTTACAGCGAGGAAGGGAGAGGGATAGAAAGCTAGAAACATTGATGAGAGAGAAACATCGACCAGCTGCCTCCAGCACACCTCCTATTGGGGATGTGCCCCCAACAAAGGTACGTACCCTTGAGCAGAATCGAACCTGGGATTCTTCAGTCTGTAGGTCGACTGAACCAAACCAGCTAGCCACTGAATGAAACAGGCTAGGGCTAAAATACTTTGTAAGAAGTCCCCTTCACAATGAGGCCCCTGCCGACCATCCACACTGCAATGCCCTCCTCTCCCAGCCACTTTGCTCAATGGAGAGAGCAGCCCTGGGATTGAAGGTCACAGGTCGTATTCCGGTCAAGGGCATGTACCTCTGTGCTAGCTCTATGCATCCCTGTGCTGCAGGCATCCCCCTAGATGCCTCTCTCTTACCTAGATGTGTCTCTCCCTCTGTCTCTACCCCCCCTTCTCACTCCTTAAATTTCAATGGAACAATATCCTCAGATGGGGACAAAAAACAAAACAGCCATCTTCCCTCCCCCACAGCGGACCCCTCTCCACACCACTCCCCACACTCCAGCCCCCATGCCTCACTGGCTTCAGGAAAAGATGCAGCTGGTCTCTGTGCAACAGAGCATGCACTCTGGGAGGCGGCAGCGGGGCCTGGGCTCAGCGCCCTGAGGTGCAGCTGCCTCACCTCCCGGGCCTCACAGACCTTGTGGGCTTCAGTGGAAGGTGAGACTCTCCACCAGCAAGTGGGCTGTGACACGGGTGACAGTGCGCATGTCCACAATGAAGCGCGTGGTAACGCAGGTGGACACAGTGTTGTTTAGACAGGAAGCTATTGGACACTCAGCACAGGACAGTACAGTGTAAGAATGGCGTTCATGTACAGGAAGAAACCAAAGTAGCTGAGCCCTCTTGTGTTCCTGTTAGAATCGCTGTGAGGTCAGGATCCAGCCTGATGTCCCTCCATGGTCCCTGTGCGCTCCAGAGGGAACAGCAGCTGTCGCACGGTCCCCAAGTCCTGGCTGAGGGGGTCACCATCACACAACCCATCCCTGTTCCAGACACAGTATCCTCATGGCTGTGGCCCCAGTACGGCTGTCCTGGGGCAACTGGGGTCAGGGTGCCTCCTTGGGCCCTCACTGCACCTGCACTTCCACAGTGCTGCTCCCCTAAATCTAAAACAGCCTCTCTCCCTACATCCGGGTCCCAGTGGGGCCAGCACTAGAAACTTCTCTGGGCCCAGGACTAGGGCTTCCTCTAGGACCTCCTGGCCCTGCCTCCTCCCTGGTCTCTCACGGGGTGTCTTCTTCCCGCAGGTGGAAAAGGAGAGAGCTATGCTCAGGCTGCCAGTGAGTATGGGGGGTGACCTCTGAGACCCTGTGACAGTGCAGAGGGAGCCATGGGGGACCCCACACCCATAGTTCCTCCTCAGTCTCCTGCTCTGGACTCTGACCCCGTCCTGATGTGTCCCTCCCAGGCAGTGACAGCAGCCAGGGTTCTGATGTGTCTCTCTGGGCTTCTAAAGGTGAGACCTGCCGTGGGGAGGGGTGGAAAGTGGAAAGAGGGGGGACTGGGCGGTGGGGAGTCTGTGGGACACTGTGAGCATGAAGTGGGCTATGAGAATGTCACCAGTCATAGCTGAAATATAGTGGCAACCATACTTTGGTAAAAACTGCTGTTTGAATTTTAACCCTTCTAGTTTGGCCCCTGCATCTGATTAAATCACAGGGTACTTACCTCAGCTTCCAGGTGGAGACCTGGAGGCTAAGGCAGTTTTCCCTTGCCTGGGACCAGGCCCACAGGAGATTGATTCCCACTGACTCAGTAGCTTCAGGGATAGAAACTGTATATAGCCTTTAGAGACTAACCGCTGAGCTCTGCTTCTGTGTTATCGCTATTGCAAGATAGGGCCACATTCCAATGTCCAGCAGGCTGTGACTGGGAACCAACCCTGCGGGCTGTCCCCAGTCTTTAGAATTTAGGATTTAGAATTTAGAACAAAGGAAAATTCTTGTGGTTTAAACCTTTAAAAGGGACTGCCTACCCCTGAAACGGGTGCAGTCATTTGGAGTCCACCGGCGTGTGGTGCTCTTGTGGCTGTCCTGGCCAGTTCAATAAATCCTTGCCTGCTTTCTTTAATTAATTAATCAGCCTCCGGTGGTCTAATTTTGAACCCAGAGTTCGACCCCACAACAACAGCCACTGCCCTGAACCTGCTCATGATGATTGTCCTCCACAGCGTGAGGCCGCTGCCTTGTGGGGACTGAGTGATGGAAGGTGTGTTCCCGCTCCCACTACCTGACTCAGGACCCTCTGATGGGGGGCTGGCCCCGCCCTGCCCTCCACACTCTCCTGTCAGCAGAGGCTGCTGGACCCTCCCCATCCCCATCCCTGCCTTTCCTCCCTGGTGCTCTGAGCTACAATTTCCCTGCGGATTGAAATGAGATGCTAATGTGACTGTTTGTTCATTTTTTGCCAAGGAGGCTTGGGGCTTAATTAAAGGGGAAGCTCCTAAATTCTGAGGGGAAATAAATTGAAGCTCCAAGAACTTTCCAGGTCCCGGTGTTTGTTGTGCTGAGCCTGTCGCAGGCGGGATGGGAGGGCCGGTGAGGATGGAGCGTGGTTCGGGGCCTGGTCCTGGTCAGTGCGCAGTGCATTCTGGGCTTTGACGTGGTCACTCCTGCCCTGAGCTCCGCGTCCCTTCAGGCAGAGGAGAGGGGGCGGAGCTGACGCTGGGAGAGCCCCGCCCTGGGAGGGAGAGCAGAGCTGGGAGGTGTGGGTTTTCCCTGGGGAGGGCGCTCTTTCCCTGGTCCAGCTCTGTGAGGGGAGGGGGAAGGAAGAAGAAAGGAGGGGCTGGGAGGCCTGTGCTAAGCCCTGGGATTGAGGCCCCGCATCACAAACTATAAACTGAGGGCAAGGGAAGCCCCGCACACCCAGGAGCCTCCTTTTATGGGGGACCCGCCTCAGTCAGGGGGGCCACATCGCAGATGCCACATGCAGAGGAGCCCAGAGGTGAGCGCCCCCCACCCGCCTCCCACCCATGGCTGCCCACGCGTCCCCTTCACACGGACACGCCCCGTGGGTCCCACGTGTTCCCATCACGTCATCGCTGGGGCAGGGGGCCCCAGCACAGCGACCCCTCAGGCGGCCAGACCTCGCAGGGCCTGGGGGGACCTACACAGCTGGTCCGTGGCTCCCGCCCTCCTTCCCCCTCCTTCCCACAGCCCCATCCAGCCAACTCTTTATTATTGTTATTATTATTATTCCTATTGACTTCAGGAGGAAGGGAGAGGGAGACAGAGAAACACCCATGATAGGTGAGAGCCATGGCTAGGCTGCCTCCTGAACACCACCACCCCCTACCTGCCCCCCTTCGGAGGACAGAGTCCACAACCCAGCAGGTGCCTCACAGGGAATGGAACCCTGACCTCCTGGTTGAAGGTCAATGCTCAGCCGCTGAGCCACACCCGGCCTGGCCCACGGTTCCCTAACAGAATGAGTGACACAGACACTGGGAGGGCTGAGGCTGGGGGAACTGGCACGGACCTTCTCAAACGTGAACGTGAGCTTCTCCCTCAGGAAATGTCACCTGGCAGGGACCACGGACAGGCCTGCTGTCCTGATGCAATGCCAGCCCCGAGAGAAAACCAGAACGGTGGGACAGGTGTGTCCCACCAGGTCAGCTAGACCCTCCCCAGCGCTGACACACTTCCTAGGGGCTCTGTGGGAAGAGACACAGAGGTGAGCGTGGAGGGCGGGTGACTAATGCATACACACGGGAAGGGCTCTAGGACTTAGAGACACAGGGCATCACCTTCACTAACCTGCATGAGGACAGAGCCACCCAGAAAGACAGCCCTGGGGACGGTGACAGAACAGAACAGGAAACATTCACTATTCCCCAGCCAGTGGGGCTCCGTGCTTGAACATTGACCTATGAACCAGGAGGTCACAGGTCACCTTTTTGTCTGAGCATGTCCTGGGATGGAGGCTCCATCCCCAGTATGGGGTTTGTAAGAGGCAGCTGATCAATGACTCTTTCTCATCATTGATGTATCTATCACTCTCTCCCTCTCTGAAATAATATATATATATATATATATATATATATATATATATATATATATATATATGTATGTATTTAAAAATTAAAACAAGAAGAATACAGTCAATATGGTTTCAGGTCTCACTTTGCAAAGCCCTTTTCAGAAATGACCAGAGGTGTGGCTACGGTGATGGCCATAGGGGAGCATGCGCACTTACGTGAAAAGGTCAGTAAAACAGGACTCCTGCCCATTCCTATGAGGCCTTCTATGTCTAAATAAGCTGCCGCCACAGCAACAGATCAAATTCAAAAGCAAATGTGCAAACCCAGTGTCTCTCAGGAGGACTGGCAGGATGTGACAGGGGAGCAGGCCCCTCCTCTCTCCTCCTTCACCTGGGAAATTGGTGATTTTCACAAAAACATGACTCTGTCACTATCGCCCAGGCAGTGAGCATGTGGCGTGAGTTCATAATTGTTTCCCCGTGTGGTTCCGTGAGTGGTGACTGTGACAGAGGGAACCACAGGAACAAGGTTACTGGGGGCCTCCCCCCTGTGTGAGGCTGCACAGAGATGGTGAACCCCAAACCTTGGAAAGTCCCTGAACAGCACAGCGCCCGGGCCAGGCCTCGGGGCACAGGAGGACGGGCGCCCCGCGCAGGAGGAGGGTCAGGACCGAGTCCAGGGCCCAGGCCTGCGCTCAGGTCTCAGCGGGGCACAGAGTCTGGGGGGGAAACTCCCTGGTGGGGACTCCCCAGCGCCCTGGTTTCACTTCTCCTCTCCCAACCTGTTTCCGCGCCTTCTTCCTGGATACTCGTGATGGGGTAAGAACTCTCACTCTGATTGGCTCAGCGGCTTCCACAGCAGCCAATCAGCGTCCCAGGAGCTCCCGTTTATAAGTGCACTGCGAAAGCGCCCGGACGCAGACGGTCCCCAAACGGCCAGGATGCGGGTGCAGAGGCCCCCCACCCTCCTCCTGCTGCTCTTGGGGGCGCTGGTCCTGACCCCCAGCGAGGCCGGTGAGTGCGGGGTCCGAGGGGGCGGCTGTGCGGGGAGGAGCGCGGGGACCCGGCGGGGCGCGGGCCCGGGAAGGCGCGTGTCCAGCCCGGCCCTGCCCTCCGTCCGCCCCCCAGGCCCCCACTCCCTGAGATATTTCGAAACCATCGTGTCCCGGCCCGGCCGCGGGGAGCCCCGGTACCTCGCCGTCGGCTACGTGGACGACACGCAGTTCGTGCGGTTCGACAGCGACCTATCGAGTGGGAGGATGGAGCCGCGGGCGCCGTGGATGCAGCAGCCGTGGGTGGAGCGGGAGGACCCAGGGTATTGGGACCGGGAGACGCGGAACAGCAAGGGGAACGCACAGACTTTCCGAGTGGACCTGCAGATCCTGCGCGGCTACTACAACCAGAGCGAGGACGGTGAGCCGCGCGCTGGGCCCCTCACGACCCCCCTCCCCACGGACGGGCCGGGGTCGCCCCGAGGGTCCGGGTCCGAGCGTCACCCCGAGGCGGCGGGACCCGCCCGGCCCCCCACTCCCGGGAGGAGCCCGCGGGGACTGTGACCCGATTTCACTTTCAGTTTTAGATTCAGGCCCCGCGGGGCGGGCGGGGCGGGCTGACCTCGGGGCGGGGTCAGGGTCTCACACCATCCAGGTCATGACTGGCTGCGAGGTGGGACCCGACTGGCGCCTCCTCCGCGGGTACAAGCAATGGGCCTACGATGGCACCGACTACATCGCCCTGAACGAGGACCTGACCTCCTGGACCGCGGCCGACATGGCGGCTCAGATCTCAAAGCGCAAGTGGGAGGCGGCGGGTGCGGCAGAGCTAAGGAGGAGCTACCTGGAGGGCCGGTGTGTGGACTATCTGCGCATGTACCTGGACAAAGGGAAGGAGACCCTGCTGCGCGCAGGTACCAGGGGCCCTGGGGCCGCCCCCTCTCCCCGGGGCTGGGGCTCCTACAAGGAGACAGGACAGCGGGTCAGTGTCAGACACCCCTCCTTGGGGTCAGGGAGGGGGAGGGCCCTGAATGTCCAGGTCATGTTCCAGAGGGACTCTCCCTCCTCTCAGGGACAGGTAGGGGTGCAGGCTCTCCCGGGGTGCAGAGAGACCGCCCCCCCCCCCATAAGGGGTTCCCAGGGGCCCTGCAGGGGCTCTGGGGCCCACCGGGACCTTCTCTCAGGCCTTGTGCTCTGCCCCACACCCCTGTGTCTGAGTCCTGACCCCAGCTTTTCTGAGTCATGTGGCCTTCACCCAGGTCAGGACCATTTCTCCCCTCAGAGACCTCCTACCCTGGGCTGTGTCTTTCTTTCTTTCTTTTTTCTTTCTTTCTTTCTTTCTTTCTTTCTTTCTTTCTTTCTTTCTTTCTTTCTTTCTTTTTTTAATATATTTTATTGATTTTTCACAGAGAGGAATAGAGAGTTAGAAACATCGATGAGAGAGAATCATCGATCAGCTGCCTCTTGCATACCCCCTTCTGGGGATGTGCCCGCAACCAAGGTACATGCCCTTGCCGGGATTCGAACCCGGGACCTTTCAGTCCGCAGGCCAACGCTCTATCCACTGAGCCAAACCGGTCCCGGCATCTCTCTGATTCTAGAACTTTCTAAAGAGGAGGAGATCCTTCCAGGTGCCTCTGTCCAGGCTGGTGTGTGTGCTGTGTGCTCCCTCCCCACCCAGGTGTCTGTCCACTCTCAGGATGGTCACATGGGCGCTGTGGAGTGTCCCATAAAGGATGCAAAGGTCCTGCATTTTCTCCCCTCCCCTCAGACCCTCCAAAGGCACAGGTGAGCCACCACCCCGTCTCTGCCAGTGAGGTCACCCTGAGGTGCTGGGCGCTGGGCTTCTACCCTGCGGACATCAGCCTGACCTGGCAGCGTGACGGGGAGGACCAGAGCCAGGACATGGAGATGGTGGAGACCAGGCCTGCGGGGGACGGCACCTTCCAGAAGTGGGCGGCCGTGGGGGTGCCCCCTGGAGAGGAGCAGAGATACACGTGCCATGTGCAGCACGAGGGGCTGACTGAGCCCCTGACCCTGAGATGGGGTGAGGAGGGCCGTGGGCACACAGCCTCTTCTCAGGGCAGCAGGGCCCTGGGGGACCTCAGTGGGGTGGGGGCTGAGGCCTGGGGTCAGGACCCTCACCCTCCCTTCCCTTCTCCTCCCAGAGCCTCCTCCTCAGACCTTCATCATCATCCTGGGCATCGCTGGGGGCCTGGTCCTGCTGGGAGCTGTGGCTGGAGCTGTGATGTGGGGAAAGAGGCGCTCAGGTGGGCAGGGTGGGGTTTGAGTGTCTGTCTCGCTGGGGGTTCAAGCCCAGGTAGACGTGTGTCCGCCTCATTCACGGGAAGCTCCATCCCCACATATGTGATGGCCAGTGTGGGGCTCTGTGCTCACACTGACTCTGTAATGAGGCTCTTGAGAGATGTGGGGCCCACTTCTCACCTGGTGATGCTGGTGCTGGGGACCTAGCAGCCCTAGGTCAGTGGGCAGGTCCCTGCTGAGCACAGACCTCCAGGAGGGCGGTGGGTCCAGTCCCCACACATGCCCTTCCCTGATCCTGCCCTGGGTCTGTACACATGGGTTTTGGAAACTTCTCTGGGCTCAGGACTAGGGCTTCCTCTAGGACCTCATGGCCCTGCCTCCTCCCTGGTCTCTCATGGGGTGTTTTCTTCCCGCAGGTGGAAAAGGAGGGAGCTATGCTCAGGCTGCCAGTGAGTATGGGGGGACCACTGAGACCCTGTGACAGTGCAGAGGGAGCCATAGGGGACCCCACCCCCATAGTTCCTCTTAGTCTCCTACCCTGGGGCTCTGACCCCATCCTGGTTTGTCCCCTCCAGACAGTGACAGCAGCCAGGGCTCTGATGTGTCTCTCTCGGCTTCTAAAGGTGAGACCTGCCATGGGGAGGGGTGGGTGCGGGGGGAGGGGCGGGGGGGGGCTTGGCAATGGTTAATCTGTGGGACACTGTGAACATGAAGTGGGTTTGAGAATGTCACCAGTCACAGCCACTGCCCTGAACCTGCTCATGATGATTGTCCTCCACAGCGTGAGGCCGCTGCCTTGTGGGGACTGAGTGATGGAAGGTGTGTTCCCGCTCCCACTTCCTGACTCAGGAACCTCTGATGGGGGCTGACCCCACCCTGCCCCCCACACTCTCCTGTCAGCAGAGGTGGCTGGGCCCTCCCTGTCCCCATCCCTGCCTTTCCTCCTTCGTGCTCTGACCTGCCACTTCCTGCTCCGGATTGAAATGAGTCTGTGCATTGACCTGATTCTTCGATGCTTGCCAAAAAGGCTTGGGGGTTAATTAAAGGGGAAGCTCCTAAATTCTGAGGGGAAATAAATTGAAGCTCCAAGAACTTTCCAGGTCCCGTGTGTTTGCTGTGCTGAGCCTGTCACAGGAGGGATGGGATGGGTGGTGAGGGCAGAGCGTGGACCGGGCCTGGGCCTGGTCAGTGCTCAGTGCACCGTGGATTTTGACGTGGTCACTCCTCGGCCGGGTCACCTCTCTGCTCCTCTGACCTTGTCCCTCAGGGGAACCCTGTCCCACCAGAATCTGGGGTCACAGGGACCCCCATCCCCCAGGCCTTGTCACATGTCCTAAAGCAGCGCATCTCCAGGACCCTGGACAGCGAGCCTTCCTGGGGCAGGTCAGCCTGGGCTCAGGCCTGGGCCCGCCCTCCGCCCTCCTCTCCTGGGTCTGGGGAGTTGCTTTGCTTTGGTGGGTGTTATGCCTGTCCCTGTCCTTGGGTGTGAGTTCTGGCCTCACTCTCTGGGCAGCAGGAGGCATGTTGCCCGTCACTGTCTCACAGGCCCAGGGTCCCTGCTCACAGGAGCCCCTCGTGTGGAGCTGGGTGTTCAGGCTCCTGCTGCTCCTGCCTCCTTCTGGGCCTGGCTGTTCTTCTGTCTTTCCCTGAGCTCTCCGAGGGTTTAGCAGGAGCGGGATTCCGCCTCTGAGGGCAGTTCCTGCTGGGACTGAGCCCTGCCTGCCGCCCTCTCTCCCGTCCTTCCCTCTAGTGTGTAAAAACCCAGGGCAGGATCAGGACACTTGAGAGAAGTGCATGTGTGGGGACTGTACCCGTCACCCTCCTGGAGGTCTGTGCTCAGCGGGGACCTGCCCTTTGACCTGGGGCTGCTGGGAACGGTGTCCCCACCACCAGCAGCATCAGGTGAGAAGTGGGCCCCTCATCTCCCACGGGCCTCACTACAGAGTCAGTGTGAGCACAGAGCACAGAGCCCCACACTGGCCATCACAATGTGGGGATGGTGCTCCCTGGAATGAGGTGGGACACACGTCTACCTGGGCTTGAACCCCCAGTGGGACAGACACTCAGATCCACCCCTGCCCACCTGAGCACCTCCTCCCCCACATCACAGCTCCAGCCACAGCTCCCAGCAGGACCAGGCCCCCAGCGATGCCCAGGATGATGAAGATGAAGGTGTGACGAGGTGGCTCTGGGAGGAGAAGGAAAGGGAAGGTGAGGGCCCTGACCCCAGGCCTCAGCCCCGACCCCATTGCAGTCCCACAGGGCCTTGCTGCCCTGAGAAGAGGCTGTGTGCCCTCCGCCCTCCTCACCCCATCTCAGGGTCAGGGGTTCGGGCAGCCCCTCGTGCTGCACATGGCACGTGTATCTGTGCTCCTCTCCAGGGGGCACCCCCACGGCCGCCCACTTCTGGAAGGTGCCGTCCCCTGCAGGCCTGGTCTCCACCATCTCCATGTCCTGGGTCTGGTCCTCCCCGTCACGCTGCCAGGTCAGGCTGATGTCCGCAGGGTAGAAGCCGAGCGCCCAGCACCTCAGGGTGACCTCCTGGGCAGAGTCGCGGTGGTGGGTCACGTGTGCCTTTGGAGGGTCTGAAGGGAGGGTAGAAAATGCAGGACCTTTGCATCCTCCATGGGACACTCCAGCAGCGCCCTTGTGACCATCCTGAGAGTGGACAGACACCTGGGTGGGGAGCGAGCACACAGCACACACATCAGCCTGGACAGAGGCACCTGGAAGGACCTCGTCCTCTTTAAAAAGTTCTAGAATCAGAAAGACACAGCCCAGGGCAGGAGGCAGGTCTCTGAGGGGAGAGTAGGGATTTGTGGTCCTGACCTGGGTGGAGGCCTCGTGACTCAGAAAAGCTGGGGTCAGGCCTCAGACACAGGGGTGTGGGGCAGCTCACAAGGCCTGAGAGAGAAGGTCCCTGTGGGTACAGAGCCCCTGCAGGGCCCCTGGGAACCCCTGTTGGGCTATTGCAGGGGGTCTCACTTCACCCCAGAAGAGCCTGCACCCCTGACTGTTTACAGAGCAGGGGGAGTTCCTCTGGAACCTGACCTGGACATCTTGGGGGACGCCCTCCCCGACACCGAGGAGGAGTGTCAGACACTGACCCCCTGTCCTGTCTCCTTGTAGGAGCCCCAGCCCCGGGGAGAGGGGGCGGCCCCAGGACTCCTTGTACCTGCGCGCAGCAGGGTCTCCTTCCCTTTGTCCAGGTACATGCGCAGATAGTCCACACACCAGCCCTGCACGTAGTTCCTTCTTAGCTAGGCCTCATCGGCCACCTCCCACTTGCGCTTTGTGATCTGAGCCGCCATGTTGGCCGAGGTCCAGGAGGTCAGGTCCTCGTTCAGGGCGAGGTAGTCGGTGCCATCGTAGGCGTATTGACTGTACCCGCGGAGGAGGCGCCCTTCGGGTTCCACCTCGCAGCCATACATCCACTGGAGGGTGTGAGACCCTCACCCCGCCCCGAAGTCAGACCGCCCCGAGGTCAGCCTGCCCCGCCCGAGGACTGAATCTAAAACTCAAAGTGAAATCGGGTCACAGTCCCCGCGGGCTACTCCCAAGGGTGAGGGAGGGGGGCGGACGGGTCCCCCGCCTCCGGGTGACACTCAGACCCGGACCCTCGGGGCGACGCTGGCCTGTCCGTGGGGAGGGGGGTCGTGAGGGTCCCAGCGCGCGGCTCACTGTCCTCGCTCTGGTTGCAGTAGCCGCGCAGGGTCTGCAGGTTCACTAGGAAAGTCTGTGCAGTTTCCTTGCTGATCTCCGTCACCTCCTCCCAATGCCCCGGGTCCTCCGCTGCTGCATCCACGGCGCCCGCGGCTCCGCCCTCCCACTCCCGCGTCGCTGTCGAACCGCACGTCGCTGTCGAACCGCACGAACTGCGTGTCGTCCACGTAGCCGACAGCGAGGAAGCGGGGCTCCCCGCGGCCGGGCCGGGACACGCCGGTGAGGAAATATCTCAGGGAGTGGGGGCCTGGGGGGTGGACGGAGGGCAGGGCCGGGCTGGACACGCGCCCTCCTCGGGTTCCCTCGCTCCTCCCCGCACAGCTGCCCCCTCGGACCCCGCACTCAGCGGCCCCGCTGGGGGTCAGGACCAGCGCCCCCGAGAGCAGCGGGAGGAGGGTGGGGGGCCTCTGCACCCCAATCCTGGCAGTTTGGGGGGCGTCTTAGTCCTGGCGCTTCCGTGGAGGACATATAACCAGAAGCTGTGGGACGCTGATTGGCTGTTGTACAAGCCGCTCAGCCAATGGGAGTGGGAGATGGGAAAAGGCGCCCAAATCTTGTTGACACAATAGAAAGTTTTCACATCAGAGATTGAGTTGATGACCAAAGAGGTAATGGGAAAGCAAGGTTTTCTGAGAGAGGCAGGCGCTGGCGTCAGGCCTCAGACACAGGCCTTGTCTGGAACAGCAGGGAGGGGAGCCAAAGAGGTCTGTCTATAGGGTGGAGGGAGCTGTCTGTCTATAGGGTGGAGGGAGCTGTCTGTCTATAGGGTGGGGGAGCTGTCTGTCTATAGGGTGGGGGGAGCTGTCTATGGGGTGGAGGGAGCTGTCTGTCTATAGGGTGGAGGGAGCTGTCTGTCTATAGGGTGGGGGGAGCTGTCTATGGGGTGGAGGGAGCGGTCTGTCTATAGGGTGGAGGGAGCTGTCTGTCTATAGGATGGAGGGAGGTGTCTGTCTATAGGTTGGAGGGAGCTCTGTGTCTATAGGGTGGAGGGAGCTCTGTGTCTATAGGGTGGAGGGAGCGGTCTGTCTATAGGGTGGAGGGAGCTGTCTGTCTATAGGGTGGAGGGAGCTGTCTGTCTATAGGGTGGAGGGAGCTGTGTGTCTATAGGGTAGAGGGAGCTTCTGCCTATAGGGTGGAGGGAGCTGTCTGTCTATAGGGTGGAGGGAGCTGTGTGTCCATAGGGTAGTGGGAGGTGTCTGTCTATAGGGTGGAGGGAGGTGTCTGTCTATAGGGTGGAGGGAGGTGTCTGTCTATAGGGTGGAGGGAGCTGTGTGTCTATAGGGTAGAGGGAGCTGTCTGCCTATAGGGTGGAGGGAGCTGTCTGTCTATAGGGTGGAGGGAGCTGTGTGTCTATAGGGTAGTGGGAGCTGTCTGTGTATAGGGTAGAGGGAGCTGTCTGTCTATAGGGTGGAGGGAGCTGTCTGTCTATAGGGTGGAGGGAGCTGTTTGTCTAGGGTGGAGAGAGCTGTCTGTCTATAGGGTTGAGGGAGGTGGCTGTCTATAGGGTGGAGGGAGCTGTTGTATATAATGTGGAGGGAGCTGTCTGTCTATATGTTAGAGGGAGCTGTTTGTCTATAGGTTGGAGTGAACTATCTAAAGTGTGGAGGGAGCTGTATGTCTATATGCTGGAGGGAGCTGTCTGTCTATAGGGTGGAGGGAGCTGGCTGTGTATAAGGTGGAGGGAGCTGTTTGTCTATAGGGTGAAGGGAGCTATCTGTTTATAGGGTGCAGAGAGCGGTCTGTCTATAGGGTGGAGCGAGCTGTCTGTCTATGGGGTGGAGGAAGTTGTCTGTCTATAGGGTGGAGGGAGCTGTCTGTCTATAGGGTGGAGGAAGTTGTCTGTCTATAGGGTGGAGGGAGCTGTCTATAGAGTGGAGGGAGCTGTCTGTCTATAGGGTGGAGGGAGCTATCTGTCTATAGGGTGAAGGAAGTTGTCTGTCTATAGGGTGGAGGGAGCTCTCTGTCTATAGGGTGGAGGGAGCTGTCTGTGTATAGGGTGGAGGGTGCTGTCTGTCTATAGCAGTGATTCCCAAAGTGGTCTATATCGACCCCCAGGGGTCTATGACAACCTGCAAGGGGTCTTCGTCTACGAAAAAAAATTTGGGGGTCCATGAAATGAAAATGAGGGTCCACGATAGTGGATCTCAACATACACTGATAGTACCTATATACTTACATCATATTATCTTATAATATAAAAACATATAAATTATTTATAAAAGTACCTATGAAGTAAAAAATTTATTATATATGTTTATAAAATTGTGTAAGTTGTAGGATAAAAACCTGCACATAATGATATACCAGTATCATCTTGTTACAAGCATACGCGCAGTAAACATTCTTGCCAATTTTTGTCTCAAAGCTTCTTGAACTTGCACCGACTTGTTCAATTCGTCACTCTATAAATATGAATGTGAGAAAAATACGTTCATTCGTTTCCTGAATCTTGAATAGGAAAGTGCTGAGAAAATATTAAAAAAAATATAAACTGGTAGTTTATCATACAAATTATAGTGAATCAGTGTTATTTTGTTTGAGAATGCCGGAGAAAAGTAGGTACATTATTTTTTATTAAATTTTAACACTAAACTTCACTACAGTTAGAAATTTACAAAAAAATCAATATCAGGTAAATAGGGGGTCTACCCAAAACCGAAAAACATGGCAAGGGGTGTACGGCACAAACAAGTTTGGGAACCTCTGGTCTATAGGTTGGAGGGCGCTGTGTCTACAGGGTGAAGGGAGCTGTCTGTCTATAGGGTGGAGGGAGCTGTCTGTCTATAGGGTGGGGGACCAGTCTATAGGGTAGAGGGAGCTCTCTGTTTATAGGGTGGAGGGAGCTGTCTGTCTATAGGGTGGAGGTGTCTGACTATAGGGTGGAGGAATCTGTCTGTCTATAGGGTGGAGGGAGCTGTCTGTCTATAGGGTTGAGGGAGCTGTCTGTCTATAGGGTGGGGGACCAGTCTATAGGGTAGAGGGAGCTCTCTGTTTATAGGGTGGAGGGAGCTGTCTGTCTATAGGGTGGAGGTGTCTGACTATAGGGTGGAGGAATCTGTCTGTCTATAGGGTGGAGGGAGCTGTCTGTCTATAGGGTGGAGGGAGCTGTCTGTCTATAGGGTGGAGGGAGCTGTCTGTCTATAGAGTGGAGGGAGCTGGCTATGTATACAGTGGAGGGAGCTGTCTGTCTATAGGGTGGAGGGAGCTGTGTGTCTATTGGTGGAGGGAGGTGTCTATATAGTGCAGGGTGCTGTCTGTCTATAGGGTGGAGGGAGCTGTCTATAGGGTGGAGGGTGCTGTCTGTCTATAGGGTTGGGGCAGTCTATAGGGTGGAGGGAGCTGTCTGACTATAGGGTGGAGGGAATTGGCTGTCTGTCTATAGGGTGGAGGGAGCTGTCTGTCCATAGGGTGAAGGGAGCTGTCTTTCTATAGGGTGGAGGGAGCTCTCTGTCTATAGGGTGGAGGTTGCTGTCTGTCTATAGGTTGGAGGGATCTGGCTGTCTATAGGTTGGAGGGAGCTGTCTGTCTGTAGGGTGGAAGGAGCTGTTTTTCTATAAGGTGGAGGGATCTGGCTGTCTATAGGGTGGAGAGAGGTCTCTAAGGGTGTTGGTTCTTCCCTCCCCGCTGGGGTTGCCCCAGCAACTCCCGCCTAGCTGGGTTTTAGCCCAGCCGGGTAGCCTTAGCAACTAGTCAGCAAGCTGCATCCTGCTATTCTTAGACTTCCGTTTTTCTTCCCTCCTGTTCCTGTCCTTAAGTATGTAGCTCCCTTCCATCTGCTCAAAGACAGGGCCTGCAGCCACCAACGCGGCCTCTCTCCCTGGCCAGGGAGCACAGAACACCCCTTTGGGGACAGGGCACCTGCGGCCCAGAGAGGCAGTTCCGTTGCCTCAGGTCGCACAGCAAGTAGGCAGCGGGGCCCTGGCCTTCAGGGCTGTGCTAGCTCTGCAGTCCTGTGGCTTCCTCGCTGCCCAGGACACCGCTGCCGCCTGGCGGCCCCCAATGTGCCAGGGGATCTCCGGGCCTGGCCGCTGGGCAGGAGCTCTGAGCGGGAGCCTGGGCCCCAGGGGGCGGCAGCTCTGGAAGTCCTGCAGGAACTGGGGCCAGTGAGGCCCGGGGGGAGGGTGTGGAGTCGGACTTCGATAAGGGCACCTCCTCTGCATGCACAGGGGCAGGGATAGCCATTAGGTGTGTGTGGGGGGAAGGGGGAGACAGGGAGGTCAGCTCGGGGCTGGCGCCACAAGGGAGGACAGGGAGCGCCTCCAAAAGAACCACGAGCATGGTCAGCTCTGGGACCCTGATCCGGGAGGGAGGACAGACGGAAGTGAAGCTCTTCCCCCATCTCACCAGCTCGGGGTATCTCCATTTTGCATCCCTAGCCACTTGCGCCCCCTACCGGATCCGGCGACCCTGAGGACTCACCGCTTAGGGCCTCTGTAGCCGCCAGTGTCCACTGCCCTCGCTCCTCTAGCCCCGCGTCTCTATGGCCCAAGCCCTTCCCCCCCAGCTTTGCCTGGCGCCTGGGGCTCAGCGCCCATGTCCCAGAGGCAGCTCCATGTCCTGGTGGCAGCTCGCTGTGCGGTGGGCTCGCAAGTCTGAACGCCGGGGGAACCAACTCAAGAGACACAGGAAGTTGGCCAGCCATGGAGGGGCTGCGGGAGTACTCCAGGGTGGGTCAGGCCTGTCTCTCTCAGTTCCAATGGGCTGGACCCCTGCAGCAAGCTAACCTACCAGTTGGAGCACCTGCCCCTAGTGGTCAGTGCACGTCATAGCTACTGGTCGACAGATTG